>VWYH01000007.1:203385-316849 GCA_013399365.1 Pampusana beccarii
TCCTCCCGGGGCCGCTCCCGCACATGGGCGCCGCGCGGGGCTCCCCCTCCGCCGAGGCGGCGGCCGCGGTTCGCCCCCGGCCCTGGAGCGCGTAGCCCGCCCGTCCTCCCGCCCCGATTCATTTGTTGTTGTTGTTCTCCCTCCCCCTCTCTCTCTCTCCTCTTTCTGAACTTTTGTCACCGTGGCCGCTGCGCAGATGAAGACTTTTTGCGGGGACGCCTAGCTTCTCCCTCCCCGCCACCGTGCCCTGCGCTGCCCTCCTTCCCCCGGCCGCGATGCCGTTCCCCCTGCGAACCCTGGAGCCCCTGAAGCTGTGCAGGTTGGAGGAGGCCGGCGGGGATGGCGCGGAGCGGGGCGGCCCGGCGCCGGGGGACCACGCCGGGTCGGCGGAGGGGGGCGGCGGCCGCCGCCGCGGCGCGGTGCCGCTCTTCGGGGCGCTGGAGCAGGTCAGCTCGTACGCTCTGGTGTCGCTGCTGATGCAGCTCTCCGACCTCTCCCGCTGCGCCGGCGACATCTTCGGCGGGATCCTCAGCGAAGCGGACTCACTCTGCCACCGCAACGCCCGGCTCCAGCGCCGCCTCGGCGCCCTGGAGGCGCTCCTCGCCCGCCTCGACCACCGCAAAGTCAAGATCCGTGAGTGCGACCTTTCCTTTCTCGGCCGCTGCGAGCCCGGGACGGTGGCGGGGGGGCCTGTCGGAGGGCGCCCGCTCGGTGGCGGGGCGGCTTGCGCGGCAGGCTTTGCTTTATTTATTTATTTATTTAAAAAAAAACAAAAAAAAAAAAGAGGGAAGCTGAAGCGTCCCCCTCTTGCCCTTCCCGTGTTCAGGTGGCGACGGCCGCCCCCGGCGTCCCGCCGCTGCTTCTCCCGGGGCCCCACCGGTGCCTGCCGGCTGCAGCGCGGCGCTGCTTGTCCCCCTCCTGGTGACCCCGGCCCCGGGCTTCTTCCCGGCGGCTCCGGCGCTGGCTGCCGGCCGGGCAGAGGGTGTCACCGTGCGGGGCCGGTGGTTGCTGGTGTTTCACCGGTGCCTCTGTCCGCCAGAAATCTGAGTGGGGAGGGGGAGTTGGCAGGGAGGGCAGCGGGGTGACGCGGGGTCGGAGGGAGCCGGCTTGCTGTCAGCGCTTCCAGCGCGGGGGATTTTAGCCGGGAGATAGCGTGGTAGTCCTGGAGGAGCGCTGAGTGGGTTTGTTTATATGTTTATGCCGGGTTTGAGCTAGACTTCGGATCAGCCGGGCTTCTGACAGTTCAGCCCACATGCCTGATTAATTCTTTTGTATGTGCATGGGAAGACCTCAGTAAATAGAAACCTGGATATACTTTGCAGCTGGTTTTGTATCTCTCGGTTCTCCTGAGCTTCTATGTGCAGAACTGACTCCAAGTTTGTATTTGCAACTTCATACAGAGCTTAAGCTGCAAGATCCAGATTTGGCCTCAGGTTCCTAAGTAGTGGCAGTGTAGCGAGGTTCTTGTTAAGTCTCTTTCTGAGCCGCTGTAAAGTGGCCCTCAGAAGCAACTAACTGTACAGCTACAGAGAGCTATAGGAAAAGTTTTTCTGAGCTCGGTCCAACTTTAGAGAAAGGATCCCATAAAAATCGTATCTGCTATATGGAATTTCATTTGTGTGTGTCCTAGCTCCCCACAGAGTATAGTAGCTGGCTTGCAACATCAGCTTAGCTTTCTCAATGTGTTGGAAACATTCAGGAATCTGAAGAACTGTGTTGCAACTTCTGTGGCAGCTGTGTAAGGTATAAGCCTAGCCTAAACAGGAGTGCTGCTGGGAGACCACTGGTAGTTTTCTTCTAAATGGGAGTAGAAAGCCTGCTTTGCATATGGCATACATAGGAACAAAATTGGTAAGGAAGGCCTGTCACAGGTAAGTTTCAAAGAATATGAACACTCTGTGGGAAATTTGCCTGTTTCGTTGCAGAATTATTCCCTATGGTATACTTCAGTAAATAGTTCCTCCGAAGGAGGAAACCATTGTCACCCTTATCAAAAGGCTATTTCTGTGGTTTGTGTTAGGCTAAAGCTTTGTGATAATCAGTTTGACTTTTTGGTGCTTTGTAACTGCGTGACAAACTTAAGGAGCTTTTATTCCTTACCAAGACAGGTATATATATCCTTTTCTGCCAATATCATTGTGTTAGTTTGGCATGGCATGGTGCAGTCAGACTTGATGTGAGAATGTTTTACTACTGGGGATACCTGCAGTATGGTGGTGTATTACACTGATGCCCTGATAGGAAGCAGTATTTATTTATCTTTATTTTAAATAGGGACCTACTTACTACCTTACACTGATGCAACACACCTAAAGGGAAGGGTGAAATGAGGCTATTGCTGCACTGTGCAAGCCCTGAAATTATACGTGTCAGACATTCAGTTATTACATTTTCTCTTGGTCATTGTTTTGCACAAGTTATGTATTTGCTACTATTTTTTTTTTATTACCACTAAGTTCTTTGAGCTAAGCCTGTTATTGCTTTTAATTTGATGATCTCTGCTCTTGTCATTGCAATTCCCAAAACTGGACGTAGTTCTTATGTTTGGCTTTCTCCATTTGGTTTTAAATTCTTTAGTAAGAGGCGTCTCTGCTGTCAAATTTAATTTTCCTACTAACAGCTGCATTGCTGCCGCTAATATTTACTTTTAAAGCATCTCATTTATTAATGTCAGGGAGAATTAATGATGTTTTCTTTCTAATATGTATTTTTTAATTGTGTGAAATACAGCCTTCTTGTAAAGGAAGATTATTTTATTTGCCTATCGGTTGCAACGAATTGGTGTGTAGGCTAAGTATATCGTTGGGAAGTTGCATATGAAGACAAGTCATTTCTCATGTGCTTTCTACGTATTGTAATCTGTCCGAGGAGGTTGGCTGGGATGATCAGTTGTAGCTGGCATCATGACCGTCTCTATAATGCAAGCCGTCAACGCTTGTTTGCAAGTTGAACCCTGTTGCTGGCATTAAAGGGAAATATCTGCAAAACGAAGAGAATGGTTCAATAACGCTGGCTTTGTTGGAGAACAATGACAAGGGGGATTTTTCCTTCCCATTTTCGAAGATACAGAAGCTTAATGGAAACAGCTGGTTGCTGGTGCGGGACTTTAAGAACAACAAGGATTGTTAAAAAATTAAATTGCATTCCCGTTTACTAGATTCTTATTGCTCATAAACTTTTATTTGTGGGGATAATGTTGTAAACGACTGTATCTCTTGTGGTACACAGGCAGATGTAGCATGGTGTTGTGTCAGATGACTTAAGTATTTTGCTCTGGCTTTCAGGATGAGGGGATAGGACATCGTACACCTGCTTTTCAAATCATGGGTAATTTCTACTTGAATAAATGGTTTCTGTTCTCTTTATGGGGCCCAGACAATAGTTTCCTCTTGAAGCATAAGATCCCAGGGGGACTTTTCTGATCCCACCATGATCTTCTATGGGAAGGACCAGAAGAGGACTAGTAAACTTCAAATCTGGGTCAGAACCCTTTCTTGGGAAGTAGCTGCAGACTGGCAGCTGGTATAAGCTACACCATGTCCCTGGTGCTTGGGAAAGTTCATACTTTGAAATTGTGAGGGTTTTTTCTTTGGTGTACTATCATAATTTTGTTTCAAAGTAAAGTTTCAGTGAAATACCCTTGAGATAACTGGGGTCCGTTAGTGTTTGTTCCTCCATGAGCAGGGGTGGGTGTGTAAGGGGGGGAAAGAAGGCAGAACAAAGCTCTTTGTCTTCAGTTAGTTGTTCTCTACAGCTGTGGACTGTGCTTGCTTGTCTGGCTGTATGGTGTGTCCTCTGTGGGTATGTAGGATCCAAGTGCTCCTAGCTGTATGTATTGGAGTATTAGTAGATAAATATTGCTTGAATGATCTCTGCTGTTTCTCTTCTGTTATATGCTGTTTGGTATCCCATAGTGAATGCATTTGTTCAAGTAAATCCATTCATTGCACCGGAAGTGAAAGAACTTTCTAATGTGGCAAACCGGTCAGCGATGTGCTGCATTGCAGTAGGTGCTATGTCTTTGCAACCCTTACAGGTGGGAAACTTCCTCATATGTCAAGAGCGGCTGGACTTGTGCCCTGTCCTTTAGCTGGGAGGCCCGCTTTCCAAGGGGTTTGTACTGGTGTGCCACACACACTCAGAGTTTACTTTCATGTCCTTCAATATACTGAAGGTAGCTTTCGGTTGTGATCTTAGTGATGGTGCTTTTTCCAGGGTTTAATGTGGACAATGGGCTTCATTGGAATGTTTCAGCTCTCTCCGGTTTGGTTTGTCTGTCTTAAACTTTCCATTTACAGTGGCAGAGCTTTGCATGATGAGCAGGGTGTTGTTCCATTAGAAGGGACATGAAAATATGATGAGACATGTCCCCAGGGGCTGATGACTGGTTTATAACTCATGGTGGTGGGAGGCATTAGTGGCTCAAGGTGGTTTATTAAATTCAAGTGCAATATGCAGTACTCATGACCTTAGTTTAACTGCTCTAGCCAGGTCTAGAGAATTAATTAGATTTGGTACTCTTTGTTTTTAACAGCCTTTCATCAGGTTTTCATTAAGCTTATGTGCGTTGCTGTTTTGCGTGGTGTTTTGTTGTATGTTTCCAGCATCCAGCTGCTGTAATGTGGATTGCACCATCAAACTTTCCTAACAGCTTTTCATCTAGCAGCGTGCATCTGTAGCTGTGACCTAGCATTAGGTGATGTATTAATACTTTCCATCACTTTCAGTTCTTAAACGTAAGGGTGGGTGAGGACAAGTGCCTCTTTGAAGTGAACAGAGCTCATCAAAAGGCATATGATGGCAGCAGAGAAATCTTTCATGAATTACAAGGCCAGCTCTTGGAAAATGCTGTGAGGCCTTAAACAGCCATTGTTTTCATCGGGCATGAAGAAGGACATTTTTTCCATTAATATTTGTCTTCAACCATCTGCAGATACTTATGCAAAATTTAATATTGCTGTTCTTTTCTGTGAATCCTAATGGTCTGACAGACTGGAAGGCTGTCCCTTCCGTCTTCTATGCTATTTATTTTTAGTCTTTCTGAAGAGATATTTTGAGAGAAACGCTGGGAGGTTAACCTAATGACAACTTCTGGTTCAGTTTCTCCAGTAGCAGGATGGGGTTTGGCCAGTTGTACCTCCTGTTCTAACAAGAAGAAACTGATCCTGTGGGAGGGAGGAAATGCTACCTCCTAATTAGTGTTGTTGTTTGAAATCCTTCAGTGTTTGGTTTTAAAGGCACAGCATAATCATTTGATGTTCATGCAGAATGTGTATACATATGTATGTATTTTTTTCAAGTTCAAGCACTTTAATGAAAGAGAGCTATGGGGGTGGGGAATATGGCTTTCTATTTGTCTGCATGATGTAAGGACAACCCAGTTTACACTCCATCTCCTGCTATTTTGTTTAGTAAGTATTTTCCACTCTTTGTGTCTAAGGCAATACGGGAGCACATTTCCTGCTTCAGCCGAACAGGAAGCTTTATTCAGCTTATTCCTAGGGAAACCCCTCCTCCATCCCCAGCCACCAAAAATGAGCATTATTTGAGACAGCAGCAACAGCAGGCAGGAGATGAATGGGCTGGCTGACTTTCTGGGCTTTCTGTAGCTTCTGGTGTAAGGAAAGAGTGTAGAAGAGATGTCATCTTGTAGTAACAAGAAAAACCTTCATTAGAAAAAGGTTTAGAAAAAAAATGCAATCCAGTGAAAGCATTACCTACTCCCCCCCCCCCCCCCAAAAAAAACCAACAAACAACCCACCACAATGCAAACAACAAAACAAAACAACCTAAAAAACAAACCCCAAAGCCAATCAACAAAACAATTGTGTGTTGTTGAGGAAGCTTTGGTGAGGAAGGACTGACTTACTGACTTTCAGGGGAAAAATTCTGTTCTAACAGTATTTGGGAGCTACAGTTCAGCTACAATACTCTACAGATGCTTGAGGTGACCACACGCAATGGTACTTTTCTTCTCTCTTTTGCTCTGTAATATGACGATTTAGCAGCAAGTTCAAACCATATTAAACAGTTAACAGCTCAGTTCCCCTAGGAAGAAAAAAAAAAAAGTTTTTTTTCTCTTTTACCCTGTTGTAATCCTTCAGATTGCTGCTAAGAAGCAATATAACTCTTGTTTTCTTTAGCTAGTGCAAGACTAATTATCTGTGGAAATTCAACCTGATCCAAAGGAGATTTCATTTGAAATAAGCAGGAAGAAAGTCTGAGTTAGAAAAAGATTTCCCATAGGGACCATGGGCCAAGTCGCTGTCCTGCTGAGTGGCAAAGCTCCAGCTGAATTCAGTTTGATGAAGGTTTGGCTTGCTGTTTTGAAAACAGTTGACACTCTTTGGCTGAAATTTAGGGCTTCTTTGTGTATTGCTCAGAACCTATTATACAACACCTATGAACATTTATTTCTGGAGATCTTATGATTGGCTTGATCATTCAGGAAAACAGCATTTAGGAGAGGTAGTTAATGAATTAAACATACTTGTAGTTAGTTCTTTTTAATTAGGATCTATTTTGAAGGTTCCTAGATATTTTAGGGTATGATAAAATGTCCTTGGAAGTTTCTCTTCTTATTAGTACTGGCACAGTCTCTGCTTGGTTGAGTGTAAACTAGTAATCTTGGTCTTGTGGGATTCTCTCCTAAGATGTTAATACGAAGTTCCCGCAGAAGAGGCATCTTTTGGGTGAACCTATTAGCAAACATAAAACAACACAGTGGAAAGCCACTGAAATTCCTCAAAACCTCCGTGCTGGAATTTAAACCAGCCTCTAACTAGTGGAGAGTCAGATGAGGCTTTCAAGGGGGATGAGGAGCAGATTATCCCACGTGTGCTTGATGATTCCTGCACCTTCCTCTGAACAGGTGCCGGCTGCCATCAGCCATGAGGTGCTTCACATTGCCAAGGCCATATTCACTATGGTAATTTCTGGCCAATTTCTGTATTTCTGGGAAGGCCAATTTCCATTGCCTTGTCTTTTGTTCCCCCCCCCCCGCATATTCAAATAAATGATATGATAAATGAGGGCATGTGCTTTGGTTCCTGTTATCAGGAGCGTTAATGCACCACAAACAGACAGGGAGATTGAGAAATAGAAGGAATTGAAAAACACACATTGAAGGCTTGGCAATTATGCAAAGTCCTGGTTTCTTCTCTAGTCGTAAACTAGCTATCAGCAGGCGAGATCAAAGCTGTCCACCCTAACAGTTAACAAGATCAATTAAACATGGTAATTAAATGTTCTCAGCTGTAGGTTTGATAGGAAACCTGCTGGTTGGATGGCAGTCTCCAGAGAGCCTGGCTGACGTGCCACTTAAGAGACTAGGAAAAAAAGTCTTTCTGCCCATGGGTTAAGCACAGATTAATGTGGGTGGACTTCACAAGCTGTTTGTATTTATGTTGTACCATGTTTTAGTTGGGCAGGGCTTCTTCTGGCTTCAGGCCGTCGTGGTTTTTTTTTTTCTTTGTAATTTGTGAATGATGGTCTTTTATGCTAGGTCATTTCTATTTATTTATTTATTTGTTGGCCTCGTGTCCTTTAATTGTACGTATGAGATTTCCTTGCCCTTTGAGAATGATGAGTAGTTAGAACATGAATGGTCCTACTGAATGTGGCTGAGCTTCCATGGCAGTGCAGTTTGTAGGCAGAGTAGCTGTGCCTGCAGAGACAGCCAGTCCTGAGTAACTGCTTTGCCGTAACTCTTCTTGGTAACTTCCCCATCGGAACCACTGGTGTACACGCTTTTTAAGTGAAGGCCTGATCAGTCTTCTTTTTTCCCCTTACTCTTCTCTTTCTCCTCCTGTTTTGTAGTTTGGGCTCCCCACCCTGCCTGTTCTGGGGGGTGGCAGTTTCAATGTCCACTCTGCACCTCGCCATCCATGTCATGCTTGATAAAACTGGCCTTGGACATCTCCCCTTCTTCAAATGCAAGGCTCTCTGCATGCCTGGTAGTTGGTAGGATTTGGGAGGAAGGATGTGAAGGGAGGGGAAGCAGAGATAGGAAAAGGTGACATTTGATGGAGCTGCTTGCTGTCTCATGAGCTTTCTGGCTTTCTCCCTTGTCACTCGTCCATGTCATACCCCTTGCTGTTAGCCCCAGTGTGAGAGCTTCCTGGCTGGGGTTGTGGCACAGTGGATAGCACCACAGTAATGGTCTTAATCCTGCTCAAGTAGATCCCTTTGTCCATTTTGAATACTTCCTTTCCAAACACAGAGATGTCTGTTGCTCTGCTATAGGAGTGTAAAACAAGAGCAAAACCATATATACCATAACAGCAGTGGAAGTGAGAGTATCCAGGTATTACTTGAAATAAGAAAACCTCAAACTCTGATGAATATCTGTGGCTGAGATCTTATAACTTTTGAACTTAAAGGATACTTTAATGTTTCAGTAGGTTTAATTTCCTTCATCCACATGTAAGCAGCAGCTCTGTTTTAACATGAAATTTAACATCCTGACAACCCATAGATCTGTTAAGCTACTTGATTTGATTTTGCTTTTACTGTAATCAGACTGTAGTCTAAGCAAATTTTGATTAATCTAAGATTGTAATTTTTTAATTAACTTAGCGCCTACTATTCAGAGATTAGGACTGTAACAGATGCCTCCTGAAGTAAACTGGAACTATGGATGCTATCTGAAGAATTGAGCTACTTAATTTTTCTACTAGCAATAAATACTAATGTAAATTGTAATGGAAGGATGATCAAGTAGAGACTTCAAGCATATTGAGTAATAGTGATGGTGGTTTTTATTTTATTCTGGTTGAATGGCCAAACAGAAAATGAAAACAAGAGACTTCTCCAGAATATTTTAAGTGGTAACATATTGTACTTGAATGTTCTTCTTTCTCCTTGTTCCTCCCATTTTTTCTCCTTTTTAGTACCAAGATGCTGGCTACAGAAGAGCTCTCATCAGCTTTTAAGTGCTTGGATAAATATTGCCACTCACTGCCTTACGTATATTCTTCTGTGTCTGGTTGTTGGACTGTTACGCTTTCTCAACAGCATGAGTTTGAGTGAGAAGACAAGTTTAGTCTTTCTTCTGGCGGGCTGTTTTCTGTTTTGGCAAGTTTGGGATTTTGGCAACAGATGGAGTTTGCTTACAGGAAGCTCAGCAGGACCCGAGAGGAGCACTTTGTGGGTTATCTCTAGTGGCACCTTTTGTTCCTGTTGTATGGGAGGGAAGAGCTCCCAAGTGAGTGGTGTTGACTTTCCCTTCCTGTTCAATATCTGGTTGATGCTAAGTAATTGGTTCTGCTTGGGTGGCTTGAAAAATCAAGTGGTGTTTGGCTAATTCAGTATCTTTAAATGTTATAAAGAAAACCTCAAAATGTTGTTAGTCACGTTGTCCTTAGAGGCGCTTAAAACATTTTTGAATTAGAAAAAAAGAAACCAACCACTGGGGAATGGGAACAGGCTCTTACAAAACTTATCTAAAACATTCCCTTTTTTGTTAGCTGGGGTACTTGATATTCAATTTAGCAGACAGATAGTGCAAGCAAAGCTTGATTACACAGCAAGATCTACATTTTACCCCACTTATTCTGGACATGATGCAAATAAAATCCTTGTTCTCAAATATTGAATGATAAAAGAAATTCTGGAAATAACTACTCTGTAAGATTGAGATATGTGTGAATGTATACATGAACAATAATTCAATGAAGTATATAACTTACATTGTTCCGATTTGTAGTGTTGGAAAGATAGGGGCCCTATTTGTGAACTTCAGCATTTTAAACAGGGGAAAGAATAAGTTCGTTCCATGTGTGGTATGAGGGAGAAAGAGAATGAATGTAATGTAATGTCCATAATATGCCTTGGTGTGTTAGTTTAGATGCAGTTTTCTAAAACTTGTTTATTAAAATATTTCCTTGTGTTAAAATGTAGGTAGGTGGTTACTGTGCGGTTCCTCCTGCTAGATTTTTTTTTTTTTATTAGCATGTGTATGTAATAGAAGATCAAGAGTATTATAAGGTACGAGCATACTTATCACAAAAAGTCAATTTGCACCGCTCAATGCATGCCATAGGGAACGGGTAGGGTAGGAAGTAGAAGGGCGATAATGGGGGAATAGCAGGATTTTGTACCAGTTGTGCCGGGAGCTTGATGGAAGCTCAGACATGGGAAACTGGTATAGCAACCGATCCCCGTGGGGCCGACACCCTTCCCTGTATCCCTGTCTGCTGCCCTCGCCGTGGGGAGGGTGTGTGGTCCTGTTGGGCAGGCTGGGACAGCCCCAGCCCTGTGGGGAACCGTGCTGTGGAGGCTGGGGGGGCCCTGACCCCATCGGGCTGCAGCTGGGCTGGGCACCGGTTGCGCAACGTGTGCTGAATTGGATCCGCCTCTGCGCTTGCCAAAATCCTGGGTAGCATCGTGTAGGGCTTACCTCATCCTGGGGAGGCAAGCGTGGTCTGAACAAGGGTGGTTTAAATGTAATTAGATTATTATAGTTGACTTTGGAATTACAGACGCAGTTATAATAATATAATAACTATATTATAAAGTATACAGAATTACAATCTATAATTGTGATCTTTATGTTCAGGAAAGATAGGAAAGCTAGACAAAATGAGGTGAGTGTGAGCCAGTTCTCTTGCTCTGCCTTGTCTTGGTGGTTGGCAGTAGGACAGGCCTGTCCTTCAGCAACAAGTCCACTGCAATGAGAGGAGGGCGGCAGTGCTTGCTTATGGTGGAGGAAGGTGAAATTTCAGGGTTGGCCTACTTGCGATCACAAATTTCCTTAAAACATTCCAAAGCACTCGTTTAGCACAGCCACAATACAGATTTAACTGTGAGCACGAGGCTCTTTGCCTCGAGAGAGTCTAGTCTTAACACATGTAAGTCAAGCTAGAAGATGGCAATTTAGTTAAGCGTGGTTTGAAAAGATCTGTGTTGAAGAACCCGAAGTTTCACAATAGTTATGGGCCTTCTTGAGGTCTAGAGGAAGAACAGGTAATTAGAAATCCGCAGAGTGTTTGCCTGAGGCAAAGAATACCACAAAAACTTAAGAGTTCTTGGTGGTTTTTAGTTTGTCATGTTACAAAAGCCTCTGTTTATTCCATATCTGTTACAGAGACATTATGTCTACTTAATGGTAACGAAGACCAAAACCATCTGCACTACTCGTTATCTTGCCTGCTCCCACTCGTTTCTGAGTTTGGCTTCAATTCTGTAATTTGTGATGTGCCCTCTGCAGAGCGTGGTAACATGGGAGGGAGTGCTCTTCCAGGCATGTTGTTTTGACCCTGTTGCTTTAACAGAGCGAGTTTTCCTCTCCCACCCTTTTTCCCAACACACAAAATATAGTAGCTTTTTTCCTTAGGAACTATTTTGTTACTGTTAGTAACCTTGCTGACAAATTGTGAAACTTGCTGCAGTCTGGAATCAGCTACAGCTTGTAAACAGCAGGATAGAGAGTAGGTAACCTAGCACTGTATGTAGAGATAATGTGCTGCAGCTTAACACATCAAATATTTAAATTATTTTAATGCATTGTGTAGTACAACTGATAGAAAGACAAATTAGGTCACGATAGACAAAAGCTCATCATCATCTGAGCTCCTGTCAGCTTGGCATGTTTGTGCTCCATTGGTTTTATCACTATTTACGTCTATACACATGTGGTATTTCTAATTTAGATTATTATTAGTGACTTAAAAAAATGAACTATGAATAAACTTAATCCTGAAGACAAGTGAAATCATGAGTTTATTTCTGGTAAAAGTTTGAATCCCGGAATATCTGAGCATTTAACAGAAATGAATATTGGAAAAATGGCTGACTGACAAAAGGCAGATCCAAGGGCAGGTTTTGGTATGAATGCTGTAGCTGCACCCTGAAACGACCGGACTCCTGCATGGTCTCCGTTAACACTGAAGCAGTCTCTGCTTACAGGGTGTTATAAAAGATCCTTGAACTCCATGCTGTTTGCCGTGGTACCCCTTTTTTATTCTCCCCTGCCTTGGTGGCTGTTGTTGAAGCTGTGACTATGTGAGTTTGAATGGAATGAAACCTTCAAGTAAAAGTTCTCGAGGCTGCTTGAGCAGTCACCAAGGATCATGTATTGAGAGCTTTGCAGCTGAAAGTGTAAACGCTCTTCCTGTGGTCAGTGAAATCACGGAGTCTCAGAATGGGACAGCACCTCCAGAGATCACCTAATCCAACCCCCTGCTCGGAGTAGGCTCAGTTTGAGCAGGGTGCTGAGGGCTTGTGTTTTGGATATCTCCAAGGATGGAGCATCTACAACCTGCTTGGGCAACCTGTGCCAGTGTTTGACCATCCTCACAGTAAAAAAAGTTTTCTTTCGTGTTTAAATGGAGTTTCTTGTGTTTCAGTTTGTGCTCATTGCCTCTTGTCAAAGCATTATAAGTGGGAACCCTAGTACTCTTCTTAGTGGAAGGTTGTCAAAGAGGGGTGATAATTTGTATCCAAGGTGGACAACCTGATCAAGAAAGCTGGGGTATTCTGTTGCCTTAGGTAAACAGCTTAGTACCTCTATCTGAAAAAGCATGGGTAAGGGAAGGTCTTAGTTAGTCTTAAGTAACAAAGCTAATAGCCAAAAAGCACATAATTATTTACTTGAGGACTTCTCACCTTGCAGTGCTTCTTTGGAAGGACTTTAATACTCTCAGCAAAAAATACCTACTGTTTCTGTTGAAAGGCAAGGTCAAAAACTGGATACCAGAAAGTGGAAACTATCTCCAGTGGAAATAGTGGAGACTGTTTCCAGTGCCTCACCTTGCAGATGCTGTTGTCAGCGTCCCTTACAGAGTGAAAAGCATTCAGTGTTTGCAGGAGGAGTCCTGAACAACCCTTCCGCTTGCTTAAGAATTTCAGCAGCGGCTTCTTTTTGAAATTCGGACAAAGATTCTTGGCTAGTTTTTTCGGAAACTGTCTAGGATCTAGGTTACATTAATGCTGCTTTTTTTTGGAGGGGGGCAATGGGAGTGTTATTAAGCGGGTTAGAAAAAGATACCTTATAGTTCTGTTCTTCATCTTGCAAGGGACAAGCAAGTGAACTCCAACGAGAATTACGGGAAATACCTTTTTCATCATCCAGAGCAGCAGTTGATCAAATAAAGAAGTCCCCTCAGTATCCTGAATTGCTGCTAATTAACACATTTTCTTACCCTTCCCCTCAGTAAGCACCCTTTTACGCTGAGTTAATTGGCAGGATGTGATGGTGCTTTAAATGAAACTTGTGATTTAAGGGCTAAATAAAAGCTATTGGAGGAAAATTTCTTATTTTAAAATGTTTCTGTTAGACTGCAGGATTATCTGCTATTTTACATAACCTATTACTTAGACACATGGATGGCAAACTAGTATTATACATCCATTTTTTTTTTCAATGAAAGTTCATAAACTCTTGTTAAAGTGTCCCAATTCTCATGGAAGAAGCCAAACTGGCATTTGATACAGCTATATTTAAAGCTCTTGGCAGGACTTTTCTCATATGAAAGATGTTATATGTAAACTCTTGGAATAAAACATAAAAAACTTTTGAGATGATGGTTCTAAAGACTACCAGATCATCTTAAAATTAAGGGATTTAAATATTAGATCACAGTTTTGTGTCAGAGTTTTCTTGTCTTACACTGTCTTTGTAGTGTATATTGATTTTTGTTACAGCACCTCTGGGAAATATCCATTGGATAAGCTTATAATCTCAGGTATGTGGCACCTCTGTTGCTTTCTGCTGTGGAACCTTACAAAAATGGGCTTCACTGAAAATCTGGCCTTAAGTATTTGAGCATAATGAATGATTTTTTTTTTTTCTACTGTGTTTCTAAGGAGAATAGTTATAGACTATAGAATACATCCTGTTTTCTCTGCTGCAATGAAACCACTGCTTTTTATTTGTAATAACTACTATTTTGCTTCTTTGTTAAGGCTGCCCACATCTGACTCAGGACTTCTTAAAGCTGAAGGCTAATAAAGATGTCTTCCTTTGTTTTTTACCAGGGAGGAAAAGTGTTTTGTGGGTTTTTTGTTTTTGTTTGTTTGGGTATTTTTGTTTGTTTTGGTTTTGGTTTTGTTTTTTTTTTTTTTTTGTTCCTTTTTTTTCAAACCAGTTAGTTTTACCTATGGTGTTTTCAACCAAACCTTACATGTGTCTCCCTCTCTTCAATTAAAAAATGAAACACAAATGAAAACCAAGCCAGCCAAAACCAAAAAAAACCCCACCAGATGAAAACAACTGATTGACTTGGTCCAAACTGTAAGAAAACCATAGTAGTAAAGGCATTATATCCTAAATGCCTATATTCTGATTTTGTTTTTCTAATCTGTATCATTAGTAGTGTGGGTCAAGAACCTAATCTGCAGTCATTTTAAAGTTGATAATATTCCTTGATGTACATTTTTGTATAAGTTTATTGTGTAGCTAAAATCTTCTTGCCTGTTTCTTGTTTGCTTTTAAGGTTAAGAAGAACAGAGGGGTGAAAGTCTGGGTTGACTTATGGTTTGCATTTTCCAACATCAATTTTGACCTTGAGTTACTAAGTATGAACTTGGAACAAAAGAGCTTTATAGCAGTGGTTGATGGATGGGTCTTATTATAATATTGAAGTTTCCCTCCCCCATGCTCACATCCTTGGAGCTCAATCCCTCTGACTTAAGTGCTGTCTTTGTAGGGAAGAGCCTGTTTGTTTCAGGAGTAAAAAATGCTGAGGCTGGCACTTTGGGAGTGTGGTTATAATAGTGAAGATGTAGGAGAGAGAACAAAAGTGAAAAATGTGTAGGTAAGTTGTGGGGGTTTTTGTTGGTGGTGGTGGTGTTTTTTTTTGGTTTTTTTTTTGTTTTTTTTTAATTATTTTTATTTGGGGGGAAGGTATCCCCGAATGTTTCCTGATTGAGTAGCTGGTTTAGTTCCATATTTTGCATATCTATTGCATAGGAAATGCTATTATATTCCTCTTCTCTCTGTAAACAGCTTGCTTTGTGTGTGGATTGCGGTACATTTTTTTAAATTACTTTTTAATTTAAAAATATTTTTGAACCCCATTTGCCTCTAGCTTTTCCCCCATTTATTTCAGTAGCTCTAGGTATCACAGGTTTGTGTTTCACACAACTGCTGAGACTGCCCCTCATTCTTCTTTACTGAAATGCTGTAGAAACAGAGAGGGGGTTGTTTTGGGAGGAGAGGGAATTACCAGCAGTGGAAGCAGCAGCCGGTGGTATATCCAGGAATGCTCTGGAAGCTGGGTTTTTGCAATATTGAAATTTGAAAACAGAGCTCCTCCTAACCAAGGAGTTGTTGATCAAGCTTGAGTTGTTAATCAAGCTCTATTAATATTCCGTAATGAGTATGGTGTGAGTGCAGGACTGCGGAGTGGCAGCGGGGCGCTGGCGCTGTGGCCCCCAGCTGGGCCTCTGCCCCCGCTCTGGGGTGTCCTGGGGTCCGAAAGCGGGGGAACGTGGCTGCCTGTGCTGGCACATCCAGCTGGCGTCTCCTTTGTGTTTAATTAATCTGCCTTGCCGTGGATGGAGAAGGTGAAGTGGTTACAAGAGCAGACGGCGCAAATGGAGTGGGATGGATTTGAAAAGAAAGAAAGTGAGCATGAGGCCGGCATCGGTCCCGTTGAACTAGCAAAGTGGTGTCCTCTGCAGCCATCTTGCAGTCCAGGTAGATTCTCATGTGTGTTGTCTTGTTGTTGCCAGTGGTTTGTATGGGAAACAAAAATAAACAGATGAAGGGGAGCGGTAAAAGTGGTACTTGTTTTGCAGGAGGGAATTTTAGGGGGGAAAAGAAAAAATAAAAAAATCAACAACAGTCAAAATGCTATGGATTAAATCATATGAGTACTACCGCTGCTTAGAGTGCTTGTAGTTTCCAGCATCCCTATGAGACCTCTAACAATGACTAGAATTCTTGTACTGTAAGCTTGCAGGATCTCCTCTGATATAATAATTTAAGGCTTGCCCAAAGATTAGGGACAGATCTTTATTCTGGCAACTGGAAATACTCTTATAGAATTTGTGCATGCAGTAGAATGGACTAATGCACAAGGAATTGGCAAACCTCTGTATGAAAATATTGCCACCACCACCCCCACACAAAAAAAAATCCTTAAATGGAAGAGAAACATCCCATTTTTGAGTGCTGAGTTTTCAAAGTGGGCCCAGTGTAGATGTGGCTATAGCTATAGCTAAAAGACGTTCTCACTCAGATATTAAAATGGCTTTGAAGATGATAGAATTCCCATTTTACAGTTAAGGCAAAGAAAATTCAGAAAGGTCAAGCAACACGCCTAAGTAAGCTGGTATCAGAGCCTGTATCTCAATCCTGGTGAAACAGGATATCCCAATGGATTAAGCTGCTCTTCCAGTTTGTAGGCTGCACAAGCTTGATCTGGCTGGCATTGGCTTGCCCTCTGTTGAACTTCACTTTGATCAGTTTAGATTTCATGAATAGGGCATCAGTGGCCAAACCTATCCACCAGATCTGAGGCGGGAGTAGGAGTGCCTGGAATTTTGCAGACTTAGGCTGATTGTGATGATTAAGACGACTTTGATGATAAAGAAAAATAATTAAATTATTCCCTATAACATTCCATAGACATTTAAATACAAGATATTGCTTTTCCTCACAGTATTATATGGATTCAGTATTTTTATTGTCATTATAAGATTTCATTTTGGCGCACCCCGAAAGTTCTCTACTGATCAATATTGGAAGGGTCCAAAGGTGTCTTGGATTACCTGTTTGCCTGCTGGGCTCTGCGCACATCCAGAGATGGTTTCTGTGACACCGTGGTTCCTGCTCGCTCCCTCAAATGCCGCTGGCAGCCTTCTCGCTGGTCTGCTGGTTAGTGCCTGAGCTGAAATCTTTCCTCCTGCTTCACCAATCCTCAAAAGCCTTCCTCGAAAAATCCCCACTTTGATTAATTCTAACAACCCCTCGCGAACAAATCAAGGATGTTTTTACCACATGGATCGGTAAAGGATTATAATGTACATGGACTTACCCACATTACTTCGTGAGGTATGTCTGAGGATTTCTGTGGAAAGGGTCAAATGCTTTTTGACTTCAGTTAAGTGAATTTCACAAAAGAAGTGTATGTAATATCCCCGGTGATTAATTGCTCTCAAATACTTATCCCATCTGAGTTATGTAATATGAATCTCTGAAGGATTCTCAGTAAAACATTTGTGAATGGTAGATGTAAATGTCTGCAGTGGCTTTTGAAATGTTAGACATAGAAAGTGCTAATGGGAAAAATATTTTTTGTCACTCTTAAGGTAAAGGTAAGGTCTCGAATTTTTTAGGGCCTTGAGTTTAACTCCCACTGATTTAAAAATTTGACGCTTTGCTATAAATTGTTCCTTCTGCTTCTGGCAGAACAAAAGTTGAGTATATTTAAATAAATTAGATTAAGGCTGAGAAGTGAAAAATACCAAACTGAAAGGTGTGTGCCTAATTCCAACAGCCACATGTGAAAATCTGCTATAATACACTTCAGATTGTATGATAGGGTGTTATTTCTTAGTACCCCAGTAAGGATATGTTTTTGGCAGCAGGATAATTAATACTTTTTCTGGGTTACATGGAGTCCTAAGTTTTTCATAGTGCTTTTGCTGGCAACCAGGAAATCGGAAATGGAGAAACACTTACTGGAAAATATCTTCAGAACAGCATATCTAAGCTGAACATGTAGAAGTTTTCAATATGTATATAAAATTCAAATGAAATTTCAAGGTTTACAATACCTGTACCAGTACTTGAAGATCACAGAAAAAGTTAGGTGTTTTCTTTGATTTTGGTTGAAAATGGAGGTTGCAAGGGTGTCGCCTTTCTGAGGTGGTTGAAGGGGGGTTACCCCTTGTGCCGAAGTGCTGAGATCAGCGTGGACTTGGGAGCCCTGTGCCTGCTGCATGCAGGGGATGGGTAAAATGAAGAGTTTCTCTACTTAGGCGTCAAGGAAATACAGTAAAATATTTGTTGTGTTAAAGGAAAACGTACCTGAACACATGCAATGTGAGATCTCCAATCCAGATAGGCACAGCCTGCGCTTATCTTGTCTGCGCTGTTTGCACTCCTTACCTCAAAAGCAGCTTTGAATGATGAGGCTGCTAACATGCTCACATTACTCTGTATGACGTGCACCAACGTGGCCGTGTTCCCTTGTGTTGGGTTCTGTTTGTCCGTCACATGTTGGTCAGCTTCTTGAATGGTATGACACCAACCATGTATTCTAGAGAGGGACTTAGTGCAGACCTTGTGACACATCGGGATGCTGTAACAATGGGGCTTGAATTACTAAAAATAAAAAGCTAATTTTTGCTAATGTAAGAATGCATTGCAGCATTTTTGCATGTTCTGTGTTGTTTTTTTAAGGATGCCCACATCTGCAATCTATCACACACAGCAATGCTGCCCTTTGTGTTGTAGGGGGAGATGGTTCTTTTGAAATGCTTCAGCTGGTGACCAGTAGCTTCTTGCTGTAGTGTTTTACTTGGCTCATATTGGAACCTGATCTAGTTGAAGATGTCCCTGCCCATTGCAGAGGCATTGGACTAGATGATCTTTGGAGGTGTCTTCCAACCCAAACTATTCTATGGTTAGATATGCAGGAGAGTACTGGAGAACTGAGCAGGAAAATGCACCATTGTTGAAGCCATGAAGTAGTAGTGGTTCCACCAGCCTTGAGCTCTTGTCGGAAGGTTAAAACAGGTTTGGATTTCAGGGAAGCAAACATCGTACAGCACTGGAGTTCATAAAGCTCTGAAAAATCACGTGTGGTTTTTGTTGTTGTTTGTTTTGGTTTTGTTCGTTTTGTTTTGTGTTTTTTGTTGTTTTTGTTTTTTTTTTTTAACTGAGAAAAGATACATTAGTCCACACACACATTCATTTAAAAAGTTGTTTACTTTTTGCTCTTCTTTCTTGGTATGCATATACACAAAAAAAGCAGCAGTGACCCAAAGGAAGGTCTCTCGTGACTCCACACAAGGACAGGCACAATCACTGGCTGGCAAGGCGGTGGCACAGGACACGCGTGGGACACCTTGCAGCTCCTGATGAGCAAATGTGGGGAATGATTTGAGCAAGTGTGGCCAAATGCTGCCATTTGGGGCTGCTGCCAGTTAACGTGAGTTACAGCAGCCCCTGGTTTTGGTGGCACTGGAGAGAAAAACCTCAAGTGGGAGCCAGCCCTGGCACCCCATTGGCAAACCCTGCATCGCTTTCTGACCACTCGATGTTGGCAGAACCTCCTTCCACCTCTTCAGTGCCAGTGGCAACATTTTGAAAAAGTATCCGATTCCAAAATAAATGTGCAGATGCAGATTTGCTGAGAATTAACACGAAGTGTGAAATGAAAACAGATTTAGTTATTTTGGTGTAAGCTGGTATGTAGTTCAACTCCCTGTAACCACTCCCAAAGGATATAATAAATACTGAAGTGTTTAAGTATAAGGCTTAATATTTTCTTCAATAAATGATTTTAAGTGAAATGAACTACTGTTAACTCTTTAGAGTGGTTAGTAGTATGAGTGCATTTTCAGGATTTTTTGTGCAGCTTATGGGTTGATAGTCCACTGTTTGGAGGGAAAAAAAGAATCCCTATCAGTTTATAACTGCATTAATCTAAAATAGATTTTTTTAAAAAATAAAATACCATTAGTCTTTTTTGTCTTAAGATAGATCTGTAGTGGTGAAGTTCTTAGGATTTAAGAAAACAAAACAAACAAACAAAAAAACAAAACCAAAAAAACCCGCAAACCAGAAACCAAACCAAACCAACCAAAAAACCCAACCAAAACAAAACCACAAAGAAAACTTTTCCTGCTCTCCTCACAGTCCTTAAATAAAGCAGGCTGTACTCTTTCCCAACCCCTGCCTTCCCCAAAAGAAAATACTTTAAAACGTTATTTTTAGCTCAAAAGCCATTCAGAAATTACAGGTTGAGTTTTATTAACCTCCTTTCCAGCCTCCTGCTACCTATAAGCATGTGTGGCATGTTCCCCTCTATGGAGTCATTCATGTTCTTGCCAGCTGATATCCCTTCTGGGTAATATTAATATAATTCCCCAAAGTAATGCTTTTTTATTTCTGAAATCGTGAATGTCTCAGCACCATGTGTTTATGATGATAGTGATATTTTCAACCCTAACAGTGTTACTCTAATTTACATGCATGGCACAACAGTCTTCATTTGTCATCTTTTGAGACACTGGGTCTTATTCTTGCAATAATTAAAGTTCAGCTGAATAATTACGAAGACTAGCCAAAGCTTGTCCTTGTTCTATGTATTGTTTGCTTGTTTTTGTGGTTGCAACGTAACATTTTTGACAACCAAATCCTGTAGCAGAAGTGGCAAACAAGCCCCAATTGGCATATGTCTAAGGTTAGCTCCGCAGCAACGGAAACTGTGACAGCTGTCAAGTAGTGAGAGAAGCAACTAAAGTGGGTTAGGATTATTTGAAGCCGTACATTGTGCTCATTTATACATGGCAGTTCCTCCATATCCTGCATGTAGTTTGGTTCATTTGCTTACCCTGTGGTAAATAATGTTTTGAAGATCAGCAGAGCTTCAGAAGTTATTTACTCACAGGCTTTATTTACAATAGAAGAAGTACAAGTTTTTACGAACAAACTGTAATGAGTATGTGTAAAATATATATCTCACTGGACAATATCAGATATCTAGTACTGATCTTTTTTTTTTTTAAATCAGCTTTGCCCCAAATTTAAGAATATTCACTATAATTAGTAAAGTTACTATTTTAAATATTTGCAGTTCTCAAATCCTGGAGACAATGCCTAAAGAATCTGAGTGGTCCTGATTTGTTTTGCCTCAGCACCTCCAAGTCCCACTCAATGTGTCCCACTGTGAACCATTTCACGGTGGGGACTGGGGATGGAGGTTGGCTTGGTTCCCCCCTTCCATCGTTTACAGGATGAGGAGTGTACAGCTCATCTGACTGGAACTGGAAACAACTGCTGAACTTTCATCTGTTAATTACCCATTCATTGAGGACTGCACTGCTGTAGCATCTGTTAGCAATCATATCTTGTTTAAAAAGAAGCCAGTAGGAAAAATATAGGAGGGTGAAGAACAGTGAGGTATCGGTTTAGAGCACAGAATTGATAACAAATGTTCTATTTCTGGTTTCTTTGCTGCCGTGGCAGCCTTGTACCTTCATATAAATAATATAAATGTCTTTCATCACCCGTTAAATGAAGTCTCTGCCTGCTGTTTGCAGGTTCTTTGATTATTTTTAGTTTATGCACGTATCAGTAGAGAGCTTTGGAAATTCTTGGGTTTGCTCTTTCTTTCCTCTGCCTGTGATGCCCTTTTTTTTTTTCCCCAGCCATGGTTGTTATCAACCTTTTCCCTGGATGGCTTTTCACGTAACTTTCTAAAGTGCAGCAGCACAAGGAGCCCAGAGAGGCTCCCGCGATGCAGAAGCTGGGGCCGGCATCACAAGGCTGTGGAAGGTGGCACCAGCTGCTCTCGGAGATGGGCTTGAGAGTTGTCCCTACACCGGTGTCAGCAGCTTCCCTTGAGCTGTCCGCAAGGATCTAATGAATTCGTAAGCTTGAGTTGGGATTTTTAGAACAGTAACAATGAGAATTTGGGCAGTGATTGCGAGAGGGTTTTATATTTAAATTCCCATTGCTTTAGTCTAAAATATAAGGGATATGGTTGCTGCTTGTTCCCAAACAGAATAATTATTTCACACCCTAATTTATGAACAGGTCTCTCTGTCATGTCTGATATGACATGACAGAGCCATGTACAGCATTGTGTGCTTAGCTGCTGGAATGGTGCTCTGCATAAAACTACAGTGCACTTCAGTCTGTGCTGATTTTTGCTCCAAACTGGACTCTGTGTCTTTTCAGTAAGTTTTATTTGTTGGAGCATCTACACTATGCCCTGGCATAACCTGCCCAGCCATACCTAATATGCCAGGAGAACCTGGTGTGATGTGTTGGGGGGGAAGTAGCAGAAATAAGGCACCACTGAAAAGTTCCAGACCTTTTCCAGATGCATTTTGACCCACAAGATACGGTAGAAGAATGTGCATGCCACCTTTAATGGTGGCAGCAAGCTGGTGGATGGGCTCTGCCACTCATTTGATACCTCCTTCTTTTTATTTTTTATTTTTTTAACTTCTTTGAGGACAGCGATAGGTACTTTTCATTCAGTCGTCTGTTCAGGCTGAAGGCAGTGTGAGTGCACGAGCTTCAGTCACTTCGGTCACTGGGCTGGTGTGAAACAGCAGCACTTACTGTCCCTCCTGCTGAAGCGAAGGTCACAGGACCAGAAAGGAAGAAATTGGGAAAGAAGCCTCCTAAGCTTTGTAGCCTGGCAGTTAGGGCACTTGACTGGTTTGTATTAATGCGGGTTTTGGTCTGCACTCTGGGATTTTTTTCTGCTTTAGTCCAGTGATTTTTTTTCATGTCTTTTAATAATAATAATAGAGGTATTATTAATAAAAAGTTCTGTGTATCCAATTCTGAGTTCTCTGTAGTACATCATTTATAAATCTAATTACTTTACCTAGATTGCCAAGTATTTTTGGCATGTCAAAATCGAAAGCTTTGCTTCCTGTATTTCTCTAGAAAACGCCTCCCTATACTCTCGCCATCTCTTGCCTTTGTCTGTAGGGACTGGAATTCTCAGCTGAAATTCCTGTTTCTCTCACACACCTTGAGTATTCATTAGTTTCACCTATTGAAATGGATGCCAGACCTGTGTGGCTTAATCTGCTGCTGTAATTAAATGAAAATTAAACCAGTTTTGCTCAATGTTAGTCTGCGTTACAACTCACTAATTAAAAATGCCTAACGTCTTGAAAAACCTGAGTCACTGAACTTCTCAGCCTGGTACAGCAGTCTGTGACTTACGTTGCAGTGGCAGAAAGCAGCTGGTTTGGAGTTCAGAGCACAGCAGATGCCTCTCAGATACTAAGCAAGTAGAAGACAGGATATTACCCCTTCCTGTTTGCAGCTGCTTTAATAGGAATTGAAAAAGTTTTGGTTTTTTGTTTTTTTTGACAGTTATTCACAAATGATGGGTTTAATTCAACCAGAAACTAGTGCTTATGTCCAAACAGGCAGGTCTGCGCTTGCCGTTTTTTTTAATCTGCTCTGTTTTGCTGGAAGCTCAGGGTTTTTAGGCTGCCCTGTAATCCCTCTTCCCTGGGAGCTGGAGTGGGAGGACTGCTGCTCCTCTCTGCTCAGCCCTGCCTGGCTCTTCCTACGTTCGTTGGTGTCTCATCTCCTTTTGCATTAAGGTCAAGTTTCCTCTTCCTGCTTGATTTCTCCCCCCACTTGCACATCTCTACCCTGTTTTCGTTTGTTCTGCACATTTGCATTCAGTATTGATGCTTCCCAAAAAGCTCTCCTGTTTCAGGATGTGTTAGGTTATAATAAACATGCCCTTTAATATTAGCTCTCTTCTATGTAAGGTGCACATGTGGGGTCTGATTTTGAAATTCCCCTTGGGGTGGGGAGGTTGTTTTTCCTCAGCACACTTTCCCTATACTGTGTTTGTAAGCACTGCTATATATACAGTTTAGCTTGGAACACTGTATGTGATACCTAGTAGACATGCTGGTAGGAGTTAGGCATATTGGTGGGTAGCGATTTACTGCTTAGTGTACTACTATTGCTTAATTGCTTTTCATTAGACTTGTGTGTTGTTGGGTTTTTTTTGTTTGTTTGTTTGCTTTTGTTTTGTTTTTTAAACTGGTTCCACCTCTACGTGAGTGTTCATTTCTCAGGCTTGTCTTAAACAACTTGGGAAACTGTCTTAAGATTGTGGAGCTGGTGCCACTCCACAGGCACCATCTGGGATGTTTCGGGTTATGATCACTTTTTGGAAGTTCGTCTCCTGACAAGATGATGACCTTTCTCAAAATCAGCCCCAAACCACAATCCAAACACTGTACAAAGTTTTTACTTTGTTTTCAGTTCCACTAATAGAAAACTCTTTATTTAAAGAAAATGTTTAAGATGAATGGTGGCTATTTTCCCTTGTCCCTAATGCTTGGTGATTCCGAACATTGATCCCGAGTGCTCAGATTGTAGTTTCTCAGTAATGTAGTTTCAGTCAGGATTTCTTGGATTTTAGCATGGCATGGACTTCTTTTTTGGTACCAGCTTCATCAAAGGACAGTAAATCTTTTTGCCATCTATTGATCAAGTGCAAGTTTATATGCCTATCCCGTATGTAATCATAGTCAGAATACCAGCGAGAGCAAACTGATCAAATATTGCCTCCGGAAAAGCTGAGGTGACAGGCTAGCTAGCATTATAGTGGTGTTGACCATTCGTGATCTGTATTGGATGTGAACCAGTGCTCTCATACTTACATGTCGGTCAGATTACTCATGCCCCTTGGCTTTTGTGAAATGCATTTGTTGGTTGCTTGTAAGCACTACTGTGGAAGGAAGGCTGTTAGAGGTTTCATAGTGACAGCAGTAATTTGTCTTTTAATGTGTAAGTAGAGTCTTAGATATGCAAGTGCAGAAGCAAAAATGCGAAGAGCTCTGGTTTTGGGACTTGGGCTTTTCTTTTAACCTTGCTTTCTGTTGTTGTGTTTTTAATCCTCTCTGTAGCTTTCTCTGAACACAACAGACGTAAAAATGATGGGCATTTTGCAAGCAGCAGAGAACCATGCCATGGAAAGCCAGTTTAAGCTTGCATATACAGTGTTGTCAAGTTGGTTGAGCACTGGAGTGGACTTACAAGGCTTGGACTCCTAATTTCAGCTCTGCCATTAGTCCCCCCCAAAAAAACAGGGATAAACTCTTCCTGTGTCTCTATATTTACTAGGAGGTCTAATTCAAGTGAGCTAATAGGAAGCACTGAACAATCCAGTGAAGAGCGTGTTTCTTCAGTTCTTCCTGTTGAAATTGAGGCCTCTCTCCAGTTCCTGTTTTAGTCTTGTTACCATTAATAATCCCTGCTAAGCTAGTGCTGTGACTCACATTTCTCTGCCCCAGCTGAAGGCGAAGCTGAGGAGGAGGAGGTCAGTGCATCCTCCCCAGGGGCAGTTTCCTGCCCTGTGCTTCCCTTTGCCTGCCCGAGAGCAAGAGTTAAATCATGGCAAGCGAGGAGGATGAGGGTCACCCTTCTAGCAGGAGTGCTGAATTCAGCTGAATTTGGGGCTTCGGCTGCTTCTCTTGTTACTGCAGACCTCATCATGCCCTAAATCAGAGTTTTAAGTATGGTACTGAAGAAGAAACAGTGAATCAGAAGCCCACGTCTTACTGTGGCAGGGGCGCGGGCAGGGGGTCCGATGGAGCACTGGGAAGTGTGACGGGAAGGAGGTGGCAAGTGGCAAGAGGAGATAATGGGTAATGAAGGGGAGGCCAGGCCAGCACTGGGATGCGTGGGAGGGTGCTAGAGGGGGGAGACAATAAGAGAAGGGATCAGATTTAAGTAGCAAGAGTGAGAGAAGGAAGAGGAGAGTAATCTTGTTCGTTTTTAAACAAAAAAGTAGAAAACCTGTGATGGGATGGCCTTTGTGGAGAGAGAGAGAGAGAAACCGAAGCTTAGAAACTGGTTAAGACTGTGTGGGTGTATTGGCTACTGTGCTTGTGAGCACAGGAATTAGTGCCTGTGTTCCTCTGTACAAAACCTAGTACTTACAGAGAATACTTCTGAGATTCCTGGTTTAGGCTTGGAATGTGGCGTTTCAGAAAAAGCAAATGTTCTGCTGTACGTGGCCATGTGTCTCCTGCTGCCAGAGGGTTTCTGTGCTGCCTTCTTAGCTCCTTGTTGTGCCTGAGGTTGGATAAAGCCTTTCGGAAGAAAGTAAAACAAAAGTATAAGCCGTTCATGGTGAAACGTCTGCTTCCTGACCCTTCTAAAGGACTGTTTAACTTCCAGTGACTGAAATATGGTTATTTTAGCATGCCCAACCTTGCCCATTGCCCTTTCCCAATAATGGTTGCTGTATATTTTGAGAAGAATAGCCATGTTTTGTTGTTTGTTTTTTTTTTAAGTTTTGCATATTCATACTGAAATCAGGTTGGATCTCTTCCACAAAATAATGAATGTGATTAGGGGGGAGAAAAGGGAAAAAGAAGAAAATCCCTGCTCTTCCCAGTGTAGTGTCTGTGGGAGTATCATCCAGATTGTCTTTTACTCAAGGGTGTTTTCTTCACTTTCAGCTGCTATATGAAATGCACTAACTCCATAAAATCATAATGGGCCATCTCAGGGGAGGTCAAATATGGAAATTATACTTAACTGTATAACACGAGTCCATTTAAAAGCTAACAGAAATAGAACTCAGCCACAAATAATAGAATGCTTCAGGAGTAATAATACACTGTCTTCTGAGGTTTTTTTCTTTTATGGTCTTCTTTGTGTACAGTCCCTGGTTTGGTTTTGGGCATCAATCCTGTATAGCTCCAGATAAAGTATGTTGGGAGGGAAAACAGTTGTGTTTACCACAAGAGATTTCTATGGAGCATGCTTAGATGAGCACAAGGATTCTTCTTCTCTCAGGTCGAAAGCTCTGGTTGGGCAAAACTGATTTGATATCGATTCTCATCAAGGAAATCCAAAAGGAGTGGAAGTTTTCATTTCTAGCATTCAGTTTCATTAACTACAATCAATGGTAACTTTTCCACTAAAAAGGAACTGGATGTTTTTGCAATCACTGGGCTAATACCGGATGAGTTGAAAAATAAAGCAAACTCATAGATAAAGATCTAACAATTAAATTAGTTACTGTCGTAATTCCTTCATGTATGCGATCATGTGAACAGTGTTTGTATGGTATGAATGAGCGTGTCTGACCGCAGTGTTATTTTAAGGGCAGGAGATTCTGGTTTGGAGATCATAGAAAGAGAATGACTGAGAAAAACACAGAATCCAGTGCCATGAGTCTTGTTTTTATATTGCATTCGTTAGGTCTCCTGACTTTCTACCATGGATCTGTAGTCTTGGTGTCTGTCGTGAAAAGGAGCTTTGCATAACGTAGGAATCCTTTTGAAATAGACTTGTAATACTTCTTAAGGGCGCTGTGCTCTGTCTTGGGGGATGGACTTGTAAAGACTTAACAAGCACAGACTGAAGAGCTGCAGAACATCTGGTTTCGGAGTCTTTCCTCCTGTACCGAAAATAATATTTCTGTATAGTAACCATGTAAGCAGAGAGCGGTGGAGGAGATCTGTTGTGTCTACAGCAGTGAGGCAGGTTGAAAGCTGAGAAGCTGCTCTGTGATGGCAAGGGCTTCCCTGGTTACTGTCAAATTGTCTGCGTTTATTTATTTTTTGCTCCCAGCCTGACAGTTATGGATGTTGGTAATTTGAAATTTGACTGCCAAAGGAACTGAGTTTGTGCGTGGTGGGATTTGACCCCTGTGCATCATATTGCATTTAACAAGAGTTTGCTTGTGGCAAACCTGCTTGTGTGTTCGTTCTGTGGGGAGCAGAAAGTGCACTTGCAGCTCTGCCAGGGAGGGGTGAAGGAGAGAGAGGCAGAAGTCCAGAATATAGTAAGTTCTTGCCTGAATGTAGATGCTGTTTTTTGCTGTGAACTTTTGTACCTGCAGCACTCTTGGACTCAGCTTTACTAGTGGGAATAATCAGTTGCTGGTCAAGAAGCGTGTTCATGAGAGCCAGGAGGAGATTTCTGGGGGGAGAGCTAAGAAAGCAATGGAAACAAATGCACATTAGAAACAGATTAGATTCTTGAAAAATCACAGGATAACTTTAGCTTCAAAAAGCTTTCTGGAGGTGAGCTAGTATTTTTTTGCAAACTGGCATGACCTTAGCCCTTCTTAAACTGCTGCTTAGTGTAAGAACAGAGTTAAAATGCGAGATAAAAATAAGCAGAGCTCATATTCCTACCTGTAAATCAGCTAACAACTGGCACTTTCAACACTTGGTGTAAAAACAGTACAAGAGTAGTGTTGAGAAGACCCCAGATGAAATCAAGCACATATGAGACAAAGAACCAGCAAAATATCTTGACTTTAGAATTGTGATGGTTGAGCAGCATGGGCCTGGCATGTGAAGTTCTTGGGGTTTTTTTCAAGTTCCATTGAAGCTTTAATTTGTGGTGAGATGTTTTTTGAAACACCAGCTTTATCAAGGATTGGCGTTACAAGCTAGTCAGATGTATTATGTGGATTGGAGAATGTTGAACAAAGTGGACAATAACTTTTTTTTTGTTTTCTTTTTTAAAGTGTTTCTAAATTCGTCCCTTTGGTGAAATTCTGTATTTCTTTCAATTGGCATTTCAGGTTTACCGACTGAAAATCTCTGTGGCTTGACTGGTTACGAATGTTTTCATGCAAGCACATTAGCTTTTAAGTTGGTACATAAGCTGTTTTTTTTTAAAGAAAGTGAATAAGGTTGTAAAATAGCGTGTTGGAAACAAAAAAAGTCTTTTTTTTCATATAGACAGATCTGATTCATCAGAGAGCATCAAGATAATTGTCACGATTTTCATTTTAAAAGGAAACCAAGAAATCTTGGCACAAGTGTAAAACTTTCTGTTGCTATACTGGCCTGTTGCCTGGAGCTAAATATTTGCCTCGTGAATTTTCCTTTCCCTATCAGCAACAGGAAGCAATGTTACAAATGAAATGCATTAAGGTTTGTAAGCGATGGCTGTTATTCAACAAAGGAAAGATGCTGTATGTGTTATGTGATTATAAAGGAGATAAAATGGTTTTTATTCTGGCTGAAATTTGGATGGTCACTTATTTTTCATGATGTGACTACTTTCTAATGTGGAGAATTGTACCTTCTTGCTGCAAGTCTCCATCTAGATAACTAAAACACGTGTTAGGGTCAGGTTTAGTTATACAATTTCAAACAGTGTTAAGACGGCTAGACACGTTTTTCCTTTTCCTCTCTTTTTCTCTTATTTTCTTTTAATAAGCTCACCCATCAGCACATCAGGCTATTGCTGTTGCTTCTCGGCCTTTAGTGCTTCAGGCACTTCTTGTAACTCTTTGTCTTCCCTTTCGTCACTGTCGCTGGAGGATGCAGCAGCCTCCAGCCGCAAGCGGCTGCATCTTCTGTGCTGCATCACTCCCATATATACATATACAGTTGATAGTATGGTGAATGGTTCCCTAAGGATACAATATCATGGTTTTTCTCCCTTTTTTTTTTTTCTTTTTTGGAAAATAAAGGTGATAGTGCTAACTTTGCCACTGAGACTGGTGGAAGGTGTTTTGCTTTAACTACGTATCCTACAAACTCTGCCCCATGTGTGGAAGATATTAGTAGTATTTAACAATAATAGGAC
The DNA here is from genome assembly GCA_013399365.1 of Pampusana beccarii. Classification (NCBI taxonomy): domain Eukaryota; kingdom Metazoa; phylum Chordata; class Aves; order Columbiformes; family Columbidae; genus Pampusana; species Pampusana beccarii. The sequence goes on from VWYH01000007.1 coordinate 232,628, forward strand.
ATTCAAGATGTATCTCTGAATCTGCAAGGGCCTCAGGGGTTTTTTGTGGTATTCTGCTGTGTAAGGAACAGTTGCCATGTCTCTTTCCAGGGATATCATGTTGTCTGATAATTTTCCTTTCATAATGTATTGTAAAGTAAGATTTCTGATCTCCAGTGCAGATGTACATATTTTATTCTCTCTATAGGTAACATTCTAAAGTTTTCCTTTCATTTTGCGTACATGATACAGCTGTGAAAGGGCTTCCCTTGGCTAAGCATACCTGGCATTAACCGTTCCCTGTGTATATCATTATTACATATTTATAGTTCTTGAGTTAAGCTAGCTTGAATGAGAGCTGGGCACACAATGGAGTTTTCCCATCTATTCTGGAAAAGCTTTGCAAAAGCTTTTTGTCACTCAGCTATAGTGTTTGTGTGTTGAAAATAATACGTGTATGGAGACACTGATCTTCTGAAATCTTTACAGTATAAGAACTGCCCTTCATTTAGATGACTTCTAAAAAAACAATACAGAGAGAGAAATTAGAACCAAACTGATACAGCTCAACCCCAAAAAATACTTGTGTCCATCCAAGAATTTGGATGGCCTGAATTAGAGGCTTTGAAGGAGGAGCTGGAGGACAGGGAGAAGAGACGTGGTGTGTTTAGGCAAGATTAAAAAAATGAATAATAAAACACCCAAGAAAAGATCAGGAAGTGTGGGGCTCAGCCTGGACAAAGCTCAAGGTGTGTGGCATTGGGGTTGTGCCCTGTGTGACACTGGTTTTGGGCAGCGAGCAAAAGAAGCGTCTCCTTTTTAATCCCTCATGCACACAGGGAGACAGTGGGTTGCTATGAAAACTTTCAAGCTCTCATTGCAAATTCTCTCCAGCTACAGCAAATTATCACACACAGAGATTTTGTCTGGCTGTTCTCATTCAAATGGGCAACATTGATTCTTCTCTTGCAGAAAAAAAGTGATATTGAGCAAACTGTCTGCACGAGTGCTTTGCCTGATGCAAATGCTGGGAATATAGCTGTTTCTCTTTACTAAGGTTTTATTTATAGATTTAAAACTATTTTTATTTGTGCCTTTTAAACTGTTTAAACTTTGATTCCTGTTTTGTTTTAAAAGATATTTACTAATAAGGAGTTGGTGTAATTTTGTTTTGGAAGCCAGGCTCTTTTAGACACCGAGTGGTGTTGTATGAATGGAGATAAAATCTCTGATAAACATGGACCAATTTAATGATTCTTAGCGAGCCGCCAAAATGAAATTTATTGTTTGTAAGTTGTTTTAATGTGTAATGATCCCTTGACAAACCAGTGGAATGGCCTGTTGTGATTTGTAACAGCGTGTGTCACAGAATGCGCTTACTAGTGCTTTCCTCACGCTATTCAGCTTGCTGTTGCCTGCTTGTTTTCTGTTTTTAAAAAGTGTTTCCATTGTGAAACTGCATCCAAACTATTCAGATGGAGCAGCCCATTTGCTGGTGCTCCGAGATGCTTCGTTTTGTCCGGGCTGACACCTGATGATGGACGCAGAATATTCTGAACGGAATGGTAAATATGAGTCTTCTACTTATTATGCTATTTTTAGATATATTGATTTGATTTAGGTCCAGTGCATGTTTTATGACTGTGATTGAATGTGAAAGAGGTCACAGGACTGTTCAGAGCTCTGAATACCAGCAAAAATCCCATGGATGTAAATATGTAGAAAACAGACAAAACATGGGGGAAAAAAACCCTGTTTGCAGAACATTGCTCTGATAACAAAAGAAAATTTCTGTCTTCTAGTATTTCTGAAATTTAAAAAAATTCTACATAAATATGTGAGATCGTAGTATCGGGTAGTGAATAAGAGTCTTTTATGAAATCTGACTTTACAGGTCCTTCAAAGCTAAATAGCCAGAACTGAGAAGGAACTAGCCAGAAAAAGGCATTTGGAATGTCTGCCTTGGTGAAATAGGAAAAAAATGTAGAAAAGCCTGAAACAATGGGTGTACATTGAGTGCTAAGTTGTGGGAGAAGATTGCACAAAAATCTACAGACAGATGAAATAGATATAAAAATAGATATAGATAGCTAGATATAAATAGATATAAAAAATAGATATAGATATTAAAAAAGATGTATAGTCCATACACTCTCTTCACACTTTTAATTTATTAAAGGTTTTTTTGCTCAGTTAGTGTCATATCAAATACTGAAAATTGAGATGGATAGAGTGCTCCAAAGAAATCTTTCAGGTATGTTTCTAGAATCCTTTTTTGTATTTTAGGAATTAATGCAATTATTAGGGCACAATTCTACTAATATGTACAATTTGTCTTTTCTTGCACCACCCAAAGGGAGCTGCTCACACGGTCAATCCTGCCTTTGCAGGATTAAATTTTAAGTGGTCTACAAAAATAAGATCTCTAAAATACTTTCATGCTTTTAACTGTTTTTAAGGCATATACGTAGCTGGGATTTTTATCTCAGGTATGTGTGTCTGCATAATTTCTACAGTGGGAAACCCCTGCTTGTTTCTTTTTGTTTCTCTTTTACACACTCTTTTTATTTTTTAACTCAACAGACCAAAAGATGCTTTTAAAAATCATTCCTAAAAATCTAGAGGAGCCTAAATGATGTCATAGTTTTAACAAAAAAAACAACAGTTTTTTTCATTGTGATGTTGGAGACCTTTTGTTTCTCTTCCTACTGTGCAAGTGTTTATATTTTTACGTTTTTAAGGAAATTATTTTTGAATGGTTTCTGATGAGTGGCTTGGCCCTGCTTCATTGTCATGCTGATTTTCATGTGGTTCTCTTAAAAATAAAACATCAGCAAGGCAGACACGGTAACGAGGGGAGAGCCAGAAGCCCTAGGTGTTCCTGGCCACCTTAATGTGGTGAAGGCCTCTGAGGGAAGAACAGGAACTGGGGAGGGAGCCAGGTCCTGAGCTGAGTGTCCCAGTCAGGGAATGAGGGATGACAAGGCAGGGAGGGAGGCAGCTGTCAGGGCAGCATGGGGAGGGATAGCTGGAGAAACTGCAATGAGAATACACAACCACAGAATCACAGAATGGTTTGAGTTGGAAGGGACCTCAGAGATCACCTAGTTCCACCCCCTGCCATGGGCAGGGACACCTTCCACTAGACCAGGTTGCTCAAAGCCCCATCCAGCCTGGCCTTGAACACTGCCAGGGATGGGGCATCCACAGCTTCTCTGGGCAGCCTGTTCCAGTGCCTCATCAACCTTATGGTGAAGAATTTCTTTGCGATATCTCATCTGAATCTACCATCTTCCAGTTTTAAACTGTTACCCCTTGTATCACTACGTGCATGCTCTCTTTTTCTCCCAGATCAGGGGAATTAAACATCTGATTTACAGCACTGAATAGCGGGATGGAAAGAACGGAACTTAACAGGGAGGGAAGATGCAAAGTACCAGAAAAACGAGGAGCTGAGAGGAAAACGCTGCTTTACGGCTTCAGGTGCAGCCGTGGGCTGCAAGGCCTGTTGGCCGATGGCTGGGCCCGGAGGCCATGCCACTGGCAGCCCTGTGCTGCTGGTGAATAGAGAACTGGAGTGGCATGGTGGTGCCCAGCTGGGATGTTCTGCACGATGGCTGAGGTGGGACACATCAGCACTGAGGCCTGACCTGTCAGAGCCGAGGGGCACACTGTTTCCCCTCAGTGTCTCTAATCCAGGTTATTCCTTATCAATGCTGGAATCTCCCTGTTTGCAGGACTGGCATGTGTTGTTGCTGCAGTTCAGCATTCATTGCTCTCACTCATGTGGGTGTCAGGCACACAGAAGTGCTCTGTAATATGCATGGAGATGTGTAAAGGATAGGAGGGGAAAGCACAAATAAAACGTGATTTCCACAGCACATTTCATTTTGAGTTCACTTACGTGTGGAAGACCTAATTGAATTAGAAAACCTTCTTCGCTTGTAAAGAGGGAGTTTCTTCATAGCTCTAAATTTGTTCTCCTACTGCTGTCAGGTGAATTTAGAACTTGTTTGAGCAGGTGAAATCAGGCTGCCTCTGTCACGACCAAACAAGCAAACACCTGTTGTGTTTCCTTAACCTTCCTAGGAAACTGCAAACTGGAGGGGTGTTAGGGGTGACTGTTTGCAAGTATTCCCTTCCATCTCCTGCTCCTTAACCCTTGCCATTGCTGGGTGCTCAGCAGCCCCCCACACAGCAGCACAGCATGCTCCATAGGCCACATGCCCCACGTCAGTTTTTCTCCTCTTCCTAGCTTTTCTATAAGCTGATATTTTATTATTACCTAGTAAACAATTGAAAGTACTGCGTCCCACCTCAAACATTAGCTGAAATTGTTTCATTTATTTCACTGTTGACTTTTTATTTTTGTTAGAATAAATGGGGCTTTGGAAAACCCCAGTGAAGAATTTAGTCTAAGGGTGGGCTTAAATCTCAAGTTCCTTTCATTTATGTCCTGTGATATGGAAAAGCCCACTCTACTTTTCTTTATGTTATAAGCAATAGGTGCTGCTGTGGTTGCGGTGTAGCCTCTACTATTCAGCTAATGAGGTGAGGAGCGAGATGGCAGTTCTTGGTACTCTCAGCTGCTCTGGTAGCCACTGTGGCCCCAGTGGGCGGGTGGCAGCTCCTGGGGCTGGAGCTGGTTGCTTGAAGATGCAGTTGGGCAAGTGTAGCCGTCACTGGGATGGGGATGTACCCACAGGCTTAGCACCTAAGGAGACAGCAACAGCACAGAAATGAAATTTACTCTTAATTTTCACATTAGTCCTTCACCTATTTTTTTTTTCCCCCTGACAAAGTGACTGTGCTTGCTTTTTATCTGACAGAGGTCTGCCAGCCTGGCACTTCGATCCTCAACTTAGAAATAAACCGTGGTTGAATTGTGATGCTGGTGTTTCCGTTTGCTGAAGCTTGCAGTAGCTGCTCAAGAGGAATACAATGCCCTGCGAACTCCGCTGTGTCAGTGTTGGCTTCATCAGAACACCAGAAACATCTTTTGTTCACTGCTGGTTTATAAAGCTTTTCCTGATTGTTTTTAAGTTGGCGTTACCCACTGGGAGAAGTTCTGGGTGGTTATTTTTTTTGGAAGAGCATGAACGCACGAATGCACCTCTACTCACTGTGTGTAGGCTTGAGCGAAGTCTGAAAAATTTCGAGGCAGAGAACAACAATATTTGATGTTAATAGATTTTGTTTTACTGACAACCAGGAATTTTTAATTTTGCCCAGAGGTGCTAAATTCCAAGGCAACAGACAATAGAGAAACTGAAGTCACTGAAAAATTGAATGTAGCCACTCATATGGTTGTAGACCTCAAATAAACTGCAAATCAATTATCTATTTGTCTATAGGCTTCTAAATTTTTTAATTAAATATTTAAGAGTCTTATATTTGGGAATAAAATAATATAGACTTTTATGTAGAATCTGAATTATTTTTCCATGTTTTTGTTCCTTACTTCCAAAAAGGATAGGCAAAGGGAAAAAAGCATTGTCAAACTAAAGTAGTTTGAACTATAAAGCTGTGATTGAAGTTCTTATAAATTCTGTTCTTTCCATCTATTTATGTTTGGGTTAGGACAGGCCAGAACTGAAATTTAAGATTTTTCTGACTGTTTCAGGTCCTGCTAATTTGCCTGTGGGTAATTCAGAAGCAGTATCCTTGTATCCCCTAAGGGCCTCATGCCTCCTGTGTGCCCTGACCCTTTCTATGATTTAGGTGAAATAACCTTACTTACCTGTCGACCAAAAATAAAGAGGTTCTGTTTTCTGCTAACTGGCAAATTACTTCTGCTGCTTCATTTCTTCAAAATTATTTCAAAACTTGTGGGAGGCCCAAATGAAATTACCTTTTTTTTTTTTTTTAAAAAAAAGATCTAGTTCTTTTCAAGTGTAAATTGTTTGGAACTGAAGGTTATTGCAGTTTTATGTTTCTGGTAGCATACAAAAAACTTTGATCTCAGTTGTATTCCAGATGACCACATCATTCATATTTCTAACGCATCGGTGTGGTTAGCATAAATTTTGACAGTCTTACAGGAAAGATGAAAGTCAGGACTCTTTAAAAATAGATATAAAGCTTGGGTTTTAAAACTTACATTTACCTGTTGACATAAGTAGCTTGCTGGGTTTCCCTCCCTCCCCAGAAGTGCAGGTTAGAAGCACATTTATAATAACTGGTGTAACCTCTCTAGACTCTTTGCTATATTACAGCGTTGTACCATATGGACAGTGGAATCACCTATACCTAGTGCAGTGCCATGTAGATACAGTTGTGTCTACTCTCTTAACGGTGAAAGAATGGTAATTATTAATTTCCTTACAGCTTTTTTAAAAATAATAATCTGCTGTGAGGTGAAAAAGTAGGGTTTGAAAGACACTATTTGTTTTCCTTCTCCTATTCACCACCACTCAATACCAAAAAATGTCAGTTCTGATCTTTTACCTTGTTGTGAAAGCTATGTGGTAAGACTTCAGGGTTTTAATGGTGAAGGAAGCACAGCATTTCCTTACTATATTAGTTTAGTTTTTGTGAAACTCAGAAGTTTTTACAAGACCTTTCTGGCATCTTTTGTGCTGGTGACTGCACTCTTGATTTTGTTACTCTTGCAGTGTCACCATTTTGCAAACTCTTGATCTTCCAGGCTAGACAGGATCTGCATTTCTAATACAAAAATTCAGACGTTATTTACAGATCAAAATAGAATAAAAGTAGACAAGTTTCTCCAGAGCTATTAACCAGGCGCCTTCTCATGAACGCTAATTATTTTACTCAAAACTTACAATGACGCTTCAATTACAGTGATTTTTCTTGTAATATGAAATACTGCAGTATCCACAAATTTTCAGGATTATTTAAAAAAAAATTTAAAAGTACCTGTGATAATGCCTGAGGATTAAATTTTGGTAGCTTTAATATAAAATTTGCCTTTTGTAGAGTAGCCAAATAGAAAATATATGTACAAAATACAAAGGTTGTTCAAGGAGCTTGCACAGGGTCGTAAGGTTAAAGGCTGAAGCATGAAGACTAATGAAACAGGGTATTTTATTAGAATAAGGTGCATTAAAATTAGAGTTATATATGCTGGAATGTTTTTTTTCTGCTACTTTACTGTATGAAAACAATCCAAGTGTGCTAATATGTTGTCAGTATTTTCTTTTCCACTGTCTCCAACTAAATTGAAGCCCAGCTCCATCACGAGTTTCTTTTCCCAACCTATCCTCTTTATTGCTAGTCTGTGAGACTGTAATTTGCAAAACACACCTATCCCTTGGGCAAGACCCAACAAAGTTTGACTTGTTCTACTAGATGAGCTCTTCGACCAAAATAAAATGCTCTCAAATTAGAGCTGAGGTTCGATTCATGAAAATAATAAATTGAAGATTGAGAGCTTGCTAATATTCACATTTCCTATATCAAACTTAGTGTTTGTCAGGTATGTCAGCATCTGTCTTGCCATCATTCGTCAGACTAAATGCCATTGGAATCAATGCAAGTTCGACAGAAATCTTCATAACAGATCTTGATTACAAGTACCCATGAACACAGGAAAATTGTGGTGATGTTTTTGGTAAATGCTAAATTCTGGTGTGGTGTGGAAACTGTGGTGGAAGTTCTGCAAGACTGTGACTGAAATGTACATCCTTTTGTGCTCATAGTCTATACAAGCAGGTTGGCTTTGGAAGAACATTGGTAGTTGCTTTGGGGCTAACAAATATTTTGGAAGTTGGTTTTGGTTATAGAGTTGTGTTTATGACTGGCTGTTACATTTAATTGTGGTGTTCACAGTTCTTGTCTAGTTAGAGGTTTCCTTCTTATTTCTTCTACTCTTGGGTAAATTTCCCTGTGTGTGGTTAAAGCTGAAATCAAACATTAACGTTAATGCATAACATGATTTGAATCTTGCACAAACAGATATTGAATAGGCAGATTCAATTGAGCAGATTCAAGTGAGTATTCCTGAAATTGAAACTATTTCAGCAGGAGGTGTCATGTCGCAAGTTGGTGCTACAGTGGAATATCCTTTTGAATTTAAGGCTAAAATGTGAGTGTGTTGCTCTTCAAGTCTAAAGATAGTCCTTTCTTTAGTTGGAGACTTCCTTATGCTGAGCTGCAGGATATAGCAACAAGGCTTAGCCTGCGCTGCCAGAACCTGGTTTGACAAGTCTGTCCATCCCCAGTTCAGTCTCAGGTGTTTTGGAGCCATTTCCTAGTGCCGTTGGCTGGCTCTTGTAGTGGGAAATGATGTGGAAGTTGAAAACGGTGTTTCCAGGAGAGGCTACAAACAACTGGCAAGCTCTTCCACTTGCTCACATGCAGAAATCTACGCATTTTACCTGGGCACATACCAAGGTAAACAGAGTCTGGTTTCTGGGAGGAAAACTGCCTTTGTTCCCAGGCTGATTCATGTGCAAATCAGGCACCTTTGCCTTGGGACAGGGTGGGTGGTTAGAGATAGGAGCAACTTCACTTGTCTGACTTTTACCCACTGCTACAAATCTATCAGAGCCTTGATGTGAGTTTTGGTGTTTGAGGAAGGAACTACGGCAGAATTTAAGGAGTTCCTGCCTCAAGCCCTATGCTGCGGGTTAGTGCCCTGACAGCAAGATTTTCCGAAGCTTATCTGTGAAGTACTTTATCATGAAGCTTCTTTAAAAAATTTACCCTCAATCTACTTTGAGGTTTCAATGTAATGGGGATGCAAATAAGGCAGAATATTTTCATGCTTATTTTATAAATTGAGAAATAGTTCACTTCTCTGTGACATGCTCCCGTTTTTACACCAATTCCTCTCAACCACAGTTTATTATAATGAACTACAAGACAGTAAAAATTCAAACCAGGTATCATTGTGACTCTTGGAAATCTGCCCTCTCCAGAAGGTGTCTGACTTCCTTAAAAACATTTAGTCTGTCCATTATTTGCTATTTTCCTATTTTGCGATTAGCATGCTCTTAAACTTTTACATCTTTGCCCGCTTTACTACGTTGTGCAGGTGCTCGGTGTGCTGCAGACTTGGATTTACAGATTAATGCCCTGGAAGCTTTTGAGGAGTATTAGAGAGTCAGGCATTTTCAAAAGGAGTGAGGTTTGGCTGGAAAACCACATGTTTCTGGTTCTCTGTCTTCTGTGCTTTTGCCTTCTATTCGCCTGTGCCTGGGTTGTTTCCGTGCAGCTCCCGCTGCTGAGCCGGCGGAGCAGGGCCCAGGGTAAGCAGCTCGCCCGACCTCCTTGCAAAGAGATGCTCTTAACACTGTTTGCTCTTCAGCAGAAAGCAGTAGGCACATCAGTCTTTCCAAATATTTGGTTTTATCCTGTTCTTCCAAGCTTTGCTGTCTCCTTCTGATACTCGCAGTACTGTGTGCTAACTTTACCTGTCAGTGAAGTGATTGCTTCATCATTGTTGTCCTTGCCAATTCTAATGTTCAGTCATTTAATGTCTTACCCAACTTTCGTGTTGTTTTATTTTTCTTTCATGTCATACGACGTGCATGAGTTTTTGCTGAGTGATCTATGGAGAATTACTCATCATTTTAATATATAAAGGCATAATACATACCTGAGTCTAATGAGTAAGGAAATAGTTGTTTAAGCTGCAATATTTTATTTGCCTTGTAACTCAAAATAAACAGTACAAATCCATAGGCTCCATTCCAACTAACCATGCTTATAATAGTTCTGTGAAACTGCATATGTTATTTTCTCTACTTCCATTTCTTCTGTCCATCAACCTCACCATTTGTTTGTTATCCCCATTTGTTTTATTTTCTCTTAAGGCTGTAAATGACTCAGAGAAAACATTTTAGTGTGTGTGTGTACAGCTCAGGTTGGAGTCTCTTACCGTAGGCAATGGGAGTTTTCCATGGGAGCGATGCAGGTGAAAGGCAGCAGTTCTGGCACCAACATTAAAGTAAAGAGGTGGAGCCAGTTTTCAGATGAGCGTACACTCCAAATTATGATCTGGATGCAAAATTGGGGTAGCCTGTTTTTCTCTTCTGCTTGAGTCTATACTTTCATCTAAAGCTTTTACAGAGCAAAGTCTCTCAACACTTGGTCAGACCTCCTGCACAGCTTCATCCAGCAATCATCGCTACACTAGGCTCAGTAACGCATGTCTGATTCGATCACGTCTCTTAGAAATATGTTTGACAATTAGATGTTATAAAAGATAAAACCATTTTTCACCCTAAAAGAGAAACATTCTGAAAGTATATTTCAAATTCTGTTCCTCTCCCCTAAGAGTTTGCACTCTGCAACATAGATGAGCAATACAAATTTTAATAATAGTTTTTGTTCTGAGTCTGGGTTCCACTGGCATTACTTGTGTAATCCCACATCTATGGAAATGTCATGCCAAGTGTGCTGTTTATTTGCAGAATTTCAAGATGCCAAAAGGACTGACAGGGGCCACATACTCAGCAAAAACTTTGTGCAGAAAGAACACCAGCAGCTCTGAAGCTGGAAATAGTGGCTTTATCTACGTGTATCTGTCATACAACTTGTGATCAAGCCTGTGAAGTCTGCATCCTCACAATAGGGAATTTTCTAATGCTACCAAATAAGCAGGGCTTCATAAGCATGACACTGTCTCAGCCCATGATGTCTTTCTAAGACGCGGGCATAAAAAAAATATCTCACTGTTGCATTCCTTTGGTTTTCCAACCACTACAATAAGTTAGTTTTGTTTCATTTACATCGAACGCATCCTTCTACAGAACTACCGTAACAGCACAGGTCGCAGCAGATGCCGTGCATGCCGAGAAGTTTTGAAAGCATCTGAAGTTTCTGGGGGCACCTGCGATGTGTTCATGTGCTGGTGCGATGCCAGGGAGCCAGAGCTCCTCCTGCTGCTGTCAGAGCCCAGGGAAACATGGTATTAGAAGCATAATCTTCTTGGTTTAAGGCTTTCTATGAAACACTTAAATGAGAAGAAAATAGCTGTGAAGTAGAAATAAGTGTAAATCTTGGGAAGGTGGCTGGGACAGTACATTTTGTGCAAGTTTTGGTACTTGCACCAGTTTTCTTATAAATAAACATCATCAGGATGTGCTTCCAAATCTTGATGACTTTTTTTTTATCTGCGTACCATGGCGTAGTGCCAGGAGCTGGCTTTGAGAGACCCAAAGAGCTAAAGATCAAGCTTTGCAACTTTTAAGTGAGCTGAGAGTTTCTACATGGTAGTGCTGGATTTGGTTAAGACACTTCTTAGAGTTGCTGTTTGCCTAAACTTTCAGGTATGCATATACTCATTTTTCCAAATGATCGACTTATAAAAATAAGTGGAATATGGATTACAGAGGTGCATAGATGCATCTGGGAATTATACCTTTCGTTTCCCTGCTAATAAAAATCATAAATTACCCTTCCTTGTATAAGTGATTATGAGGTTTGCTGGGGTGGGGGCACTAAACAAGCTCTGCTACCCTTTTCACATTATTTTTTCAGTTCACATGAGTTTTATATATGGTTACTTTATTCTCCAAACTTTCTCTTTGCAAGAATTACTCAAAGCAATAACTCTTGCTACTTTTGTCCACTGAGCTGTTGCACGTGATATTTACTGCACATGCGGCTTCTTTTACATTCTGCAGAAGCCTGCCAATTTTTTTTCTTCTGTTTCAAAGCAAGAGTTCACATCTGAATGCTTCCTCACTTTAATGGTGGAAAAGGTCTGTTTGAGTGCGCTGTAATAACTCTGCAGAAGAGTTAAAACCCACAGGAACAGTAATCATGCATTTGACAAGATGGAAAGGTATTTGTATTCTAATAAAAGTGATGTATATTTTTTTTCTTCTTTGGAAATGAACATTGTTTGCCTTACAAATGAGAAATCAATAAATAGTTTTGTCAAATCCATGCTCATTTCAGCAGTTCTGAATGTATGATTGAAACAAAATGTGAAAATAATGCAAATAAATGAGAAATTTAATACTTTTTTTAAGTTTAAGTAAATTGGGTTCAGGGTATTTGGAACTGATAGGGAATAAAAGAAACAGGCATTTAGCTGCACTCAGAACCCTGTTTATAACACAGGCGGTTTAGCAACCTACATTTTTTCCTTGAATTCAAAGCTTTGTTTGAATGCAGGTGTTACACACATTAGAGCACGGGCTTTTGCGAGTGAAAACCTTCCTATATGCGTTTTCCTGCACACGGCTGCTCCGTGAGCACAGGTGACAGGCCTTGGACAGCTGCCTCTCTCGGGATGCAATTTCACAATTTGTCCTTTGGTGACCTGCAGTCAGGATTGCAGGCTGGCCGTGCCAGCCACCGGCAGCGCCTGCAGCAGGTGCCTCATGTCACACGCTCCGTAGGGGACTCTCTTCTGCGGTCTGGTGACAGCAGATGTCAGTGGCAGGGAGTCAGCATCTTCGAAACATGGTTTTATTTATTCCTTCTTTGAGAATGCCTGTTGGATACATGGTACAGTACTGCATGAGATGTAGCTTTGTCTCCAAAAAGGCTTATGTGGATGGGTTTTACTTGCTCATTTATAAATTCCTCTAAGCCTAGATAAATCTGTCCCTGGCAGGGGAACTGGCTTAAACTGTGTTTTTACAAGATGAATTCATATCCCGTGTTTCCACCCCTCTCAGTTGTTCCAGCGCAGCCATACAGCTCTCCTGTGACCCAGAGCCGGGGACTGGGTCTGACTTAAGAATGCAAAGGAAAAGGGTGAGGGAAAACCCAACATGTTTTGCGGTTTTTGTTTTGCTCGGCGAAGCCAGATCTGGTTCTCGGCGTGGCTGTGTAAACGGGCGTGCTGCCATCGCGGTAGGGCGGGCAGCAGCATTTCACACAAGCGCTACCGTGGGAGGCTCCGGAGGATGAAATCATGTCAGCAGCTTATGGCACGTCTGTGCGGGGCTCAGCCCGTCCTCCTGTCACCCGCACAGCCATGCTGATTTTGTTGTTGTTGTTTTGTTTTGATTTCTTTTTTGTTTTTCCCCTCCTGCTTCGTGCAGACCTCTTCCCTTTCCTTGAGGTATGAAATAGCCTTTGACTCCTTTGTAAGCTTTGGGGAAATTAACACAGTCAAACGTGGATGGATTTATGCAGGCAGTCGCTCCAGTTAATTGTGTTGGTACTGTCAGTTCCTTTTGAAGCTGTGTATTTGAGATATTTACCTGCTTGCTTGTTTTCCTTTTTTCTGCTCAGAAGCTTAGCAACCCCTTCATAGCTTCCTTTCCTCTTCACCAGGGAAGCAGAGATACAAGTTGAAGAGAACATCTGACAACACTGATGAAAAATAAGCATTTTTTAATTAATACTTCTTTGCAACCTTTACCCTTTTCTCCCTACCCCTAAGTTAGTCTTTAAAGCTACCAGTGCAGTAGCTGACCAAGATAGTTAAATATTTTGGAAGAAGCCTCTGTCGTCCCTCTGCTTGACTTCCATTTTCCTGTGGGCTGATTATACTGGGTTGTTCCTTATCTCTGTTTGCTGCTGGGGTAGGTTGCAGATACATCTCTAATGTGAGAAGGTGTCAGAAGCTGCCGCTGTTATTACTGGGTTTTGAATATGTTGTAGTCTGGTATTTTCCTGCTTCTGGAGCTCTTTGAAGAGCCTGAGAACCAGCTGTATGTGCTTTTTGAAGTCCTTCCTCTTCAGCGAGGCAGGAATCCCAACTGGCTGTCCTTGCCGATGCACGAACCCCAGAGCTTTTCCTTAGGACTGCGCCCTGAAAACTGGATACAGTGATGTAATGACCAACCGCCCTGTTTGTTTATCCTTTTCCTTCATTCCTCCTGTTCGTCCCAACTTATTGAGGAGGAGCACACCAATCCATGCTTGAGAGCATGTGGAGAGATCTGCAGCATTGCTAGGTTTGGCGCGGAAAAGAATTTGCAGATATCTGTGTGAGTTGAGGTGGCCTCAGCTGTAAGAATTGGTGGTGGTCTGATTCTTGCTGCATTCGGATTTCGGTGCTTGAAACAGCCACATTGTATAAAGTCATATATAGTAATTTGAATGAAGCAAGATAAAATCAAGAGGAAAGGAAACAAGACCCAAGGGCTTCTGGCATGCCCTTATTAAGACTGTAACCAAAATACATGCAGAAATTATAATTAAAGATCAACCTGAGTCTGCCTTTACACCTCTGATCTGAATATTACAGTTTCAAAGGGGAGGGATTAGTTTGGCTTCTCAGTTAAGAGAGGAAAGAGAGAGGAGGTGGAAAAACGTCCGATTCACCAGTTAGTGCGTTTCCCAAGTTGTCTTGTCATGCTGGGCTTCGCCTCATTTTGAATATGCATGATTGCAATTTCCCCTTCGCTTAGTTCACAGAGAAAACAGCATTTCAGGCAAAAAGGATGGGCTGTGCCCCATGTGCGGGGCATCACTGCCGCCCCTTGCCGTGGCTGATGCCTGCACCGGCTCATCCTCTTCCTCCTCCTCCTCCTTGCCGTCGTAGTCAGGTGCTGGGGCAACCTTCAGCATGGGAGGACTGCACGTGTGCATGGCCTGCTCACTGCTCTGCTTGGGTGAAATTAAAGGCATTTTGAAAGCCAGCGTGCTTTTATGATAGATCAACTAGGTATTGTTGATGTAGGCAGTTTGAATTTTTGACCAGAGAGACATAAGCTGTAATTTGTCAGTGAAGGTATGTGCCGTGCTCTACTCTCACCCCATCTCCCCCCCCCCCCCCCCCCCCCCNTTTTTTTGTTATTTTTCAAAACCACAGATATTTAACTCCCCTGTGTATTTTAACACTGGTAGTGCTGTGACACATCAGGAAAACAACTGCGGTGGATATTCTCTTTATCCAGTCTGTCGTTTGGATTTTGCAACAAATTATACATAGCTTGTTATGAACACAACAGACTTTGCCCCATAAATTGCCAGCCCTTGAGTGCAGTTGGATTCCACGCCTGAGCCTGTGCACCTTAAGAAAGTCTGGCTTTGCCTGATGGGGCGCCAGGGACATTGCATGTAGACTAACCAGACGCTGAACCCTTATGCCTGTGTAACTGAGATTGTGTTAATTGTGCTCACATTAGCTCTCTGCTGAGTGGAGCCAACCCACGCTGCTGGCCGTGGGGCTGTGACCAGATCCCATCCCTTCCCTTTGGAGGGGAGAGTGTTCCCGGCCAGGAGGAGCCCGGTTTGAACACGGAGGGAGAGAGGTCGTGTTTTGAGGCTGAGGAGTTGGGGTGGTTGTAATTCAGGTGGAAGTTGGGGGAAACGAGAGAGGGAGGAATGTAAACAGTGCTTGAAGTGTGAAGTATGCTGGCTCAGTTGTAATATTACAAATCGAAATATAAATATTTATTTTTTAAATCTAATGTCATTGTGTAACCAAATCATAACATGAATGTAACTTCATATAGAAATAAAGAATGCAAAAGTTATTTAGAAAACAATCCACATTTAGTCAGTTTGGCACGGTTTCCCCATGACGTACAAGTATCTTCCAGTCCCTGCATTACTAGTAGCATTGCTTTTTAGTGTGCTCTCCATGGGACAGTTCTGGAATGTTCAGCGGTCTCTGCTGTGACATCCTGTAACAGCAGCACCTCACAGCCACTTATTTGTCTGGCCTGATTGAATTTAATTGCTCTGAGAAGGGGCTACGGTCAGGAGTACTCTACAGGCACTATGGAGTGTAGTTTAAAGAGTGGAGCAGAGAGCCCCACTCAAACTCAAGAGATGGCTCTTGGAGAGATATTGCTATCTAGGTTGATACTGCTGGCATTGAATATTCAGTGTTTTGAAGGAGATATCAGTCGGATGGGTATGTTTTGTGTGTGTTGTAATATGCCAAGCAGATATGCAGAACTGATTTACCACTTGATGTCTGGCGCATGATGGGAGGTGGAGCTTGAAGACAACAACCATTTAGTCCCAAGTTTCTTTCTTGGTTACTTTTCCTTTATTGCCTTTCTGCATTTTATTACAGCTGCGAAAGTGTACTTTCCTCCAATAGGAGACAGTGACCTATATATAACTCAAGTCCCTGTGTGATGACCAGTATAATAAAAGCAGGTGATTCAGAAACTTTTCATCAGAGCTGTAAATAAACAGTGAAATAAAAAAAAATCTACTGAAGGTGGCCATTTCCATGAGGATATCTGATGGTCTTGTGCAGATACACGGAAGCTGTGAAGTTCCGAAATCCTCCTTCTGGCATTGATGGATCTACTGTGGTGCTGAGCAAGTTGCATCACTTTTCCTTTGGCTTCCGTGTCAAATAACTTCCTCTATTAACTGGCCAAATAGTTTTGTTTCCTCCGGAGCACTTCATCAAGAAGCTGCCAAACCTGATGTACGATGGAGCCTGTCTTATTTTTTGACTAGTCTCATTGAAGTTAGTGGGTGTGCTTGTTAGGCTGTCATTAGACTTTGTTATGAGTAAGCAGCATCAGGCTATAAACATAATATGCTTCTGAGATGAGTGCTGCTTAAATAATAAGTAGCCTTCTATTTTGTCTGTCCAGTCTAATTTAAATCCAGTAAGCTTTCAAAATGAAACACTATATTGTATGGCTCTAATAATTTCCTGTAAGTAGCAGCTATTTCATACTGCATTTAGACCTGCCTTATACTTGATGAAAATACATGTGCGTTTTTGCATTGATGTTTCCTTTACTTACTAATATATACTTTTAAAAAAAATTCAAATATCTTTATTTTGCAAATTAGCTCTTCCTGTTCACTCCTGCCCTCCAGTACTTATTATCATCTTGCATATTACTGTTCCTTCCAAAGCAATTATTGCTTACATTCTATGCTGTGCTTGCCATACAAACATTTTCATATATGATATAAAATAAAATAGAGCTAGAGATTTCAAACTTTGCATCAGCTAGACCTGCTGAGGGAATCCTGTTTCGTTTTTTTCTTCACTTCTGTCTTCCTTTTGCTTCCCATGTTTTACCTATGAAAACTGACGTGTCTGAAGACCCTTTGCAAACTCAGTGCCTTTTTCTAATGCTTGGTAAAATATCACAGGGTTAGTAGGTGGATGACAGACATCAGTAAGACTTGGGAGCAGATGAACTCCCAGAGAACATGATCCTCTTTGTAGAAATGCAATCTGAAATGTTTTAAATTAGGAAGTCAGCTACAGAAATTCTGGTTGTCAAAATACATCCCTCGAGGTCTGCAGGCTGGGTAGAACCGTGGTGGTGTGCTGGGAGAGCACGTGGAGAGCTGCCTCTATGGCCAAAAAGCTGTATATTTACAGTAATGGTTTAGAATGTGTTGGTTGTCCTTCCCTTGCCTGCTGCCCCTTTGCTCCCGCGGCCGTCTCGCCTCGCACCGTGGGCTGGTTGTGCCGGGAGCTGAGCCAGCCTGGAAAAGGGGAAAAGGAAAAGGATCAGGTGTTTTTCATCACTGTCAGATCCATGCTGGATAGGCTAGTGAGGAAAGGGAGGGGAGAAGCAGTAAAGAATAGAAATTGTTCAAGCCGATGTTTTACTGCTTTGAGCAGTAAAGCGATGATCTGAGGGTGTATCAGCCAGTTATAAATGGGTGACTTACTGTTTCTCTGCATAGCTTCAGACCATTCTGCTATTTATGCATGCTTTTAACTAAGTAAATATGGTTGATTTAATGTGTATTTATGATGTAGTTGGGACTGCTCGGGACAATGTGAGAGCAGTTACCAGCTCTCTGCTAGTAAATGGTAACTTTTGAAAAGACGCAAACCAGAAACCGCTATTGTTTCTGTGCGTGTTGCCCGAGGAGCTGCTGCACCATCTCCTGGGATGAGCTTTTCCCAGCCCAGGTGGGTTTCTTTAGGGATGGAAATGGGAAGAAGTGTGTGAGGGCAGGTTTTGGTGCAGTGGTTTCCCAGAACAGGGGGGTAGTTGGAGGGTAGCGGATTCGGGCCGTGCTTGTGGGTCAGGTCCATTGCTGTTCTCCATTGCAGTACGACCTGGGAGGCACCGGGAGAAGGGAAGGACAGGGGAGGTATATTTTGGGTGGATTTTGACTTTTCCCTCAAGCCCTTTCTGAACAGAACAATAAGAACAAAACCACCCACCTAAGTGTTTTTTTCATAAAAGGGGTAAAAACAACCACAAAACCTTCAGTGTTAGGCAGATAATTTAGAGGGCAGCTTAAACACAACATTCAGTTGTTTGAAGTTCGTTTTTGTTGAAGTTGTATGTGTGCTTCTAAAATTTCCAGGTGCTTGGATACCTGCTTAACAAAAAAGCTTGTTTTCTTTGAGCTAAACTAAATACCCAAGATTTGAAAAGAATTCTCAGGCGAAAGAGCCACCTTCTCATCCTGAAGACTAATTACTGAGGCTTTCTCTTTTCTCAGGAGTCTCATCCTCTTAGAATACATCTTGCACTTCCAGAGCGCATTTCCTCGCTTAGAATTCCGCTTGTTGGGATTAGCTATTGTAGTCCTGTCACCTACCCTGCGGGGTTGCTCCTGGTTGGCTGCATGGGGGAGAAAAGGGAGAAATTACTGCCGCTTGCAGAGATGCTTTGCCCTAATTCTTATTCTTTGTTGAGGAGCACTGGTCCGCCTCAGTGCTGACCGCTGGAAAGCAGGTGTTTGCAGAGTCTCTGCTCCTGGACATCCGAGATGAGAAACAGCCTGTGTTCAGGTATAAGCAAAATTTCTGATGCAGCTGCTCCAGGTGTAAGTTTGCTGGTTTTCGCTCTTGCAAGTCTTCATGGTTTTTGAAAGGCTGGGGGAAAGGATTGAAGTTTCTTTTTACTAGGTTGGGTAAAAATAGGGTATCAGTGCATGTACACTCTGCTTTTGGGGCAATCACTGTGGCACCTGCTACGTGCTTTTGATTACGCAGTTAAGGGAATAGAAACACTGTTTTTTATTTTCCGCAATTTAAGCACAGTAAAATGCTGTCAGATAAGGTCTAGCAGGATCCTGTAAGTTTGATGAGGCCCTTTTCTTGCCTTTTTTCTTCCCTGCTAAGCTGTTCGGTATTCCAGCGTCCTCCAAACTTTGGCATGCTGTGAAGTAACGAAGCAGAACATTAAATCTTTTAAATCCCAGGAGTGCCAGCAATCTACTGAGCATTTCACTGCACTGTTGTCCGTGAAGAATGCATGTGTGTATTCTCTACATTGTAATCCTCTGAGTGTGAAATTAGATCTGCTACCAGTTTCTTTTTTTGTTTTCAAATTCTTTTTCATATCAAATATAATACATAGTTTAATCATCCTATCTGTTTCTGGGTATATAAAGCAAGGGATTACCCTTTTGGTAAGTAGATTTCCACTTTTTTTTTTCAGTAGTACAGCTTAATAGTACAATTTAAATAGAATGAATGGTAGTGTGAATTATTATAGGCTTTTTTTCCCATTTATTTTTACAGTGGTAAATATTCAAAAGGACCCCCAATGTCAGTCCTATACATACTTATTTATAATGCAAAATTCTACTTTAGTAGCACATGGCTTTTTAATGATGAAAGTTGGGCTTAGTAGGTGCTTTCAAAAGATTACTAAGCATAACTTGATATCAACTTCAAATGTCAGTAGCACAGTGATATCAGAGTGTCTTAAATAGTTCATTACTGTGTTTTTGTTGATCACAACAAGTGTTAACTAACAAGTCTTTTTTTTCCCCTTCACTTTAAACAAGTCAGTAAACTTTTATATCTGTGTCTTCAGCTGTGAAACAAGACTGATGCTTACCTGGCACATCATGGAGTGATGTGAAACTGGTTAGTGCTTGAGCTTTAGAAAGGGGCCAGGGGGACCATGGAAAGTTAATGAGTGATTGATGTTAGCAGTTGGCACAGACATACAGTTATCTGCAAGGATAAAAATAATATAGATGACTGGAAAGACACAAATGAGATAGAATTGGTTTGGTTTGAATAAAGGAATCCAGTGGTGCAGATGGCTTAAACAGCTGAAATTACGTGCTCTGTGCTCGCCAGCATGGTGAAATCTGTACAGGGATACTGGAATGTGTAATGAAGGCTGGAGAAGGTTCACGTTCCTTTATGGAAAGTTGAGCTACTTGGAGATGTTCATCCAAGAAAGCAGCAGGTAGTGCTTGTTGTAAATGTGTTTTGAGTGAGCAAATCTGTTGTGAGTTTTATCTGGGGAGAGGGTTAGTGGACAGTCAGGATGAGGCAAGTCCATGTGGTGTGTAGCGCTGAGGGGAAGCGATCGCTCATGGGCAGCTTTGGGATTCCCATTTGCTAGAGTTGAGATGGACGGGGTGCCAATTTATCTGTCTCTTAGCACAGGTGTGAGTAGGGCCATTTCTGGATGCAGTCATTAGTAGGAGAAACAACTAATCTTGTTTCTGTGTAAATCAGATTTCATCTTTGGAAATAACATTGGGTGTATTTCTAGTTTCTGCTTATTGCAGGTAGATTTAAATAGGAGGTTACATTTTTGGCATTTAGCTGACTAAACGGAAGAAAGAACGTCCTTTCATGCTTGTAAAAGAACAAGTCATCCTTGCTCTTCAGAATAATCTAGATTTCCATGTGAAAATGAAGTCAGTTAAAAAAAGTTGTCAAAGCATATACAACGCACAAGGTCTGCTGCTGTAGAGAAAGATGAGTATTCTTTGGTTTAAATGATTATATTTATTCACTGATTTATCTTCAGTAAAAATGTAGGGATTGTAACACAATGAAGCTGTGAGGGACTTTGTAATGAATCCTGGAAGCTCAGGTGAGACTACGGAAAACCTAAACTTACACTAAATAAGCTCACAGGGGCTGCAGACTAAGACTGGCGAAGAACAATGATAGTTTTTACTTTTTACGCTTTGCTTTGCCGCGGCCTTGCAGGTTTTTAGTGAAAAGTGCAAACACTTGACATGTTGGAATTTCTTTTAAGCAGCAGCACTGTTATGCTTTCTCTTCCATTCTCTTTAATCTGGGTGAATATGTCTAAACAACTGTGCTGACATGGCACTCATCACCCACATGTTTACATTGTGCTGCAAAATAGAGGAAAGCTCTTGAAAAACTTCCATTATTTGAGATCTATTTGACATACAGGTGTGTGTGGTTTCAGGATGCTGTTGCATCCCTTGTTTCTTAGAGCAGCCTCTGTTTGATATAATAATTGTGGCATTTTTCTCCAGTGTGAAACTTGTTGCTGTTAGCTATGCTTTTTTTTGGCTTCTAGAGGCATTTAATGAAGCCTTCTCTTTAAAATCCTGTGAGAGATACAGCAAGATCAGTGTGGAGCAGAGCCACCCGTTTATCACTTCACTTGCAGGGAGAGTCATAGATGCTGTGCTGACTTCTTCCTCGCTGCCTGGTGTGGCTCACACCGGTGATTTGCCTGTGAAAGCTGCTGTACTCGTATTCGTTAGGTGTAGCTCTTGCTCACACTTAATAAAGGTAGGTGCTTTGCTGCTGTTGGCACAATTCTGTACTTGAGGGCCTTCGGCTGCACTGATTTGGTCATAGTTAAAGCATAACAAGGTCATGCCTGTTCACTTGCTGCCCAAAGGGCTTGGTGAGAACTTGCGTATGCCTTTGTTTTAGGTATATTTCATACTCAGGATATAACTTTTGTTTTAAAATTGAGCAAAGTGTGGTGGAACCCATCATTCATGATATTTAGGATGCATTTTGTCAGTGTGGGACACTATCTAAGTAGAGAAAAATTCATAATTCAGAAAAGAAACAGATCACTCAAGTGCAAGAAACTCTGTATATCTGTTGTGCTTTATAATTTAAAAAATTTCTTGTTAGCAACTTGATGTAAAATATTTTGAAAAGCTTTCCTTCCTCCATTCTGAGCTATTTGATGATTTTTCTATTGAATACAGCAATAAACTTGTTGATTGTATCCATCTTCCAAATCTCGTTGCACTACCATTTTAATTGGAAAACAAATGAAAAGCTATTATAACCAGGGGCAAGAGCAGATATGAAAGAAATGAGAATCCTCCCAGGGACTCTGTCCCTTGCTGGAGTGGCCTTTGGTAGGAGCTTCAGCAACACATTTAAATTATTCACATAAAAAAATTCAATACGAATAATAACCATTCAGTGCTCCTTCAATGATGTTCTTATGAAAAAAAAGAACTTCTAAAACCTGCTAGGTTTTGAGACCAGTTTTCAAATGCTTTAAAACAAAAGTTGCTCTTAGATAGATGTAATCTCATAGCTAATAATATTGAGAACTCAGGAGTGCCTTCCAGTGATCACAACTGCTTTATAAACATTTAGTCTAGTCTTGTTTCTCTTAAAATTAATGAGAGTTTTGCCACTGGCTTCGGTGGAAGCAGACTACATGTCTTTAATTATTTGAGCTTCGCTTCACTGCAGTTTGGTAGTAATTGTAAAGTTAAAGCACAGGCACGGAGTCAGAAAACCAGACGTGAAATCCTGGCCCCATGGAAATTAGCTGACTTGTATTGTGGGTTTCCTCACAGAGCTTTTTAATAACCTACTCAACTGAGATAACTGCTGTTCTGTAGTTTTCTCTGTTTGTAAAGTGGAGGAAATGATACCATAAATCACAAGGTGGTCATGGGGCTTCGTGTATTAATAAACTCTAATGAAGTGTTAGATTGTTTTGCTTAAAGCATGATGTGGATATGCAGATAGATTATTGAGGCTCTTGTAAATAATAAAGTTGGCTCTTCCCTGCATACTAATTCACTAGTGGAAACACAGGAGAAAGAAATCTCCTTTATTAGGAGAAGGCATACTTAAGCAGGTACCAATTAATTCTTTTAAGGTATCTGTAGCTGGATGGCTGTTTCAGACAAGGGTGTCTCCTCCTTGATGATCCTCACAGTGGTTTCCTTTGTATTTTTTCCACCTACTGCAGGAAATTGAAGAATTGCGGCTCTGCCTTCATGGCATCTATACATAGTATATGCTGCGTTTCTTTGTAGGAAATATCATACTGTCATACCCAAACGACGACAGGCTGTGCTGGCTGTGTTGCATCAGATCTCTCCTGTTGGAGAAGATTAATGCGGATGCGGCAGGCATGGTGGCGGCAATCCTGCCAGTGGTGCAGTGCTGGGAATTCGAGGCTCAGAGGAGGGTGTAGAACCTGCCCCTTGCTCAGTGCCTGGTCCAGGAGCTCTGTGGAGCTTAAATATCAGTTGTGGGAGTTTGAGTGAGCCTTCAGAGGCTGGGCTTCCGTCTGGGCTTCCCTCAGCCTGTGGTGAGACAGCATCCCCCCCATGTCTCACCACAGCCTTTCTCTGTGGCTTTGAAGAGGGAAACTTGAGGGAAGTCATGATTGATTTTGCTGTACAGGTCTGGGAGTTGCATGTGAGTTATGAGACCCATAGGAATCATCAGCCAACCCTAGCATCTCTTTGATGACTTGCTGTGGCAGCATTATGGAGCAGTGCTGCGGTGAGGCCTCCACATTCTGCAATCCTGAAAGACACAAGAAGTGTTTTCATCAACTTAGCTTTAAAGTACGGTTTACGGGCAAAAGCAAAACCAAATTGGAAATACGGGTGTTGCAAAGGTTGTGGAGGTGCTGAGTTATATCTAAAAGAAGACAGTAGGAATTGCTGCAAAATCATTATTTAACGTACACTGTAGGTCTGCAGCAGCCTAATAAAACATGTCTGTGAATTCAGTGGTGTCTCCTCTGCTGCTGCAGTCGGACTCTCCCCTCTCTGCTGAGCCGTTTCAGTAAGCTGACAGAAACAAAACCCATGAGTAACACGACAGCAAAAAAAAGATTATTTTCTGTTGGGTTAAGTGGCTCAGGAGTTGGAGGGCTGGGCTGCTGGCAGACAGCAATTAGATCAGCTTAAGCTGCACAAAACCGGGGCCTTGGGGCTTCTCTGTGCTTCATTTCTCTGCTCCAACTGGAGCAGGGCTGGGGGGTCAGTGCCAGGGCTGGAGCTGCATCTCCACAGCGGCTACCGCCGGCTCCTCAGCTCTCCGGTCTTCCTCAGCTCCTGACGGGCTCACTTGGAAAGCGAAGAAAACTTGGGGCACGTTTCGAGCAAAACCTTGGCACCAGTGCTTGTTGCTGTGCCCCGTCTAGTGCTGGCACACATGTGTGTGTGATTGCTTGGGGAACCAAGCGGGGGTGGAGAGGATGAAAAATGGCCCGGGAAGGTTTGATTTTATTTACTTGACTTTGCAGGGTTATTTTGCAGCCGGATGAGTTCCCTGGCCGGCTGGTTGCAGAGGCGTCAGCACAAGCAGCACTGCTGCTGGATGCCGAATTGCAGCTGAAATGCTCTAATGATGAGTCTAATTTGTTTTGGCTTCCCCAGAGAAAGTCATTTGTTATGAAAACTTAAATGTAATAACATTGCTTGATTAATTCCTCCCTCATTAACCATACAATGTGCCATAGGGAACTGGGTGATTCCATTTTTCCCCAAGAATGCTGGATTTCAGTAACCTGTGAAGTGGTGCTAGTGCTGTGTCTCTATTCTGGCAGCCTGCACTGAAGCATTGATTAAAGTAATAAAGAAATGTTTATTTCCAGTTAATTTTTCACATTTCTATTTTAATAGGAATGCCTAAATACTTTAAAGTACTTTGAACAGACCTTTTTGGAGCACAGCTTTATTTCGTTAAATCTTAGAGCCACTATGTCTCACAAGTTGCTTTAGAAAAGGTAATGTCTTCCATTTTTTTTTAAAGCATAAGCCTTCATTTAGTTGTAGATCAATGACAGAATTTTAAAAATACGTATATAAAGCAAAAAAGAGGGAAGAAATACATAAATGCTGTCAAGCTGCTCTGGTTTTGAAAAAGCTTACTACAAATGCATTCGTGCCTTAGACATCAGTAATTGAAATGCCCTCCCTTTGCAAACATACTTGTTAGCTGTCCATTTGACACAGATGAGCCAAATTAGAGTTCAGTGGTAGCTATAGTAATTGGAAAAATTGAACAATATCAGTCTTAATGTTTCCCCTTATAATTATGGGAAATGCCTAATCTTATTTGTGGTAGTGGTTGTTGTGGTGTTACCCATATATCTAGTAATTGTAATTGCTACCAAGAAGTAAAACAGAAACAGATTTTTTCTGATGCTACATTAATTTAATCGGGAATCGGTAACGATTGCAATGAACGTGCATTTTTGAAGAAGATTAAGTAAACAAACAAAAAGATAAAAAGGTTGGTTGGCAGGCTGACAACTTTCTAGAGTTTCTGCTGACTCCTCTGAGTTTCCACTGTGATCTCCTTCCTTTGAAAACAGGACGAACGGGTTCAAAATTATCTGTCTGTCCTGTCTAAATCGGCTGCTTTTCACTGTCACAGTAAATGAATTTTGATTAAAGAGATGCTTTGAGCAAAGGTGCTGATAGATTTATGCTCTGCAAAGCTTTACCTGGTGACCTGAGTCTCTAGGCCTGGAATTATCCTATATTTAGAAGGGAACAATTAAATATAGCAGGAGCAACTGAGGGTTTTTTATTACAACTGTTTAGCATTTATGATTATGCAGATAAAGTCTGCACTTTGGTTTATGGATGAAAGCTTCACACTTGGGTTTTTTTTGCTGTGTGTAAGTCAGGTCAGAGTCCAAGTGCACAGATCCTAACCTAAGTGCGTGTCCTTCTGGTTTCATAATATGTTTTAAATCAAGCGTAAATGACAACAGAGAATGCTGCTGAGTAAACTTAATTCACTGAATGCTTGGAAGAACTGCTTTAACAAAGTGAATAGTAAAACAAGGCAAAGACTCTCAACTCCTTGCTTTTTAAGCAATACTAGTAAAGTCTTCCAAATTCAGATTTACAATACTATCAAGTTAGTGTCAGTGTTCTCACACTGGCTAACTCCAGATGGAGGAGATTTATCAACTGAAGTATATGTAAGAACTGTTTTAAAAATGGGATTGGATATTTTATGTGTTCCAGGGGCAGCATCTCTTTGGATGACCTTTTTTTAAGCTGCTTTGTATATAGGACTTTACCTACTGGGTCGACTTAAATAGTATGCAATATATAAAAGGAATGGAAAGTGTCTCTATCTGTGTATATGTATAAATAGAAATAAGCAGATACCTGATGGGAGTAATCTCCTCCTCTCTAGAAGATGCTGAATACACTCTGTTCTTGCACATTAATTTTTTTTCCTTGTGTATATGTGTGTTTTACAGAATAGCAAAAGCCTTTAGTAAAGTTGTCTGGCCATTGACTGCTTTCATATTTAAAGCATGTTAAAGA
The DNA here is from genome assembly GCA_013399365.1 of Pampusana beccarii. Classification (NCBI taxonomy): domain Eukaryota; kingdom Metazoa; phylum Chordata; class Aves; order Columbiformes; family Columbidae; genus Pampusana; species Pampusana beccarii. The sequence continues at coordinate 258,695 of VWYH01000007.1, forward strand.
ACTTCGTATCAATGATAAGAACAGTGAGCTATCAATAGTCTTTTCTTTCTTAGTGGCAGTTAAAACAATTTTGTTAATATTAGTAAAAATCTGCAATTGTAAGTTCCCTATGTGTTCCAAGTAATTCTTCCACTTGATGTTTTGGTTTGGAGTAAACACAAATTTTGAACTTCCATTTAGGGTCTCAAAATGAAATACTTCTGCCCATCCTCTCATTCTTCAGCAAGATTTTCAGGTATGATTGTGGGTTTTAGCTGGCTTAGATGACCTTATATGCAAAGGCTGTTCTAAAGCTGGAAATTACTACATTTGGGCATTTTTAACACTGGTATTCATTTCAGAACTAATACAACACTCGTGCAGGCATTGATGGATGTGTGGGTTAACATGCTACGTGTGCAGGTAAAGAGGATGTTATATTGCCATACAGTTTGTCCAGATGCCGTGAGCATTTACTCTCTTGGTAATACCCATATCAGACCAGGTAAGGGTGAGAAGAGATCACAGAACAGTTGGGGTTAGAAAGGACCTCTGGAGATCACCTAGTCCAACCCACCTGCTAAAGCAGGTTCACCTGTAGCAGATCGCACAGAAGTGCGTCCAGGCGGGTTTTGAATGTCTCCAGAGAAGGAGACTCCACAGCCTCTCTGAATGGTGACAGAGATGGAAGGCAAGCTGCAAGGGCTCTGGCAGGGATGGGGACTTGCCCTGTGCTGCTGGAGCTCTGTGCAGGCTGGAGGGGCGGCCAGGTTGACCATTGCGTGGGGACGTTGGTCTCTGCAGTGCGGGGAGAGGCACTCGCTTCCCACTCAGGGTCCTCGAGCAGATCCCGTGTTTCTACTGCAGTCTGTCCAAATTTAAAAGCCCTGGAGTTCCTCGAGCCCATCGTTTGGTAAGAGGACAGAGTATTTTTACATGCAGTGTGTAAGGCCAATATTATACAGTCCAGGAGTATTACAAGAAAGTGTTGGTATGTGTAAAAAAATATATATGACCAAGTTTATATTAATGCCTTTATGTGAAAAGTTGTTTTTAAGAAAGAGTTCATATTGCATCAAGTCCAGGTTTAAATAACGAAAGCCAAGATTCTCCAGTTACTGATGAATTTTGTACATGGTGCTATTGTAATTTTTGGAAGAGAAGCAGGAGTGACTTCATTTGAATCAAGGGGTATGGCTTTTTTCCACTGTCTCCTGGAACTGGTTTGAGAGAGAGAAACACATGTACTCCATATCCCTCCACAAAACTACCAAAGGTCCACATTTACAAAGCCCTCATTGCAATGTGCTAGTCCTTCTCAAATAATTAAAAACGACTCACCAACTTTATAAAGCTGTATGATCTGCTCAACAGCACTTTCTCTCTCTTTAGCATGGTAAATTAAAAAAAGAAAAAAATCAACCAGTCTGGTTGACAGTTTCTAGGGGTATTGTAGGCCTCAGTGCCAGAAATTTGTTCATTTTATTTACATTAACTTCCCCCAAAAGGCAGGAAAAAAGCAGCACAGTGCTGTGTTAGCATAGCCACGCTTTCTAGTGCTTCTGTAGGTCGCAGCAGTAATTCTCCTCCTTGCTTTCCCTGTAGAAAATGTGTTGATAACATGAGTGATCATCTCTGGGAGGAATACCAGGTGAGGCGCAACGGTGACGGGAGGATGGAGGAAATGGTGAGGGGGGTGCTGGGCTCGAGAAACCACCAGCAGGTAGTAAAATGGAGACTTGTTTGGGGGAATTTTTGAACCAGTGGTGCGGAGGATGGCACAAATGAAGCTTCTGAGGGGCGGGAGGTTGGAGCATGAAGGTTGATGGACACAGCGCAGTTGGCCTTGAGAAGCGATGACACGTGTGGCCTCAGATATTTTCTCCCAAACACACGCTTCCGTCCTTGCTGCAGCAGTGGGCTTTGGGGCAGTAGGTGTCTGAGAACTTCGGTTTTGATTGCTACAGCTCTCTGTTGGAGAGCAGATTTTTATCTCCTCAAGAAACTTGATTTTAGCTTCGTGTTCCTTTGTATGGACTGGCACACTTTTGCTGGAAGCCAGCTGTGTTGCGGGAGCAGGCTGCTGGCTGCGCTGGTGGCACCAGGGGGAAGCCGACAAAATCTGTAATGCCTCAGGCTCGTTTATAGGCCAAGGCTTGTTCCCAGCTGTGGGGGGTAAGTGAAACCATGCAGCACCTTCCCTAGCCTGGGACAGGGACCATTCACTCCATGGAGCATTGATGGTGAAGCAACATAGAGCTGTTTCTCAGAGTCAGAGGTAGGGCCGTATTGCGAAGAACTGAGAAAACGGAATATAATAAAAAGCAGGCTGAAATGACATCATTCTTCTCTGTTTCATAAGCATGCGCTGCGTGTGTGGACAGTGTGCAGATGTTTTGCTTTGATAACTTGCTGTGTAGGTTTATGGCCTCGAAATGTCGATAATAAAAGAGGTTGGTTTTATTTTGAACTGCATGAAATTCTGTGGAAGCATGTGTCAAACTCTAAGTTACATCTCTGCAATGTTTAGGGTGTTCTAGTCATAAAAATTCATTACTTCAATACTTACTATTTTAAGTATTTTTTATTACTCTTCCTCCTCCTCATTTTTTTGAGTTGCTAATTGTTTCCAGACATTTTTTTCACTGTGATGACAACCTCTCTTGACATTTTCATTTCTTTATTTAATTTTTTCTTCCTTTAATTTTCTCTTTCTTTAATTTTTTCTTACTTCTTTTTAAAGTGTAAATTGTAGGGAGGTGTTTTGATTTCATCCTCTTACTAAGAAGTTGGAGCAGTAAACTTTGAACACACGATTTTTCTTGCTGTCAGGATTTCCTGCCAGCAGTGTCTGATGCCACAAACAGAACAACAAGCAAAAAAAAAAGATGAAATCTCTGGAGAGCTTTCTAGTGGTTTGCCTTAGTTTACTCTTGTATTCCAGACTAGGCTCTATTGTGTCTAAGAGCAGGATTGATATATGCTGCCTGAATCTGCTGATTGCTAGAGAACAGCTTTGCTAGATGAACATAACACATTCCATAGGTTTCTCCCTTTTATGGTCTCAGTTACAAATAGTTTTCTAGCTCCGCTTTGGTTTAGTGAATGTGTTCTGCTTTTAAACAGATATTCAACATATGTGTGTCTGCTTTAACAGAGGGCCAGCAAGCCACAGATCAGATCAAAAGATCATTTTTCAGTTTGACTATATAATCCTACTAAATGGAGTTTATTTTCCCTTGTATGTATTTTTTCTTGTTTGCCAAAGTTCCCATTCTTTAATATTATTCTCAAGTTTCTTGAGAATGTCCCATCAAATGACCAGGACCCTATTTTGATCTTTTTGTGTTGATGATTCAGATATGCCATAAATCAAGAAAAAGGAGGAATTAAGCAGTAACGTAAATATAGTGGAGATGGTAGCTACAGCAGACTGCTTCAGCTATGGGCCAACTGATTGACAGTACTGCATAGCTTGTGTTTCTTTACACAAGATTTGTTTTTCAGAGCAACGAAAGGGATCAATAAAATGAAAGAAATTTTGCATTTTATGTCATATGAAGAAGGCTGTGTTGAGTTCTCAAAAAAAACCCCGACAACAACACACCCCCAAAAAATAATCCAAAACAAAACCCAAACCAAGCAAAAAACCTCCACCACAACCCAAAACAGCAACAAAACAAAAACCCAAACCCAAACCAACACCAACCAAGTGCCCCATACTTGTAAAATCTTTGAATTTTTGAAGGCGAAGAAGCTTTAGGTCAGAGGCCTTTTGTGAGCAAAGGAAATACTCCCCTCTTTCACCCCCAAATTGTGGCTTCTTTGCTGTGGACAGAGGGTCATCTTCGTCCTCGTGATGGAAACATCAGCTCTCTTTCTGCTGATTATATATATTTTTTTCTTTTCAAATCCCCATTAGTAAGTTCCAGTGTTGTCCAGCACTCTCGTCACTGTCTTCATTTGCATGGCAGAAGCACGTGTCATTTGTTGTAAATGTTCTGGACTACTATTTAGTTCTAGTTCTAAACCACTATTTAGTTCCAAAGTACTGTGATTTGTTTTGAGTAACTGACTTTTCTGCATTATGTATCTCTTGCTAGCTGTCTCTTTGTTTAATCATAAAAACAGAATAAGTCATTTTGAGTTGACCACTCTTGTTCTCAAGGCAAACCTATCAACTTGATGGCTTAGTTAATGCATTTTCAATAAAAGTTTTGTCAGAATACTCTGGTTTATCTAGTCAGCCATTAATGCTGCTTCTTTCTCACCACTTATCATTAATATATTGGCTTATTATAGTTTTATCTAAGAAAGAGCAAAAGAAGAAAATGTCAGTCTACAGCAGAACTAGGTCACTTGGCTAAATAGGTAGGCATGCTTCATCTTTGCATACAGAGTGTTAAATGTTGATTTGGTCCGTTCTTGATTTTTCTGAGAATAAAAGCATCTTTTTTTTTTTTTTTTTTTTGGAAGCTGATCTGCAAACTGTTGGAACTTGAGGTTTAATCTTTCACACCATGCAATATAAAAATTAGTAAGCTCGTTTATTGGTGAACTGGCTTTAGTAGGTGGCAGTGACTGAATTTTCAGTTCTGTTGTTTTGTTCTAAATTCATGACTGATGCAGGAGAAATGAAACAGGAGAGGCAGAAAATAGGTGAAGTATAAATCTTGTGACAGTAATTGATAGCTAGGTGGAGGCATCCATCCAGATCTGCTTGCTCATCTTTGTACACACCCAGCTTTGGGTGATTCAGAAAGAGACTTGGTTTGCACAGGGCTAGCAAAGAAAGGGAGGGAGGTGGAAATGCTGGTGTTGATCCCATTCTGGTCATCCCAGGTGTTGCTTGTTTTTTCAAAAAAAAACTATGAAATTGCCCTTTTCAGAATTAGAGCCTTTAAAGATAAAAGTTGTTTAGTTTTTGTTTTAAATTTGATTAAAAACTGAGTGTAATCAATGATGGGAGTTGAATAAAGATCAGATTTTTCAGTCAACTCTTTGAATAAAATAAGCATTGCAGGACAAGAATTTAAAGTTTCATTAGTTAGCTTGTGAGCAAAATAACTTTAGTCGCTTGTGCTTATGTTTGGCTGTGTGTTTTCTGAAAGGAGACCACGTGTTATTGATTTGTACTGGCTAAAGTCTTTACCATATAGAAAGCTTCTTATTTTTGTATTGTTGCTTTTTGAGTTCTTGCTTGTCTTCTGACACTTGGGATCTCGAAATGTTTTTGTTACTGTTCTTGCTCTAACTACTTGGTGGCAAGCAATTACTTAGTAAACTGCTTTTACTACTAAGGGTGTGCACCCAATTATCCAATAATGAAAAGCCTGTGTTTTTCTTGCTTCTACCCTGATGGGGCATTACCTTGACAGGAGTGACATTAAAATTCTCATATTCAAGTATTCAGCACCCTCCCCAGGAATGCATCCCTTATCTTGCTTTAACTGCATTCCTCCAGTGTAACTGCTTCCAGTAAGGAGAATTTGGCTAAGATCTTCCCACCTGTAGAAGTGTGTTTAACCAAAGCACTCAGGATGTTGAGCTTACCCCCCCCCCAAAAAATCACGAAACGTGAAAACGAAAAGTATTTGAGGTTTGAGCTTTTATGATGTTTAGGTTGTTTGAATTTCCCGCATCCCTCAAATTAAGTTTAGAAATTTTCTCTTTTCTTTGAAGATGAAAGATGAGACTCTGGCCCAGATATATGACTCCCAAGAAACGGGATGTGGGAAGAAGCAACATAAACATGATTCACCCTGGATTTTGCAGAAATTAGCAGCGCTGTGAAAGGTGGGGAAAATGGGTGCCCATGCATGTTGTTTCCCCCTGACCCATGAGAGCAGCAGCGTGGTTGCTCTGTGCCACCTTGCTTTCCTTGGCTTAGTTTTCCACTTGCGCTATCCTGGGAAGCTGCGTATGGAGATGGAATGATACCATAGAAAATGTTTGATGAGGTTAAAGATATTTTTTCATGTGTCAGTGTCTGGCTCTGACTAGCAGTGTCCTTTGGTGGAGAAGAAAGCAGTCGTTACGGAGAGGCTGTGGGATGAGGAGAGCAGGTAGGAAGGAGGCCAGCGTCCCTGCAGGGAGACAGCAGACCCAGTTTTACAGGCAGAACCTGTAGGACAACTGCAGATGAACCTCTGCTGAAGACATGCAAAGGCAACAGCCCTTTCGAAGCTTAAAGCTGGCTGGTAGCGCCTAGAGGGTGTCTGCCTGCCCGCTGGACTTGCAGCTGAGGGCAAGGAGGGTATTTCAGGCTGCATCTTGAGCTGTTTTTCTGAGAAGAGCGGTGTGCATGTCTGTGTTTTAGTTAAGGAATGAGCTTGTGTCCTTACCTCAGCCACAATGCAGTGACATCTCTTTTCCATCAGGGCTGGAGAGCCAGGGATGCCCGTCCTGCCCTCTGCTCACATTAATGACTTGTCCTTTTTATTTTATTCTTTTTTTTTTTCTGTCCTCTCCATGTTTGCCACTGTAGCACAGAAATGTATTTTCTGCCCTGTCCTGTAGTGGCTTCCTGCAGTAAGGTCTGAAGGTGAAGGTTTCCATTAAAAAGAAAAAAAACATTGAAATCCAAGCAGCAGGCAACAACTTTGCCAAGAGGTCCTAGAGTTAAAAAATTGTAAAGGAAATAAAGTTCCCTGGAATTAAGGTGAAAATGCATTTCCACTTAATTCCAACAGGCTGCCCTGACAAATTGGCGTGTCTGTTGTTGGCTGACAATGTAGAAATAACCCATGAACTAAAAGAAAGTTTACTTCGGAAGACGGCTCTCTTTCAATTATTTACCTTGGCTTCGTCCTCTCCTGAATTGGGGAGAACATAACAGTGTTTCCCTCTCTTGATCCCTGTCTTGGCTGGTTGCTGAGATGCTTTTGGATATAACGAAACCTTCTCAGCACAGGAGAGCACTTCCAACACTGAAAAACTGATTGCTAAACCTAAAAAAAAAAAACAAAACAAAAACCAAAATTCTGCATCCAATAATCCAGTAATGAACTTCCTGTGATCTTGGATGCCGTATCCCTTTTGTGCTGTGGCAATGACTTTTCCGCACGTTTTTATAATGTGTTTTGATTTTTTTTTTGGTGACATAGTTCACATAAGTATTCTGAATGCTCTCTTAGCCCAACTGTGACCTCACCCCACTATGGAGCTTCTTTAGTATTTTTTCCTGTGTTGAAAACTTCCAAGGATTTCGGGCATCTTTTTCCCACATGCAGTTAAAATAAAGCACTATTTAAAAAAAAAAAAAAAGGCGTCTCCCCCAAACCACCCCACCCCCGCAAACACATTTTCCCATGAAGAAAAGTTCTTCTGTCTGAAAATCAAAGGGGTTTTTTTTGGATGTACAAGTTTAACAGGGTTCCAGGAAAACGCTGTCCACTAACTTTCTTCTCCTTATCAATACCCTGAACTGTCCAGAAGAGAATTGGAGAGTTTGCAGAAAGCCCTAGACAGATGTAGTGTTGGAGGTACAGCTGGTTAACCTGACGCGCTCTGCTTCTGAAGAAGTTCCCGTTCTCTCAGTGCTCGTGTCCACCCTTCTCCTTCATCCGTGCTGGCACACGCTGCTTTGGGGCTGTCCATTGGTTTGCTGCAGTGATTTACATTAAATCCCAGCCTTTCAGAAAGGCCGTGGTTGCAGTGCAGAAACAAGCACGCATAGGGCAGGGAAAGGCAGGCTTGAGAGCTTTGCTCAAGAGCAGAAGAAAAGGTACTTTATAATGACCCCACCTGAGGGTAGATCCCATTGACCACCCTGGAGCGTGGGCTGCAAGGCCTCTCGTAAGTTGCTTTGTTTTGTTTTCTCAGGATACTTGCAGTGACCCCTAGAGCAGCCCAGAATTTGGAAGCCATAAAGGAGCTGCTTTGTCTATTTGCTTAGTTGTTTTTTAAGTGTCTATAAAATGGTACTTTTTTTTTTTTTTTAAAGAGAAACCATGCAGGATACTAACTTGACAACTAGTGTCTTTTAAGATGGCCCATTCATCACTAAAGGATGCTGCAGGTACCATATATTTTAGCTAATAGCCAAGATGTGATTTTTTTTTTTCTTTCTTTCTTTTTTTCCCCCATTGAGTGTTTTTTAGAACTGTCAGTCTGTTGCCTTTTGCTGGCCCTAAGCTAAACAGAGAATAACTCAGGATCTGGTAACCAAGCAGCCCTTCATAAATGAAGGTCAGTTGGGTGAAGCGCTGTAACAACAGCCTGTAGAAACAGCCTGAGACCAAGGCATCTTTTGTTAAGCAGAGGAATATTAACTACACTGAGAGTTCCTGAAAGTGGGTGGTTTCTGCCGCCAAGCTCAGTAACACTTTGTCGTAATGAAAAAACAATATTGTCTGCAAGTAAAGATTGAAATTGTCTCCTCACATCTGTTTGTCTAAGCTGGGGAAAAAGTGCCATTGGATGAGAGGAGCAAATCCTGCTGTGGCCACGCTCGTACTTGAAGGAAAACTTTAAATGTCAACAAATGCCAAGGCATCTTTCATGAAGTTAGCTTTATTTTTTTTTAGACTTGATTAATAGTTGCTGCAATATTTGCCTTGCACATTTTTTAATGGAATGCTTTTAAAAAAAATCGTTATTTATGTGATCTCTTCTGTGTAATTGTGCTCTCATACAATGTCTTTGGTGAGAATGAACTAGCACAGTTTTACCCAGAATTGTTTGGAAGACACCAGTGTGGAAAGCAGAGATGACTCACAGTGCCTTGGAGGAAGAAGAGCCAGCACTTACCCGCAGAACATGGCATTACCTCTATGCCAAAGCTGGCTGAGAAAGCCAGCGTGTTTTCCACTTTGCTATTTCAGGAAAAAAGAAGTACCAGAGAGAAATATTGACTCTTTAAGCAATCTTGATAATCTTGACCACTTGATGAGTTTAGAACAAGCAGCACGGGGGAGGCATGTGAATCAAAAGAAGGTGGTAGTTCCCATCTAGAAACCATTGTTATTTTTATTTGATGAATAAATACATATGAAATGTTCTCCTTATTTGTCAGTGGACTCTTTCAGGTTAATAAACTTGGTTGCATAACAGGAATGTGGTATGCGATATAGCGCATGCTTAGATAATAACTATTTCTGCATGAATTTATTTTCTGTGTAAGCCTATATGTCTGTACTTGCATTTCTTTAGAAATATCTATATGGCATCTGTTTCTACTGCTGACAATTTGCCAGATGCCTGTAAATAAGGAATGTTTATTGCAAGTTAAATAATAAGTATCTCTTCTCAATGTCGTTTGTTTTCTATTTGAGTTTAATGTAATAGGGTTGATGTTGGTGAAGATGGCTTGACTTTACAGGCAGAACTAGATGAAAAACACAGCAATTAAACCTTCATTTTTATTTCTTTACAATAAAAATCTACCATTTAAAGCATAAGTTGAATATTTTATTTTGGGGATGTGTCCAATTTACGGTAGTTTGACATTTCCTTTTACGTCTAATAGCCTTTACTTTTGTTTGCTCAGAGAAGGGCTTAGCTTCCATTTTGGGTCCTGCTTCTTTTCCTCACCCCTCACCTCCTGGAAGATGTAAAAGACGTATTGCTGTGGTGATGCGCTGCCCTGGCACCTGGGCCTGTTCTCATGGAGATCTCCTGCTGCTCCACGTCTTCTTACCTAAGCGTGCAAGCTCCTGTACCGAGCTCAAGCCGTGTTCCTTGTTTCTGCCAAGGAGAAGGTGAAAGACGTCGTGAAATACTGGATGTGGCACGTGGGCTGCGAGTTGTGCCAGTTGCTTTATTTCATTTGGTAAAAAGAAGAAAAAAAAACCACAACCAAACCTGTGTAGATAGGAGCAGGATTTTGGTGTTGGCCACAAGAGAAGTCATGCTGGAGGAGGTGTTTGGGAGTTAATGATGCATCAGGATCGATACTTGGTTTCCAAGCATCTGAAGGGGAAGGCTTTCGAAAAACCTGCGTGATGAGGAGCTTAGGGTTGCTTTCAGGCTATTTCAAGCAGATTGTCTTGTGGGCAGGTGAAGCCTAGGCCTGTAATTTAGTTACAGTGAAATGTCAGGGCAACTTCATTTAAAAATTGCTGTCAGGGTATGAATCTTCTTTGTCTTGATGAAACCACCTGAAATAGTGATTGGAGGTTGGCATTGGCTGCAAGACGTCGGTGAGGCTGCTTTCTAAACTCCTTCCTCCTTGGGATAAGTTGATTTGGGGTGTTAGTATTGTGGGAGACATTTCACCGGGCTCTCAACAGATAAGTATCTGATGAACAAACATTTTTTACACCTGTAATTTCGATAATATGTGATTTCTCTGTCACTGTCCACCCCTCCCACCCTGTGTTTCACAAAGTAAGTGGTATGCCAGAAGATGAGCTTTCTTTAGATATGTAAACAAGAAGCCATGGTGCAAATTACAGAAGATTGCAAAGCGTTGGTTTGGTTTTCTCTGTGCTGTGGGTAAGGAGCAACAATTTAAAAATTGACACTTTGGGGTTTTTTTAATTGCCAACTGAACAGCTGTTCTGTTGAGGCTGATTATTTCACATGCCAGTGGTTGAGAGGCAGGTTCAGATTATTCCTGCTGTTAGCATGGATATCCTTATTTATCCTGTCTTCCACTGAGGATTATTTGGGCTTTCGTTTTCCCTCCTGTCCTCACCTTGTTTTGCCAGCTGATGAATAGGAGCCTTTCCTGTGTGTCAAATGTTTTGTGCAGGGTCTGCTGAGGGGACCATGGACTCTGCAAGACTGGCCCTGCATATTATGCTTGCACATTCTTGGGTATTTTTCCACCTAGAAACTGCTATTGGTAGGCAAAAATGTTAAAACGTTTCAGGGTTGCAGGAAAAGACTCAGGGTTAATTTCAGGCCTGTTTAGGGCAGAAGGGGAAATTGCAGGGGGAGAGGGGGACGAAGAATTTTGACATTGGTCACAGTTGGTGCTCCTGCTGAATATGTGAATGTGTACATATGGAGTGAGCACATGTGCAGACCCTCCGCTTAGAGAGAGCACATACACGTACATAGGCCATATGTTCCTTACTTTAGAAGTTTTGTTTTCTTTTGCATTTCTATCAAGCTTTTAACAGGGCTGTTTTAATGAGGATTAAATATAACTATGTAGGATAGTAACGAAGCCACAAACTCTGTTTTCTTCCTCACTCTCTGTGTGTCAGCAACATTCCTTGTGCTCATCCTCCGCCTAGAAATGAGTTTCTTTTAACCTAGAGCCTGTTGTGAGGAAGAGAGGAGATTGCAGCATTCCTCCAGGCGTGGCAGGGCTGGGTTTCATTTACAAATTTTGTCCAGAGTTGCAACATATTCCTCTGTGCTTACCACGGATCAGGTTAAGCAGGCATGCAAACTGAGAAATGAATGAAAAAAGTGCAACAGCAATCCTATACCTGTGCGCACACAGGCAAAAGTGAGCCTTCTGTCTTCCTTCTGAAGTTCGGCATTTATGCACAGTTTACAGAAATGGTACATTTTTAGCTTAGTTCCTAGCAGAGATCTATGTACAATGTCAGTAAGGTCAAACCATTTTGCTGGTTTTGGCTGTGAAGTAGCTTTGAAATATGTTTTAAAGATACAGGACTCAAGGCAAAAAATGTGTGCAAAGAACATTCATCTCTCTAGGAAGAAATAGTTTCCTGTGTTTTGCATGTGAAACAGTGAGACCTGGTTATAACACACATGAAATATGTTTTTGGTGTTGGAATGGTGAGGTCTGCCCAAGTGTCTCACTGGGTTCTGAGGCTTCTTTTTAGCATTTGATTATTGCAAATACCTAGTAAGATTTATCAAATTGTATATTTTGTGAGTCAAAGAGTGTGTAAATACAAACGAGAAAAAAAGAAAATAAAACCAGCACCTTTTGCATTTATGGGCCTAGTAAATAAGATGAAGAATGAGGATTTCTGAGACTACTGACGGTTCTTCTCTGCTGCTTTGTCAGGCACTCTCTCTTTTCTTGTTCTTTGTGGTTCTGTTATCTACAAAAACATTCAGATTAGTGTATTAATTAGTTTATGTTAACCAGCAGAGGGCTTCCACCTCAAAGCAAACAGCCATATCCCCTCTGTACCTTCCCTGGTATCCTCTTAATCAGAGAGGTGGGAAATAGACATTTATTTAGTTATCTAGAGTACTTTCCTGCTGGCAGAAGGGTCCTCAATTACATGTTAATAAATGTTTTTTATACAGTTTGTTTTTAACAGGCTTCCAGTTGTTTTTAGTACAGCTGTCAGCATCTCCACAGGAAACTTTTGATGACCCAGTAGCACTTTCTTGTGCTTCACCAAAATCTCCTATTTCTAAATTCCTAATGTAACTGACATGTTGCAAAGTTTCGTGTGTGTATTCAGGTAGTAAGAGTGATTTGAGCCCCTTCTTATATGAACATAGCATATGCTGAGTAAAGTAGTAGGAGAGAGTAAACTCGTCTTACAATTTAGAGGAAAGCAATGCAAGTTGCGTTTATAAAGTCAGAATTTGTTTAAACCCATGAGTTCATTGCAGAGTGTGTTCAAGAGCAGAGAGCAATATATATATATATATGATGTAAAGACAGGGTATTAGAAAGCACACAGCTTTCCTGGGAGGGAAGAGCCACCTGGTGAGACGCAAAGGGTGGTTTGATTTGGAGCATCCTTCATGCCGTCTGGGACAGCAGTTTGGAAGCGAGTGGAGTTGGTGTGGTGCAGGGGTACCAAGATAATAATAATAATAATAATAACAATAATAACAATAATAATAATTCAAAAAACTTGCTCCTTCCTCAAAATTAGATACTTAGTTGATCTTTATGGATGATCCACACTGGGGATGCGTTGGCATTAGGGATGCGTTGTGAATGGAGTACCTCCCTGGGCCAGCATCCACTTTGGAGAGCGGGTGACTCTGTGGTTAAGAGATTATTTTTTTTTTTTTTTTTTAAAAATTTAAAAAATTTAAAAAAAAAAAAAAGATTCTGTGTTATGAAAGCAGAGCCCCACAGCTCGGGAGGATTGTGTAGGAACCCAGGCAGTGGCCACAGTTAGTGGGAACTTTTAGCGGAGCCGTCTTAGTTAGTGAGGTGTCATGCTCGATTAAAAAAAAAAACAAAACCAAAAAAACCCAAGAAAACACCCACTAAAATTGTTAATAACATTTTTAGCAGAGATAATAACAGCTTTCTGTGTGCAGATGGCTAGAAGCTGAATCACAGGGGTGTCACACTAGCTGTGTCGCTAACCCCGTCACCCCTCGGTGGGCGCCTGGATCCCTGCTGCCCCCTGCCGGCCCCACACAGTGGCAAGTTGCCTGAATTCATCAAGGGCCTGTTACTCACCCCCTTATGTAGCACGATGACAGAACTTCGCATGGGCACCCGTGTGCTGAGAGAACAGAAGTTATTTTACCGATAAATATAAACTGCTTTATTTGGAAAATAGTTATTGGCAGCTACAAGGTGAAACGTGGCTGTGTACGGACAAGGCTGAAACTTAATGCACTTTGAGCCCTTTCCTCCTGTATCCCTCGGAATATCCATCATACTCTCACCAACAAGTACTCCTTGTGTACTTGAAAGCAGATCTTCTCTGCAATTTGGGGTTTCCACCAGTTCTGGAATGATGCTTATTAACAAACCGAAAAGCTTGTGCAGGTCTTTGTACCCCTGGTTGAAACATGTAGGCCTCTTACGGGCAGTTAGCTTGCCTGCTCCTTTGGCATCAAACTGTTTCAGAGAAATACAGTTGTTATGTCCCTCTTAGAAACATCCTACTTGTTTGCTGTCAACCAAGTTGTGCGAGCGCCTTGTTTGTGTTCCTTGCTCAGTTCCTCTCTCCCAGTACAAGCGGTTTGGTTGGGTGGGTGGGAGTTACCCCCACGTGCGGGTGGTGTTGGGGGGAGAACAAGGCCCGGGATAGCCTACCGCTGTGTAGAAACTGCCCCCCTCGTTTTATGAAACTTCTTTACCAAGATAAGTACAGCTGTTGCATCATATATAGGCTGCCTTGATGCAGCGAATCCTCCTGGGGTACAGAAGTTGAAGGGAGGGAGGCGGGTGGCAGGTGCATCATATAGACCTGCCCCAAAACTGTCTTATCCTCTATGATTGTGTGCAGTCTGGGGTGGTTTTTTTGTTTGTTTTGTTTTGTTTTTGTTTTTTTCTCCTATGGACCTAATAAAGTTGGAAATGTGGATGGGATGCTTCAAGCAGTCCTACAGTGCAGAATTCTCTTTTAGGTTCTAATTTATAGTATGGTATATTTTTATGTTGACCGAAACAAACAAACAAACAAACACACCACACCACCCCCCCCCAAAAAAAAACCCAAACCAAACCAAAACCACACACACAAAAACCCCCAAATCCAAACCAAAGCAACAACAAAAAAACCCCAACAGATAAAATAGGTAACAAAACAGAAAGGAAATTTTAATTTGTAATTAGAGCATTCAAAGACCCTGTAATGATTATGACAGAAGCAATTAATAGGCATTCATTTTTGTGTGAGAAGGGGCCTACTTAAGTAGGTCGTGAGGCTGGTAGCCAGGAGACCTACTTTCTTTTCTTAGCTGTGCTGCTTATCCTCACTGTGATCTTGGGCAAGTAACTTTCGTTTTTGATCTTTTTACTATGATTTCCCCCTCTCAGGTCCATTCACATCGGAAGGGAAAAAGTTTCTCTGCCTACGTGCTCTGCATAAAAAGGGACACGATCTTATCTGCGAGTTTCAGCCTTTGTCATAATACCAAAACACTCTCTGTGGCTACTTTGCTGTAAGTAATCATGCAGGAATATGGATTACTTTACAGGTTTGCGAGCATTGTATAGGATACCTATAAGAACAGGTATGCTGTAGGTAAAGAGCTCTGATGGAAGTCAGGTTGACGAGCTACAGAATTTCCCACCCGTCTCTGCCCAGAGGTGATGAGTGCTGCTGGGGGGTGACCACATGTGGAGGATCCAGCGGCGTGGGGGCAGTTTCTGGGTTGGAGGGTCCCTTGGGGCTGCTGCGCACCATGAGAACCGTGTAGCGAAGCACTGAGTCTGCGGGCAATTGTTTTCGATGGGCTTTTGCCTGTGCTCAATCCAAACGGCTTTATGACCGGCTGGTGATGGGTCGTTACCACCTGAAGGAAAACACCCAGGAAGCCTGAGAGAGAGAGGCGTCCTCTGGGTGGCTGGAGCTGTACTTGTGAATCACCCGTGTTACTGTCTGCTTGAGTCATCAGAAATGACAGACTAGGAAATGTAGGAATTAAACTAACATGTGAACTGTGCCAAAAACCACAGCCCAACCAAAACCAGAGCACATCTGCGGGGTTTGGGAGTTGTTTCTTTTCTTTCTGTTTTGTTGGTTTTTTACACTGAACCGAAACCTTTTCCGTTCAACATTTTTTTTTTTTTTTTGCTGGGCCTACAGAAACACAGTGGCTGTGAGCCATGTATGTGTGTTTGCCTAACAACTTTAGAACATTCTTTGACCATCAAGTTGTGATAGATGTTAAAAATCCCGATGGCTTTTGAGGCTATGCATAGTTGCTCTTGTTCACTTATAAAAATAATTTTTAAAAAAAGGGCTGGGAGGGGGAACCAGTTTAGCTTTCTACTTCAAACCCTGGGTTTCTTCTTCTGTGATTTTTTCGTGTTCTGTTTTGTTTTAACTGAGATGAACCAGAAATAATGCCTTAATCTTTACATGTGTAACCTGGAGAATATTAAACCTATTTACTTGTATGCCGACTTCATAAGGGAGAAAATAGTCGGGTTGGAAAATTACCTAAGCTTATTAGAAGCATACCTTGTTTCTCTTAAATGGCTTTGTAGAGTGTTTTACAAAATTAATCCTCTAAAGTGTGTCAGATGCTAAAATTTCCAACTCCTTGGCCTTGCATTTGGCTACTAATTAAAGCGTGGATCAACTTGCAATACCACTGGCATTAATGCCTCAATATGTATTGTTTTTCAAACGGTAATTGCTATTTTCTCTTGATCTTTGGAAATTCACTTTTGATCCACATGTGCAACAATATATGCTGATGTTAAGCTTCCTGTCACCTACAAAAAAAAGCATTCCATGGTAACAACAGTATCCTAGTGGATCGTTTCCTGCAAGGAAGTATAATACTGAACCGTACACAAAACATTGTGCCACTTTGTATTTACAGTAGCAGTGGAAACGGTATGGTCAGTCACCCATGGCAATGTTTTCATCCTTGCATCATCAAGTTCTAACTGAGCACCACGATACAAGGGCAAAGATCCAGACAGGTCAGGAAAACTCCTAAAAACAAATTGCTGCTAAGACTTTGGACAGGTCTATGGGATTTTACCCTGGCATTTTGGGTTAACCTGAAAGGGTTGCTTTCTCTAATCTTCTGTTTCTAAGAAGTAGAGTGTAGAGAAGATGACTGTGATTCTGCAGTTCCTACCAGCGTTTTTATACATCTGGCTCTGGATACTTTAGCCAATAATAGCTGTGGTGGTTTACAGTTCTCTGTATTTTGTGGTTCTGGCAGTTCCAAATGTTTGCTGTTTCTCAAAAGAAACATTAGGTTGACTTCAAGCATCATCTTTGATTTTTTTACATTAAATCCTACCTATTCGAACAGGGACTGCCCCAAAATTGATATTTTGCTGCCTGGGACTCTACGTTATGTCACACCGCATTCTCAAAATCTTTTAAGCAAACAGTCTAAAGAATAAAAACAAACCCCCCAAACCATACCCAAGTCTCTTGTCTCATGGGGAATGGGAGGTGGTGTCTTTTTAAGACAAAAACCTCCAAAACAGAAGGACTCGATGGCATAGTGAAAAAAGCAAATGTTAGCAGTGTGTGCTCCCATTTGTGTACCCCCCCTAACCCTGCCCCCCAGCCCCACCACACCACCACTGAGTTTGGGAAGTGGTGGAAGACCTGTGTATGTACATAGGCATTACCTCGCTGGGCGAGCTCAATTTAAATGCAGCCTATTAAATTATTTACAGAAGACAGTTGGCCAACCCATTGTGCTGTCTTAGTAGGAGCCAAAGGTCACTTTGGTGCGCCCAGTTGATTCATAGGGTAATCCGATACAGTACTTAGCTGTTTGCCTCCCAGTCAGTGGGTTAAACCTTATCCTCTTATTATGAGTCAGAGAACCATAAGTTTCAGAAAAAGCTGGAGCCTTTGTTTTCAATGGTTTTGAAGAGGCTGTGCAGCAGAATCCAGAGGGCTGCAACAGCATCTGCCAGGGGGTTGGGGTGTGTTCTGCAATAGTGCAAATCTGACTGACAGCTTGGGAGCTGAAACACTGTACTCTTGTTTACTTAAGCTGCTTTTCCTTTTGCTAACATCATCTGCAGCCGTTAAGACGTTAAGGCATCAATGCTTATTCTTCAGATAGGTGGCACTTTTTCTTTCCTCCCCCCCCAGATTCCTCGCTGCTGGCATCTCCTTGAGGATTCACTGAGCTGATTCTGTTGGCTATCTCATACATTCAAGTCTGTTCTTTTGCCGCAAGATACAAACTTGTGCATTTTTTTGTCAACTTGCATCTTGTTGACATCCCATCAAAAACCATGGATATTGGGATGCCTTGGTATTGCCAGCTTCTGTCTGCTTTAAAACACTGCCTTTGCCTTACCCCCTCCTGGAAGCAGCACTGCTGTTGGCATGCAGGGCAAGCGACTGGCCCTGTGGCAGCTTTCAGTAGTGCCTGACTTTTTGAAACCTTCACACCATGGAGTGCTTTTTCCAGCTGCTATGTTAAAGAGAAGGTGGCAGAACACAGCACAGCTGGGAGTGAAACCTGTTTTGTGAGCTGCAGTTGCACCAGTAGGAGTCTGGTCACTAAAAATGTCTGCTCATGAACAGATTTTGTGTCTTCGCACTATTTTTTTTTAATGTACCACCAGGTACAGGGGCACTAATGTTTGCAGCACACTCTGTTCGGGATGCTTATGGCATTGACAAGCTCCAGAATTTTATTTTTCCTCTGAGTCCACAGAGGTGCACAAGTGCTTTTCTATTTCTGCACGCAGGGTTCAGAAGTTTGCGCTGCCACCGAGCTGGCTGAGGAAAGGAGGAGTTTTGCCTCTGTGGTCGTGCTTTTAGGAGAGCGAGCCTATCGTATTTCACTCTAATCCTAAGCGATAGCTACGCAGTCTGTTTTATTGTTAGGAGAGCCTTCCTGGAGCTCCTGCACCAGGCGTTTCACTGGGGAGAGCAGGGCAGCCAGAATGAGGAGGCAGAAGCCCGGTCCGTCCGTCGTCCCTCCTGAGCTGTGCCCCGCTGGGGTGTGATCTCTGCCCGCTCTTTCCCCGCCGTGGGGTGTTTTTGATGAGCCAGAAGAGGGGACTGAATCGCATGCACGATCCTGGGGAGCGATGCCAGGGAGAAGAGTGGAGCTACAGTTTTTGCTGTTGAGTAGAGAATGGGGAAAACACGTGCCTTAGCGCTGTGTTCTGCTCAGCCGTTACGTGCTTCTCTGAGCTGCTGCAAGGTGCCACTTTCTGCTGCTTTTCTTCCCTTTGTTTTCTTTGGCAGCTCCCTAAGTGCTGTATCAAAACAGCTTCAGGGGAGCTGCGCTGGCACGGTGACCTACCTCCATGGTGGTGCTGGCTTCAATGCAGCCAGAAGAAACCTGGACAGAAGTCGTATTGAAATTATTTAGCCCTCCACGAAAACCACTGGGAGAGAGGGGACGGGAACAGTTTCAGAAAGGTCTGTTTGGAACTGAGGCTAGTAGCTGGCTTAAAAGAAAATGAAAAAGGAGTGTGTCTCGAGATCTTTCAAACTCAAACAAAACCCAGGCTCCCTCTCGCGTGCTGTAAGCTGGATCAATTTCTCCTCCTTGTCAAGGCAGACAAAGAGATTGTTTCGCAGCGATGGTGAACTCTCCTCCATGTGCGTGCAGCAGGTAGACGAGGATGATGAGAACTGGACCTACAGGAGCCAGCAGAGAAAAGGTGACTTGCTTTCCCTTTAACCCTTGTGATCGCTGCTGCCGAGCCAGCCCCGGCTCCCTGCTGGGGTCCAGCTGCTGGGGTCCTGCTCCAGCCTGGAGCCACAGGTGGGGGAGGAGGAGGAGGGCAGCACAAAAGCCGAGGCGCAGCACCACTGTACCAAGTTTTTCTCGGGTTAAAACTGTAAAATCTGATAGTAATCAGCTGGAAAAACCTTTAATTTCCCATCTGGGCAACACAGAGGTACCGACTGTGTTGTGTGTAGGGAAGCCTTGTTGATGCTTCTTGTAGCCAGTAGTTGCTTGTGGCAGATCCTTTGGGCAGGTGCTGCAGGAATCTCTCCTCTCTCTGTGGTACCACAAGCCATTTAAAACTCCGCTTGTAACAGGCTGGATGGCTTTTGGATAATTGCCTCATGGTCCTGCTGGAAAATTTTAAGTGTATTTTGTTTTATGAGGGCAATTTGGGAAGAGCTCCCAGATGCAAAATAAAACGAGACGATGGAACGGTGATGGGAATTGCTCCACAGAGGAAGGAGATCTAGGATGCAAGATAGGCAGCTCTGAAAGAATCCTTGAAGTACTCGGACCTGGAATATTTTTTTTTTCTTTTTTGAGTGGACTTTGTCAGGTACATATTTAAGTATACCTCATATTTACCATAAATCAAAATAAATTTCAGAACTTTACTTCTCAGAGATGGTAAGCTACCATTATCAGTGCATTTACTGGCTGGTCGGCAGTAGCGTGTGTGGTTAAAAAGACTTGATGAAGTGACTTGGTTGTAATTTCTCTAGTGCTGCCAAAGCACTACTTTGTTAATGGAAAGTGTAAGGTTGACTCAGTTCTGCTCTAAGGTCACTTTTGTAAGAGCAGGCAAGCACTTCAGGGACATTTGAAGTTCAAAGAGATTTTTATTTCTTTTCATTTCTGGGAGCAGTTAGTAGTTGTTTGACCAGAATTTAAATTCTGAGTCAGAATAAGTTGTGGCTTGAGTAAATGGTTTGGATGCAGGAACACTAACACAGGATGTATACACTTGTGCATTGCTACTAGCACGCTGGGAGACGATTTTTAATCTGTGCTCTGAAGATTATTTTTTAACCCCTTTCGCTGCTGAAAAACTTCTACAAAGGGAGTTTGCATTTGCAGCTGGTGGCTAATTTTCACTTTTGGTTGCTGGCATGTTGATATTGCACAGCGATGTCAGATACGCTTATAATGCCTGTGGGATCTTACGTGCTGCGGGTGAGAACCACCACGCAACCCTGCTGCTGGTTGCTACGTAGCTTCCATGAAATTTCTCCTACTGCTGTCCTTAGCCCGTGCTCGCACCGCGAGGCAGAGATGGGGAAGGAAGCTTTACTGATGGATTAATGGTGTATTAATTTTTCTGAGTGATTTACATAAAGAGTCTATTGTACAGGCTGGAGGGGGAGGGCAGAATTCCTCCCGTAATTGGGCAGCAAGCTATGAAAGCCTCCCTGCCTGCCTATAGAGGAGATGACAATACATCATTTTTGAAAGGAAGGTGGAGGGAGGTATAGGTTATGAAGGGCTTATTTCCCCTTTGCAGGGTACAATTAAACTTGACTTGTAAAGTCTGCCTGGCTCACAGATCTAACTGTGCACTTCTGTCTGACCAGGACCCTCTGCTTGGAGGGAGCTGGCAAACTGCCGGGGGATGCCAAGGATGAAGGGAGTTTGGGTTATATACTGGGCAGGAAAAACTGGTCACGGCTGCGAGTCAGGCTTGCATGGTGTTGGAGCAGTTTGAGTATCGCTACCTGGCTGAGTCGTCATCTTGGGTTTGTGTTCAAAGGCAAAACGTGTGATAAATGAATACTTGTGTTCTCGAATTAGCTCGCTCCATTGGACCATTGCGTTGAGCCCTTTGAGGGCTCAAAACAATATTGTCTTTGGTGCTCGAATTAACCACATCACTTAAAATTAGTGCAGACTAGAAAAATGGGATGCACAGAAGGCTGGAAGGATGACTAGTTTTATATAGGAAACCAGACTGCTGACTTCAAATTAGCAGTAAAACCATTAAAATTTCATCTATCAAAATAATTTTGCCTCCCGTTCTTCCTCAGGTAAACTGGTAAAAATGACAAATCACAGGCTCTCCATATACCTTTTTCTTCACCTAACTGTACGTGTAAAGGCAGGAGCGTTAACAGAAACTGGAAATGAAGGCATTGTTGTTTTTCTTTCAGAGCTGTTTCTTTTCCTGTCTTTTTAAACCTTTTATTCTTTTGCCGCTTCATTGCTCTTCCCGTCTCATATTGCATTCCCACCAGGCTGCTAGGTGACAGGCACCAGGCAGCATGTGTTGCGTGGTATTTCGCCAGCAAAGTGGCTAATCTGCATTGGCTGCACACGGGAACTCGCCAACAGTAGCGAGCAGCGAGATTGGTCGGATTTGCCAGTTTAAAATGAGCAAGAAAAACAAAAAGTAAATGGTAACTACGAACGCAGGGCACACCCTGATGTCCTGTGCGGCTGAGCTCTGTGTGCAAGGCAAGTTGGGGGCAGCTGCTTTGCCCTTCGCTTTTAAAAGGTACAGAGCAGTGCGGAGTGTTTTGGAACTGGCAGCACCAATTAGGCTTCACATTGGATAAATCAGTTACTAAAGGAGGCGGTAAATGTTGATAGTAAAATAAAAGTTTGTCGTTTGAAACGTTTCTTGCTCAGCCCTCTTCCTCCCCAGTCAGCTGAAGGGCTTTTGAAGTGAGAGCACACTGTAACCCCCGTGTTTCTCTTCTTTGATCTGACGTTTTAGTTCAGATTTCTTTTGGGGGTTGCAGAAGTTTCCTTTATTCCAGAGTGTGGGTGTGGGTGAAATCATATGTATTTTTTTATTCCCTACGCATGCTCTGAATGTCCTTTTTCTGTTCTCTTTCTGTCACTGGTGTTCCCAGAGGTCGCTCCATGGGGAGAGGACAGGCCAGCATGGCCGGAGTCGGTCTGGATTCATCCAGCCTGTTAGAGACGGAGCCGCTGGAGCCGACTGTGCCCCATGCAGCTGAGCGTGGGGTGTCAGGGCAGTGGCACCCCAGCACCTTTGCCAAGGGATGCCCAGGGGTTTTCAGACTGAAGTGCAGAGCATTTTGTCCTTTAAAAAAATACATGATTTTGAAAATAAACCCGACAGAGTTATTACTTGAAACTGAAGCAAAGGTGCTTGTGTGTGTCGCGAAGGGTTTCTGGGGAAATATGTTACGGTCATTCATGTGGGGCCTGTGTTGTTTGCCATTAGTATGACATAGCAAATTAACTTTGAATTGAGATAACACGAGTCAGTTTATGGTACAGATCTCATCATATTTACTTTGACTCTGCAGAAAAGGAGATGAGCCACATTTCAGCATCAGAATATCTTGCTAAGTTTTGCTTACTCTTTTTTTTTTGTCCCCTTCCCCCTCTTCTCCTCTCTTCCCTTTCTTCCTTCAGTTTTGGGGGCTGGAAAAGGAGAGCTTGCGACAGCAGCTCTGAGCAGTGCTGCCTTTACAGCTGGTCTGGCTGACCTCCCCACCATGCTGGCAGGGATGCAGAGAAAGAGAAGATGTTTCTCCGGAGCTAGCGACATCCTTTCTCCTGCTAATTCTTTCCAACAGTGACCTTCTGGCCAGTTGTTGGAGAAGCACCATTAGCAGTGAGGTCTGGCCACAGGTGGCAATGCATCAAATGAAGCTGTTACCCAAGGAGTAGGTTTTCCCCTCTCCCCTCAGCTCCTGTCCCCGCTTATTGCTGTGATTTTTTTACCCACTGCTTCCATTTCACTTGGTCGCTTTGCAGCCTTTCTGTATCCAGAGAAAGTCAACAGCCCTGGCTGCTTTTTACTGCAGGCTGTACTACCTGGAAAACTTATTTGGAGTCGTTAGTCAGGGAAACCTCATTTCTCAGTTAACTATGGTCTTTTACAGGCTGATCAACCCCGTTCAAAAGGTGGCAGCCACTGGCTTTCTGCTGTCTGCTGGCCAAGTCTTGGTCCTTAATATAAAAGTGCGTGGAATGCCCATTTTCTCCTTGCAAAAACAGTCTAAATGTGAAGCTCTGTTTTAATGCTAAAAGTCCTTTAAATTAATAAGTAACTACCCGGGGGCTCAGCCTTTCCTGTCCTCCTGGCATGTCCGGTGGAGATAATCCTGACATCTTGATGACAACTCTTACCAGAGCTGTCAGTTAACTTCCTAACCACCCACTGCGTAACATGCTTACCAAAGGCTTAAGTCTCCACAAACTGAACAATTAATTTATGCTGTCCCAGTAGCAATGTTGGTGTTTCCTTATTATGTCAGTGAAAATGATGTTGTTTATCTATGCCTATACTACCTGTGGTCCATTTAAACATGTGTCGCATAAGCTTGATACTATCAGATGAGTTTTTCTTCACATACCAGAGGCAGAGTCGGGACTCAAGACCTTCTTTTTTTTAATACCAAGGAGTTTGTATTTTCAGTGATTCCTGTAGAAACTCAGTGTAGGGATTTGCAACTATGATGCTGTCTCACTGTAGCATCAGAGCATCAGCTCAGTCTTTTTCTGAAGTCCAAATGAATTTTTAAATCCTGGTTTTTTTTAAGTCATGAACACAGTTCATGAGGGTGTTTCAGGGACAGAGCAGTAATCATGTTTTTTGTAGTAATGAGATGCTAAGAGTACCAAGAACTAGTAAGTCTCCATAAGCAAGATTACTGAATCCAGACTTGCTGTTGCTATTCTAATGTAAAGTCATTTAACAGGGCTTTTTTTCTGTATGCTTTTACACAAAATCTTGTGTTCAAGGGGTGGAAAACTCATGTCAGATACTACAGAGATAAGGGCCCATAAACCCAAGGGAGCTGTTAGCGTTTGTAGAAGCAGTAATATATGATGGATTGGAGTGTTGGGGTGTGTGTGTTTGTGAAAAGGATTCTTGAAGCTTTGGGCAAGTCCATAAACAATAATTTATGGAAACCTCAAAAAACATTTGCGTAAGAGACTGGAATAACTCCAAAACAAATATATGTTTTATATAGCTTTTCGTGGAAGACTTTTAAAAAAATAAATAAATGTTTTATAGACATGTAATTTTGTATATATAAGCACATATATAAAAAATATTTACGTGGAAAAAATAATTAAGTATTTGATAACAAAGGCCATTTTTCTGTCTTGCCATACCTTTTCCTTTGACGTGTTGTAGGTTCTGTATGCAAAGATAAAACTGGATATAGTTAGATGCATTCACAACAATTCGCCTATATGGTCAAGTTTGCGTCTTAACTTTCGTGGTTGAAACTTTTGGATGTTGTGCTTTTACGGAGGCAGCCCCCAGCTGGGAGCAGAGGTACTACTAAAAATTACTGAGGCGTGTACTGTTTGTCTTAAGCTTGTTTGTATCGTGGCACAGCAGAGGGTTCTGTAAAGCTTTTGTGATATACTGTGGCAATTGAAACTTTCAATACTGGCAAAAAAACCCCAGCTGGAGACGGTCGAAGATCCTGCATTTAAATACAACTTGAAGTAGCAACTTTTGTATGCTTGTACATAAATGCAAATTTAATCAAAACTTTTTGTCCTCTTTCCCATGTCTTCTGGTAAATACTGCCTTAGATGCGTATCTCAAAGAGGGTATTCCAAGCAAAAATTTCTGAGTTACAGAAACGAAGTTTAAGTAAGGAATGTTCATATGTATCACAGAATTACTTGTTCAAACCCAGATCTCTACTTTTTCTGTATAGAAAACCCCAGGTATCCAGCCATCATTGCTATTTGTTCTGTAGAATCCTTGCTTAATTTCCTCCTTCCAGGTGAAAATAGAAGAAAAAATAACTTGCTATGGCCTTAAACGTTTGCTGCAGTCCTTCCCTCTTTGCTGGCTGCTCTCCCAGCGTGCGGGTTTTAATCTTTCAGAGGACTGTGGAGTTTTTTTGCTGTGATGAAGGAGGCGAAGGGAAGAACACGCACAGGATTACACTGGGGAATCAATGTATTAGAGCTGCTGTCCCAGGCTTGTGCTTTTGTTAGACGAAGGAGAAGTTAATCCCTGGTGTTGGAGAACCCTGGAGCTCCTCAGGCAGATGCTGGTTCCATCTGGGCAGCTGTGAGCTGCTGTGAAGCGAGACCCTGGCTGCTCCTGCCTTCCGTAACACTCCTTGAATGTCACTTGCAGAGTAGCTCCAGTAAGAGTTTTCTTGGCTGGTCGCCGTAGAAGACCACAGTCTTGGGAAATGCAAACAAATTCAGCAGCACCTGACTTAACCCTGTGTTTCCAAAGTTACAAGGACATTGCAACCCAGTTTGTCTTGCAGTTTAGCTTTACCTGATGTTTGGATTAGCACTGTAGCTGGAGCAGTGCTCTTCGCAGAATTGTGTGTCCTTTGCTTGCTTCTTTGCAGCAATGAAGAAATGCACAGTGTGCTGTGGTTTCCTTGAGAGGGTATTGTTTTGACCTTTATGAATGGTTTCAAGCTATATTTCATGTTGTAGACACTTCTATATACTTTTATACACTTGATATACTTTTTCTTGTTCCCAGGATACTGCTCATTCCCTCCGGACTCCAACTAATCCTTAGGCTGAAAACTCAGGGCCACTGTTTCCCCATCAGTAGAGGGTCAGAACTGATGTCTCCTGACCTTCACATTTTACTCTTAGCTAGTTGTATTTTATAAAGCGGACTG
This sequence comes from Pampusana beccarii, assembly GCA_013399365.1. Classification (NCBI taxonomy): domain Eukaryota; kingdom Metazoa; phylum Chordata; class Aves; order Columbiformes; family Columbidae; genus Pampusana; species Pampusana beccarii. Next base: position 284,260 of record VWYH01000007.1, read on the forward strand.
GATGTTTTCCAGCGAGACATTGTATGCACGTTTTGAGCTGAAACAACGCTCTCTGTGTGCTCTCCTACGCACTGCTCATCAAGGAAAAGAATACAGGAAAATTTCTGTTTCCCTGCAGTTGTTAGCCAACTGTTTAGTGAATTGTCCCGTAAAACTGAGGGGACTTTTGTCTCTGGCGTGGTCATAGCTCACCATTCTGGCAGGACATTGCAAATATTACAGCTACTTGTTTTTCTCCAATCTCCATTACAAATGAAAAGAAAGTGAAGTTAAAGGTTAAGAATGTGGTTTAATGACTGAAGTTAATTAATTTTCCAAGAGTGTATTTAACTTCTATTACAATATTACAAAGGGTGGAATTGACAGTTTGTAAATTAAACTGTGAAATACATTTTCTTCTTGTCTTTTAGCTGCAGAATCTTAACAAAAATAAATAAATTAAACTCTAGCTTTCCCATCCACCTGTTTTTTTTTTGCTGACATTTACCTATTAATTTATCTACTAGCCTCTCTTTCCCACTTGTAGGTGGAAACCCCTTTCTTGTATTTTTCTTTTTTCTGGGGAATTGAAATGGAAACTCCATTGTAACCTTACATGTAGCTTGTTGTTCCAAAGCCTGAGCTGAAGTGGTCTGTTAAAATACAAGGCTTAGCTGCTTATGGTATCTACACAAGGTGTATTTTCATCATGTGGTCATGTATGTTGGTGTATTTTCCATCTTGAGGAAAGGTAATTAATATGTACACCCTCTGCTCCTTCTGGAGCTTCCCTTATGTATGGCATGGCAGCTTCTGCTTGGCACTTTATCTCCCTGAGGAAGATGGATTCCCTGGACATTAAGTCTCCATGAACTTGCAGTGTACCGAAGGCAGTTATGAGCTGTGAATTAAAAGCTTTGCATCTTGTGTATCGCTTGCCCATTCGCTCAAAACGAAAAGATGTGTGAAGTGCATAGGCAGCTTTTGGTAAAGCTGCTCAGAAGTTGTCAAATCAAACACCGAAGCAGAGGGATTCAGAGGGCTGCGTGTTGCTTGAGAGTAGCTCATGGAGGTGTTAAATAGAAGTTTTCCCCGATCACAGTTTCTCCAAGATAACACAGGTCCATAAGGAAAGTGCACGTGCATTTGTGTGCATGTGTATTGGAAGGGAAGGGAGAGGCAGAGACGTGACCCCTCTTCCCTCTTCTTACATGAACCGTGGGCCATGTCCATTAATCGTGGTGCAAGAAGCCGTGTGTGCCAGCTGGCAGGTCAGGTTTGATGGTACGGCTGCTGGAGGGAGACCGGGTTTGGCCTCCTCACTGCATCACCCAGGAACGGCACCTGCCCCCGGGTACCACACACCTGGGTACAGGCAGCACATCCCCCTTGGTCGGGTCCCATCAGACCCGCTGCCTCTGTTTCCTTTTGATTGCTTGCATATGTGAATTTTCTTACTTCCCTGGGGCTTTGTTTTATTTTGCACACGCAGGTGTTTGCTTCCTAATGCAGCAGGGATGCTCACAGTTTACGTATTTGGCTTAATACTCTGAATTACACTCTTGTAGGCACCTCGCTGGTGACAATATTAATTAAATGGACCTATGGAAAAAAAAAACAAGCTCTTAATTTCAGTTCTGTCATTCATGCCTAATTTCAGTGTCTGAAATAGGTATAGAAACTAATGAATAGTGGAGGCCATTGCCTTTTAGAAACTGAAGTTTGTTTGTACTTGCTTGTAATTTTAATGGAGTCTTTTGTATCCGTTTTTCTCCCTTGTAGTCAAGACTGCTACAGAGCTGATGAGTAAGGGTGACTGATTACAGTGCGCTGTGCACTTACACGGAAACTTTCATCCAGGAGTTATTAACTGAATTTCATTAACCTTGAGTAATGCATGTAATGCCATATACGATGAATATGGCATTTTCATTTCTGTATGAAAATGAGGTCATTGTGACACGCAGTGGCAGAACCAGGTATGAAATTAGACTTTTGACTTGTAGCCAACTTGACCTGCTTTTGCAAAGGGAGGAGACCCCCAGCGCTCAGCTCCTTCACCAGGGTGCTGCTGGCTACAACGGGGAGCTGGACCTAACACTGAGGAGACTGTAGCTCCTCCACTGTCTCTGGCAGATTGTGATTCACCTGGGACTGTGGGAAAGGCAGCAAATCTATTAAATTAATCAGGTCAGATGAGAAATAACTCATTTTGTTCTCCCCGCTCTGCGCTGACACTTCGCACACACATGCTGGAGCCTCAGTGAAGAAGCAATCGCGTTTCTTCCCCAGGGATGATGGCAGAGGACGCCTTGGGGGCTGGCTTGGGTTTGTAGCGAGGAAAGAGCTGGAACAGATGGATTCAGGAATATTTCCCGTTGCAACACACAGGTGAAGCTGTAATAACATACAAACCTCTGGTTTAGCCTGCTCTGCATGCCGTTACTGATGGATGTGTTGGTTCGGTACCCAAGGGCAGCGAATGCGCAAGTGCCAATTCTTGTCATTTGTTTTGAAGGACTTGGGTGTATTTTGGCACATCGCTTTAAATCAAAAGAGAACTGCTTGAAGTACTGCTGGGTTTAGCTCAGTATTTCAGTGAACTATTTATTTCTGGTCCGTTAGGTATGCATTTTGATGATGTGAATGAAGAAGGCTCACAGCTAGTACTGACGATGTCCCTGCACGGTTGTACCCCTTAGCTCAGAAGACAAACTGATTTTTCTGTTTGTTTCTTTGTGTCTGTCTGATGTGTATCAGCACTGGGGAGCATTTTGATAAGAGACCATTGTTCCGTATTTGGTGACAGTGTGCTGTAATCGTGCATATTTCGGGAAACAACCCGTTCTTTTCTCCTCCTTTTTAGGACGGTGTGTAACAGTCCAGTTGTGTTTGGATGCCAGGGTGATAATGGGGTGATTCAGGTGTCCTTGCTGCCGCCTGTGATTTTGATATTCCCGGTTACCCAAAGGTGGCCTCAGAGCATTCCTCAGCGGGTTGTTCTTACCAGGGCTAGTGAAAAACTGACGGTGTCAGATGGAAGAAGTGGGCCTATGTCAACCTGTGGTACACCCACAGCCTTTCCTGCAGTGGTGCACAGGTGACCGGACAACTGAAAGTGGCTGCGAGGGGCTTTTTTGTTTTAACAGTAAACATTATTGATAAAGCCCTGTTGCATCCATTAATCAAAGATAATTTGGCACACAACCCTTGCAAAACAATTTTATTTTTATTTTTTTTTTTTTTTTTTAAATTTAGGAGCAGGTCTTTTAGCAGTGGACTCAAATTGCTGGATTGCCTGTTGTTTTTCCAGACTTTTTCTTCAGAATTTCTACCCTAATCTCTCTTTAATTTTAGGACCGTCAGTCACTGTTTTGGTATAATTAGTTTTCTCCTTGTCACGCAGTAAGCCTCTACACACTTCAGTCCTCCCCGCACAACCAGGAATGCCCTCTTTGTTTGACTTCTTCGGCAAAGAAATTCCTGAATGAATTTGGAGAAGTTGGTTACAGATTCCTTTCTTGACCTACTGCAGCTCTTAAAAAGGTTTTGCCCTTTCTGTGCCCTTTGTCTGAAGAGTAAGGCAAACAAAAGATATGGTGAACTAATTCATGACTTCATTGTATTTGTTTTCTTCCTCACTTAAGGCAGAAGACAGCCCATTCCTAAACCCATTTATTTTATTAATTTTATTGCCAAGCATTTTACACCTGCAGACATTAGTGGATTTATTACAGGAGAACTTTTTGTTTGCAATAGGCAGAAACCATAACACAATTTCACAAATGCTGCATGTAGTATCTAATTGAAAACTCCTCAGTATAGCTATAGCTAGAGTAGAAATAGAAATAAAGTTGTTTCACTGAAAATGTTTTGATTAAAAAAAAGGCACATAAATAAAGGATTTTACTCTGACTCCTAAATTTACATGACTAAAGTGCAACTATGTCCCTCCTTCAAGTAAGAGGTCAGTGCTTTATTTTTAATTCTCTAGGAAGACATTTTCAAATGGTTTCAAAGGTTTCATTGGAAGGTGTTTAGAAGTCAGTTTTAATTATAAGCGACATTTTTTCAATGTTTAGATTGGTTCTGTTCATCCTCGTTGCTTAAAAGTGCTTAAAATTCAATTTTCTTCTCCCTTTGAATATTTGGAAAATTCTGTTGCTCATGCCAGTCTTGAAAGATACAACAGGGCCGTGCAACTGCGAATCTGGGAGTGTGTAAGTAGCTCTATTACTAGTTGTTTTGCTGATAATTTGAGAAGGTCCATTCACCACAAGTCACCTACCTGCATTACTTTTTGCAAGACAGGACACATCCTTTTACCTCCTGCTATGGTGAATATTTATCAATTTGAGGTATTTGAATTAATCAGGGGCTTATTCTAGTTATTCATGGTGGGTTCTGCTTTAAAGGATGTACTTCCAGCCTGATCATTTGAATACGTTGTTTGTTTCACTACGTCTGCTGTGACTTTCCGCAAATGAATTTCATCTTCTATAATAATTTTTAAACTATTTCTTTCCTTCCTCACTGTATGAGGAAACTCCACCTTAATCGGTGAAAAATTCCTCAAGAGGAAAGGGTAATATAATGCGTGCTATCATCTGCAAGAGATAGTAGCAAAATACTTTCTCTTGTTTTGGAGTTACAAGAATATTTGGATTTCCTTATCAAAATAATGGTTAATATCTTTCCAGCTGGTGCTCGGTTTCCGAGCCGATGCTGCTCCTTTAAAGATACGCTTGGGGCTGACCTGACCTCTCTTTTATCTCCCTCCTCTTATCACCAGTGGGACCACAGTGCCTGGTAGGCTCTGGGTCTGGCTTTCCTTACTGCTTGAGCCAACTGCAGACTAAACCGTGTTGGGTTGTGACAAACTTCAAGTTGAAAATTTTATTTTTACTCCAGCTGTTTTCTTCGGATACTTTCTCAGGGTGGGTGGTGTTGCGTTTTGTTTTGCTTTGTTTTTAATATGTGTGTGTTTTATGCACAGTTTGAAGGGGAAACATGTCAGAATGATTCAGGCCTTGGAAAAAAAAAAATCTCTTTTGATAGTTGGCACCCATCCAGGGTATCAGAAACATACGTCTCTGCAGATCGCTTTGGTTCGAAATGGAAAAAGGATTTAATTAAACGTCCCAACAGTCCTGCTTGCTGGCAGGCAAATCGAGATCCACTTTGCTGTGCAGCAACACGTGAAGCAACAGAGAACAGCCTAAACCCTCATAGTTTTTCTGTGAGTCGGGCAGGTCTCAGCTGCATTTTCTTCCATGCTCGTTTTAATGATACAGTCTTTAGTGTCAAAAAATGGTGCAAGTATATACATATTTTTCCTAAATTTATTTCCCTCCATCCTGTTGCATTTCCAACTTAGGGCAGCTAAGAGAAATGCCACTAGTGATGTTATGTTTTCAACAAGGGAAAAATGATACAGATATATTTCTTCTAGCTGTTCTCAGAAAGCTGACAAATTTCAGTGACTTGAGAGTAAGAACGAAAGACACGATCTGGTGTGTCAAAATTCCTGACTGCTATTTAAAAGACCATGGCAAGTCCTTATTAAACATGGATGTAAATGAGTAATTCTCCGTGTCTGTCGTGGTCTCCTGTATGGAGCCAGTCTATTGAGCATCCAGGCAGTAGGAGCAGTGTCTCCGTGAGAGGTGGCGATGGCAGTTGCCATCATGTCTTCTGTGTCCCCCTTGATGGGCCGGAAGTGGGTGCAGTATGTTCCTGGAGGCACCACTTCACACTTGTAGCTGCCTCTGCGTGGGCAGCTCGACATGTAGTGCTTTGTAATATATATATACTTTGTAATTTGACTGTTGGAAGATATTTCCATGTTATTTCCATAGAGTTCACCCCAGTACAATGGGGAAACCTGGTTCCTTGCTGTCATGGACACCAAAGTGAGACATGGAGAGTTGGACAACCAGTTCCCTGATGGGACTCAGAGTCAGGACCAGGTGTGACATCCTGCAAAGTGTCACAGCTGCAAGAGAGGGTCCAGGCACCTGTCTGGTTGCTGCAAATAACCAGGCAAGAGAAGAACACCACTTCGACCTCCTGCCTTCCTGGGCAGTGAGTTCCACCACCTTCGAGGTGGGATACCAGCCCTCCTTAGTTTTGCTGTTTATAAACCTGTGCGTGTGTCTTCAGGGCACTCACAGAGTCCTGACACACTAAAAAAGAGGTGGAAATAGATGCTGGACTGCCTCATGGCTATCCAGGATTTGGTAATTCTGCTCCCCTTCGTGAAATTTTGTTTTATTTTATTTTATTTTATTTTTATTTTTATTTTTATTTTTATTTTATTTGCATTTCCCCTTCCCAAGGGTCATCAGGAAGGTGGGGATCTCGTTCAAGCTCCTCTGCTGTACTGGTGAGGGTGGGAGAGGGAGCCAGTGGACAGAGGGTGTCCCGTGAGGAAGGGACATTGGCCCCCACCCTCCCAGAGCGGTACATGTCGCCAGTGTTACGGCCTAGAGCAATTTCTGACCTTTCAGCACTTTGATGCTGTGTTGCCTCTAAACTGTGTCTAATTTCTGAGACAATATTATTGTTCCGTAGTTGGCTTCCTCTTCCTTGTTTTATTGACATTTTTCCCGCTGCCTATGTGCGGAATTGACTGCTGGTTTTGTCTCTTTTTGTGTTTTTCTACTTGTGTTTGTGATTCCCCTAGAATCTGTCGTGCTGTTTCTCAGTCCCCAATGGTGTGTTTGCAGCTGCTCTCTGTCCCTGGTGACTGTCACTGATGCGCTGCTTACTTCCCCTTCCAGGTAATTAATGAGTAGATTTAACAAGATTGGACCTTAAAAATCCTTCTGGTATCCAAGTGACCTTCCTCCAGCTACAATATGTTTTTGTTTATTTTGCCTCCATTAAATGTTTATTCCTGGAGCCCTCTGAAGAGTTACGGTAGGATATAGTGTGTGCATGCCTGGAGCACCAGAAAATGGAATTAGGGGGAGAGGGCCCTTTGCTTCTCAGAGCATAAGGACATCTTACACCCTTTCTATCAGGATTTAAAAGAGAAAAGGCAGGCTAAGCTATATAAACACTGTTTCTGGATTTTAAGCTACTCCACTATAATATCTCCACTTTTCTGCCACGGCAGCCTGCTCTTAGCCCACTCTAAAATGAAGTAACTTTTCTTACACCACGATGACAGATACTTGAAATGTGATACTTCAAGATCTAAGCATGGCTAATGGTACTTAGCATCTCATCAGCATTGCTTCATCTGGAGTCTAAACTTCCATTTGCAAGGTATCTGGACCTTTTTTTTTTTTAATGGAGCTCCACCCAAAGATAACATGCACTTGTGTGTGTTCTTTATTTTAATTTGGCTTTACATGGAGGTTTTAGGACAACTCATGCATTTGAAGACAGTTGCAATGCTTTGTTGTTCAGCAATGTAGGTTACCCTCACCCTTACCTTTCTCCCTGGTTCTCGTATTTCTTTGCTGTACAAGGCCTGGGCCTGTAAAAGTTAGTCAACAAAACACCGTGCATTTAGACCCGTAAGTCACCAGTAAGTACGTTGCTGGTGGTAGCTGTTTGTGACCCTTATAAAAATAAAATGCTTACAAGGTTGTGCACTTCTATCCCTGAAGGTCTTCTCTGCTGAAATAGGGTGTATGTCAGAAATCTTTTTAGCAGCATGATCTCTGGTATTGAGCTGGGAAAGCGGTCTTCATCGGCACAGCAAGGAATATTTATTATTATTGGTGGATGAAAAGCTGGACATGAGCTGGCAATGTGTGCTCACAGCCCAGAAAGCAAATCAGATCTTGGGCTGCATCAAAAGCAGCATGCCCAGCAGGTCAAGGGAGGTGATTCTGCCCCTCTCCTCCGCTCTGGTGAGACCGACCTGGAGTCCTGTGTCCAGCTCTGGAGCCCTCAGTACAGGAAAGACATGAAAATGTTGGAGAGGGTTCAGAGGGGGCCACCAAGTTGATCAGAGGGCTGGGACAACTCTGCTATGAGGACAGGCTGAGAGTTGGTCTTGTTCAGTCTGGAGAAGAGAAGGCTCTGGAGAGACCCTGTTGTAACCTTTCAGTACCTAAAGGGGGCTTATAAGAAGGATGGGGACAGACTTTTTAGTTGGTGCTGTTGTGACAGGACACAGGGTAATGGTTTTAAACTAAAGGAGGTTAGACATGAGGAAGAAATCTTTTGCAGTGAGGGTGGTGAAACACTGGCACAGGTTGCCCAGAGAGGTGGTAGATGCCCCATACCTGGAGACATTGAAGGCCAGGCTGGACGGGGCTCTGAGCAACCTGATCTAGTTGAAGATGTCCCTGCTCGTTGCAGGGGGGTTGGACTAGGTGACCTTTGAAAGTCCCTTCCAACCCAAACTGTTCTGTGATTCTATTAAAAAACCAAGCATTTTCCCCCTTGGACTGTGGAGAGTAACTGGTGTGTTGTGGAAATTTAGTACCCCCAGAACTGAGATGCTAGTGAGAGGGAATACATGCTGGCTCTGACTTGAGAAACTGTAGTATTCATCTCAAAAAGAGAAGTCATTTAAGGTGCAGCGCGGTTTGACGTCTTGTTTAGATTTTCCCAACTGTTACTCTTCTTCGTACAGAAAATTGGGTGGAGGGGTGTTCTGTCTCTAGCCAGTAGTCAGGTAAAGATGAGCCGTCTCTAGCTTGACTGTTAAGATACACCATCAAGATTTTAGTTTATTAATTAAGCCTAGATGTATAGATTAAATAGAAAACTGCGCAAGCAAAGCACTTTCTGGAGAGAGACCAGGCACATATTTGAGAACAAAAAGATAAAAAAAAAAAATCACAAAGAGTAGAGTTAGTAATTCATAAGGAAGAGCTAAGTGGGATTAAAGCGATGTATTTCTCCGTGTCTGCCCAACTGATGCCCACAAGCTGAACCCACAGCGGTGGAAAATGCTGACAGATGAGCTAAAACAATTGCCCTCGGGCCGGGGACAGCTGGGACACTCCGAAGGTGACCGGCAGTCCCCGTTGTAAGTGCCATTTCATTTCCCCGCCTTGTGTTTTGGGCCGGGAGGGGAGGTGAGCGATGGGGAGGCGCCGGCGCTCCGGCCCAGACCCCAGCGGATTGGGCGGCCCGAGGGCCCTGAGGGCAGCGCCGGGCCCCGCTCCGCGGGCTGGGCCGGGCCGGGGAGCGGCTGGGCCGGGCCCCGCGGGGTTGCCGCGGCCGCAGGCACCGCCACGCCCCGCCTGGCCGCTGCCCGGGACGGCTGCGGGATGTTCTGCCTGAAAGGTGAGGGTGCCGCGCCGGGAAAAAAAGCTGGTGCGGCCGCTTCCGGCTGGCTCTTTTCGGCTGTTGGAAAAGAGGGGTTTTTAGAATGGAAATGTAATCCTTACAGGAAAAAAAAGAAAAAAAAAAATCTGCTGAGCGCGTTGGTGAGGGAGCGTATGGATGTGTTGTTCCTTTTGTTCCTGCGAACAGGACAGCGCTGCCCTGCCCGGCCTGAGTCCCGCGGGGAGGACAAAAGGCCGGGCTGGCTCGGGGTGCGCGGCGGGGCTGAGGAGCCTCCAAGGGGGGGGTGCTTTGCACCGCGGGAGCTTCCGTGGTGGGTTGTTGTGTAGAGCATCTTTACTGGTCGTGCTGCACCAGAAGCCGATTTACCGTAATTCAGGTTTGCCCCCGCTTGGGGTGAGATGTCGCGGAGCGCCCGGAGAGGGGCAGCGAGTTGGTGGTGCTGCGGGGTTGCAGGTGCTCGGTGGAAACTCGGGCTGCTCTCTCTCATTCGTGGTGGTGCAGAGCCGCCGGGACAATAAGGTTGTATAGCCAAAGAGAAACTTTTATTTCATCTTTTTAATTGGACTCCTTAAGAACGTAGTTCTGAAACTAAAAGACTAGAAAAAGCTAACTCTGTTTTTTTAATTTAACATTCGTATTTCTGCTTTTATAAACAATGGATGTTACTGCTACTCTTCTTACTGAAGTGCAGTTGTTGAAAGCTGACACCAGAGAGCTGTTGTAAGGAAGGTCTTAGAAGTTGTAAAAAACATACCTTCCGTAGGAGAGAATAGCAATTAAGTTAAATACTCGAGTGCTTATAAATGCTTGCTCAGAATATTCTTATTTCAGGTTGATTCAAAACATTGACTGCTTTTATTCTACTAATGACTTCTATTTATGCAAAGTCTCTGCTAAGGATCTTGGTATGGCTGCCAACCATAAATTCAAAAAGGCATAAAAAATGTCCCTTTCCCGCATATTTCAGAGTAGTGAACCGATGTTTCTAGAGAAAACACTGATGAATTGTACAACACAATTTGCTATGCAGTGGTTTATCATAAATTGCATGTTCCTGTGTACAAGTCAAAAAACCACACACTGTTTACATTTTTTAACTGTTCAAGAGGTTTTTAATTCACGACAACTCAACAGATCACTGCAATTTAGAAACAATGATAGCTGAAACTTTAAAAAAATCATTGACTTTGAGATATAAGGTAGAAGTTGTTGTTTCGATGAAGAGTATAATAGGTAAAAGGTTTTCAAGCAAGTTGGGTAAGAAGGCAGCTTAGAAGACTGAGGCTTCTGGAATCTAGATCATCTGATGGAAAATGAAGCAAGGAGTAAAGTTTTCAGAGATGTGATACGTGCAGCAAAAGAGTTTGTACAGAAACAAAATATTTTTGTATTGCATAATAAAATTGAATTACACTTGCTTTTAAAAGAATCTTAAGTTGAATGTATGGAAAGAAGTGTTTTCAAAACTTTCAGGTTTTATTTCTGAATAAGAAAAGTTGCTAGTTACAATACATAAAACCCCATTTGAGGGTTACACTTCAAAGCAGTGGATGGATTTGTTGTGTAGCAATGTATTTGATTGTCATATTTGAATTTTTTACTGTTTTCATGCACTGACATTGTTTTCTCTGTGTCACTGTGCTTTGCACTATCTTGTTTGTTTGTAGTAGGCTTCTCCCTACCTTGAGGAGCAACAGTTATTGTGTATTATGTTATTATGCACTGAAAATCATGATCCTGAAGTAATCAGCTGCGGCATTATCGTTTATTTTATTTATTTTTTTAAACCTTAACATGCAAAGGATTTAAGTTGTTACACACCAGTCCTTTTACTGACTTGATGTTAGCCTCTACAGGGAGGAGGATTTGTTTGTCTTGGAAACTGCACAGCACCTTTGCCTTTCAGATGCAGGTTGTTTTTGGCTGTGAGGGCTCAGGAAGAAGTGGTGAAGTTTAGATGCTACCCTGGCCACCAGCTGCCGTGGTGTGTTCTTGGTCTGATCTGGCAAATAGTCTTGATCAGGTGTGCTAGTCCCAGGCTTGCATACAGACTGAACCGGGCAGTACTTGGGTCTTCTGTGTAGCCCTTGAGGTGACCCCCATTGTGTGAAACACGGGGTGCAGTGGAGTTTGATCGAAATCGTGTTTCTGCAGCAGAGGCGATGCTGTGCGCTTCTTATGGATCTTTTGGACCAAAGAGGTACAAACAGAAGATGTAACTACGTTTTCTTATGGGTGAGGAGCCAGTTCGTTGGCATGTGCTGAAAAATGAGCTCATGTTTCTGTCATATTTGCCTGGAGTTTCTCTTTCCTGCATAGTTTTTGTAGAAGGAAAATAGTGCCAAGAAATGCTGTGAAGGGAGCGTCTGCTCTTGCTGCTTGCCTGCACTCGGGAAGTATTTTCCATCCTTGCTTGTCTTACAGCTGTGGATTTGAGAGGGAAGTCTTTTATACTAATAATAGCAAGAAGTTATGATAGAAGCTATCCATGAAAAATCCCAGGCATGTGCTGCTTGCTCCCTGGAGAAGGGTTTCATGGTAGAAATGCAGATTTTTTTTATTTGTTGTTTTGTAAAAGATCACAGGGCTGCTCACCAGTTGTCTCATGTGTTCTGTGCGTGTAAGGACATTCCTTAGATTCCTTTCTTGGCAGCGTTCTCATAAAATATCCAATGTTTGAAATCAGAAACAGATTTTTCTCTGATGTCTTTAAACAAATGTGATTTCCAAGTTGAACTAGGCAAGCAAAAATTTGTACAAGTTACTTTTTTTTTTCTTCTTTCTGTTTAAAGTGTTACTTTTCTGTGTATGTAATAGCAGGCCAAAATGAGGGACGGGATGTATAGTAAACTAAATGAAGGAATCTGTCAAAGTGAAGATTCCTGGCAGAATTTGATAAGTTTAGTTAAAGCTTAAGTTTGATTGTGTGGCGTTTGTTCCTCTGACTTCATTTCATTTTTTTTATTTCTTTCTCAGAGTTGTGTGTGATCACAATGGGACTTATGAGTCATACCCGTTCTTTTTGTAGTTGTTTTTTTTATGTCATATACATTATTTTAATAGGGTGTGTAACTTTGGGGATATTTCTTATCTGCAGTTCTTCGAAATATACAAGCAGTTTGAACAAATGCAGAATTAGTACAAACAAAAGAGAATCAAGTATCAAGCATATGACTTTGTGTTTTTTAAAAAAAGTCTACGTCTCAGAAGAGATCTGCTATTTTTCTTCATTTCTCCTCTGTCTTATGGAGTTAAAGTCTTTCTGCTGTGCTTTTTCCAGTCTCTTTGCCACCAATTTTTCTGTCCCCACTCAAGTGAATGGCTGCCTGGTTCATCCTGGCTGCAGCTGGGGTCTGTCACTCGCTCTCTCTAACACCCTGCATTCACATGCAATGGGGAAAAAATAAGTTTTTACTTAATAAAGAGATTTTAGTGTTTAAGACTGCTTGAAGTTTGAAGGTTTTGTTGGTTAAATAACAACTTTATGATCTCACGCTAAAGGAAGGAGAGGCACAGGGGTGAGAAGGCCCATGGTTGAGCATGGCTGACAGCCCCTGGCACAGGCCAGGCCTCGCTCTGCTGGGCGGCCCTGGAAGGGAATCACTTTTGGCTGTTCCTGGAGGTACAGGGTGAAATTGAACATAACAAAAGGAATATGGTAGGTTTGGACAATAGCGTTGTCACTGGAGTTAGCCAGCTGCACCAGAATGTTGGGACATTCCCATGTACTTCTATTATTTTATCTTGAGTAGCATTCAACTGCTTCACCTATGGTTACGGTCCTGTTGCGTAATGTTGTATTTGGCCAGCAAGTAAAACACTCTTTCTGCTTGTATGGATTTACAATCTAAATACATTGGAAGGAAATAGAATGGAAGGAGGGTATTGTATACGAAGCAAAGTGATTTCCAAAGGCAGCGGAGTGCCTGGGTGGCAGAGCCATGGCCGTGCCTGCACTGCTTCCACCACTTGCCCTTGGCTCTCTTTGCAGCAGAGGGGGCAGATGGAGACCCCAGAGGGTGCTTCTGCCATGCTGACCGACCAGGAAGACTGACATACCCCAGCTCTTGCTTCTGCAGTTCAAAAATTGGCCACACATGCATTCATTCAGTTTGTTCACCATGTTATGTTAAGCATGTTGTTTCACCCCCTGGAGCTGTTTCATGTGACTGCTTCCGAGGAGGCCACCAAATGGCACAGGCACAGAACCTGCAGAATGAATGGCTATTGTTTGCTGTGGTTTTGCTTTGCCATTTTTGGTCATGGAACAGGGTGTGGTACCCTATTTTTTCCGTTAAATTTTTAAGAAGGCCAATGGCAGTGGGTGAAGCAGGGTGAGCATAATCAGGCAATAGATAAAAATCTCTTCTGGCAAGTACACCAGCCTTTCCCAGGGCACACAGGGCTTTCGTCCTCAAGTGGCATGGTGACGAAGCAAGTCATGTAGATTCAGCTGTGAAATCAGTCAGTATTGAACCTCTCCTTCAGTAAATCTTTAGGTGATGACTGGAAATGTGGAGGTCAGGAAAGACGTCTGTATGTGCCTAGCTTTCCATACTTGAATTCAGCTTGTGCTTTTCAAACACAGTCCAGTATAAATACACACAGACAAAAATACTTGATGCTTGTAGTCCATTAGTTTACTCAGGTGGTGGTGTTCAGTCTTTAAGACTCTGAAAATTGACTCATCTACTGTCATAACTGTATAATTAACACACAGCTTTTCCTTAGACTCTAATTTTACTTTCATGTGAGCGTTTAATGCACGTTCTGCCTTTCTGCGCCATGTCTAGTTCTTTACTGCAGATTGCAACAGGAGCCGTTTGCACAATTCACACAGCACTGCAATCCTGAAGAGGAGCTGTTGGTAAATGAATCATAGGTAGAAGATCGTCTGCTGTTTTCCTTGACCTGCTAATATTTGCTTTTAAACAGTATCTGTTAACCCACTTCCATCATCTGGAGGGCTGCGAGTACAATGCAGATGGAGATTGCTGCACAAAGCAGTAGTACAGGGCAGTGAATTTATGTCAATTTGCAGCAAGAAGCCAGCACTTAATTTTAAACAGCAGAAGCGTGCAGGCTAGAGAATATTAAAACAGATGGAAAAAGTAGCACCCACAGCTGATTGGATTCATAAGCATTGAAAGAATTTCATGTTGAAGTGGTCTTTGAAACAGCATGCACATACTTGAAACCTATAAATATCTTCATATGTTTTTCAGTGGTTTAAGCATAGTAATGATTTCACATCGTTTAAGTATTGCATTACCAAATTTGTGCTGTCTATGCTTGTAACTCTCCTACATTGGCTTTTCCCTCCTCCAACAGAATTTGTGCAGAAGGCTGTTGTTACTTTTGGGGAAATGCCATAAACCTTTGTCAAGTGGGAGACCTATTCCCTGTGAAAACACATTGCCTGATATTAAGAGGTGGAATTTTTATTAATTCTTTTATTCAGAGTCCTGTCACAACTGTGATCCTGCTTGTAGTTAATGGCTGGCAAACCAGTCTATAATTACCCTAGGGATCTTTTTTTAATAGTATCCCAGTGTTGTTGGACTCCCAGACCTCTACAGCATCCTACTTTTTTTTCTAGCTATATTAAAAAAAAAAGAAATCAGAAAATTTTTCTGGCATTTGAAGCTCTTGTGTAACTTATCTGGACCTTCAGACTTTGAAGTATTTTAAACTTAATTGGTGGTCATATGCAGAGGGATTACAAAAGTATGGTTTATTTAGTCTAGCTGGTAGCTTGGGAGGTAAATACCACAAGGAGAGAGGAAACCTGTTGAAGTCCAAGGAGAGTATTGGCACAAGATGAATGGTTATGGGTTTGTTGTGAATTAGTTGAAGTCAGACATTAAAAGGTCCCAAACCATCCAAGGAGGGAAGTTGTGAAGCAGACTTCCAAACAGGATAATGTGGACAAAGGAGTGTTTTTAAGATGGTTCTTGATAAGTTTGGGGAGAGTTCAAGTCAAAATTTCTGGAGCTGGTAAGGGGAGTTTGTGACAGAGGACCATCAGGCTATGTGGCATCTTGGGGACAGCATTGCGTTTGTATTGTGTGTATGTTGTGCTCATCCCATGATTAAGTGCTTCTGTTGGTCCTCCTGTGAAGACCAAGAAGAATTATCCCTTTAAATATGTAATTGCAGCTTCTGAAGTTTCTCTTAGTTTTGTTCTGCGGCAGCGTCCTCTTCTAGCACCGGGTATGCTGCAATCTCCTTAGAAGTTTTATTTTAGAGATTTTCTGCACTCACAGGGGCTTCTTGACACCCTTCAATTTTCACTTGTTCTTTTCCTGTCACTCATTTTAGTTACATACATAGTGTGCTACCACCATGTCTCACATTAAGCTGCTTGTTACAACATTCTTCTTGGCCTGCAAATCCTCCTAATCCAGAGACCTGTTGGAAATCTGCTCTTTACAGCACAGCATCCTGGCCCCTTTTGGTTTCTGATTTTTAATCCATCCCCATTTTAATTTAAACCCATCACTAATCATTGAAACAGAAAGTTAAAATGGGAATTTTAGCCACATCCCATGGTGAAGACGAGGACTAATACTTGTGGTGCTGAAGCAAAGGCATCTTCAGCAACAGCAGAGCCTGCTTTTTAGGAGGGGATACGTGCTTTCTGTCTACACGTCAGTTCCAAACTCTTGGATTATTTGTGCATCTTTTAGCCTTAATAAAATTGCTGCTTCTTTAACATGCTTATGTGAGATAAAAAAGTGTAATGCTAAAGTAATGAGGAAAACCCAAGTTTTTCCTCCCTTCGTTATTAAGGTCAACCACTCGGACGCTCTTGCCTGAAGGCTTAATTTGCAGGGAGATTTGTGTTAAATTGGAGAAAAGCTTTTCACTGTCTGAATGCACAAATGTACCCTTCCTTAGCTGGTCAGGGTTGCTTTTTGTTGTCCCAGTTTCACACCTCAGCTGAATTCAAGATCACAATGAGGTTTTTGTAGTTGCTGGCAACCAGGAGCCATAATTTGTGCAGCACCCTGTGGATAGGTGCCCTTCCCCACGCAAACCAGGTGCGTATAGTTGGAACTATCCTGTGCTGCTCCTCGTTAGCTTAATCTTGTCCGTGACAATAGGTGCGTATTTTTGTCATTACTTGTTGTAATGGAATTTGATGCATTCTTCTGCTGTGATCTGTAAACGTGAGAGTTGTACATACTCTTTTTTAAAAGCCTTTATGTGACCTGTTATAAAGTAGGTGGGCTGTGTTTACGCATAATCCTAAGAAGTTCGTGCTAACTGGCTTACCTTGCATAAATATGATTTTCAAGCAAATGTGACACTTCAGCTTAAAAGTTTTCAACCAAACCATTTCAGGTTAATGTGATGATCTTCACATGAAGTATTGGTTTAGTTCTTTCCACTTACTTCTATTTGCTGAGGTATGGCCTTTCCTCAGGCTGCTGGTGGAAGTGTGTGACAAGGTTACGGTTTTCATTGGTTGTGCATTTAAAAATAGCATCTTACCTTACACACACAGCAATGACTATGAGAAGCTGTGTTTACACTGGTAAGTAGCAATAACAGCAGAGGGATCTGTAGCTTGGAGTAGTTGTCAGGTTCTTCAGCCTGCAATGGAAACCAGTGTCACAGGGCATGGAGGTGACCAGGGTCGTGCCAAAAGGAGCATCCCTGAGCTGAACTACTGTGCAGCTGAAATGTGTGCAGATATGTAGGAAGACCCTTTCAGGCTACAAAGTGAAAGCACAGCTGTCATATTTCTTCTCTTTGTAACAATTAGGTTTGTCATTCTTGCTCTTTTTTTTTTTTTTTTTTTTTTTTTAATATAGTTGCATTATATTGTAATGTATTAGCTGCTGTTCTGTGGTCCAAAAAAGAGTGAAGGATTGCCTCTGCCTGGCAGGGGTTGAATGATGTTCTTCAATGTTGAATGTTGTGCCCTATGAACTGGAAAGTCTTGACCTTGCTGGGCTGGGTGTTATCTAGTGGTTTCTTGTCTAAAACGTGTGGCCAATGGATCAATTCAACTTCTAACGTCTCAGGTTTACTATACAGTGAAACAGCACTCTGTTAGTGAAAATGAGTTTTATGGGGCACTCATTGAAGCACTCTGTGCAAAAATGAAACTTTTTTAGGAGTGCCAGCTAAAAATCATAAACTCTATCAGTATGGATTTGAATTCTTTTAAATATTTTTTGTTGATTTAATCGTGGAAGCCTCTTGGCTGTCAGATTGCGCACCTGGCCATAGGAGGCCTTCTTGGGAACGTGCGTGTCCAGGAGGTGGCACTGCGTTTTTGGCAGTGGTGGCGGTGGACATGAGTGACAAGCAGCCTCAGCAGAGCATCTCCTCCGGGAGGAGGACTAGGATGTGGTGCCCTTCTGACTGAAGGCTGCTTTCTGACGGTGGCTTTTGTCGAGTACTGTAAGTTGCTTTGGTTTTGTGTTGAGGATCTCACTGTGTGTGGACTCCTCCAGAGAGCTGCTTGGGTGTCAGCGAGGCCGCTGCTGCTCTGTGTTGGAAAGGTGCTTCCCTCTTTGGGCTTTTCAATCCGTAAGGGAATTGTGAGAGAAAATAGCGGAGAAACTACTTCTTCCTCTTCCTGTTACCATGGTAATGAGATTAATGAGCAGACCTGAAGCAAGTAATCCTACCGCAACTCTGGGTTGTCATTTAATGCGAGTTGTAAAATAAGCTGACAGAGAGGTGACTGCCTTGCTCTCCAAGCACGTGGGTGTTCCAGTGTTACTGGTGCTGGCTCCAGACTGGAAACCTTCTCCCCTGGCTTTTGGCAGCATCACGTTTTGCTCCATGTTTTCAGGAGGATCAGCGGATGCGTGGGACCCAGCCGCTGGAGTAAGGCAGCAAAAATACCTTTTGTTTCTACCACCAGCAGCAATAGCTCCTCTAGAACAATTGTCTAACTGCGTTTGTCTTGCTAAAGGCCCTGTCTTCTGTCCCAAATGTCCGTCACCCCTTTCCTGAAGGCAGTCTGGTTCACAGAATGCACCAACCAAAATACTTCATCTTGCTTTTTGTGTGGTCACAGAGCTAAAACAGACAGGCACAGAAGGGCTTTTAGCAGTTACCTGCTGCTTATCCAGCAGGCTTTATCTGCTTTGTCATTTATATGTTGCAAAGCAGTGAATAAGAGTTAATATCAAACATATGACATTGCTTGTTGCCCTTAAAAAAGCTTCCTAATTGAAAGAAAAGATGAATAATTAGGACACGGAAGTGTATTTTTAAGTGCACAGGGACTGATAATAATGTAATGCAAAGTGTGTTTATCTCCTCTAGTTCCTTACCATGTGTGCTGTATATAAAAATTATTATTGGATTAAAAATAATTATGGAGGGCTGTTACATAACAGCAAAGGAAAAATGAAATTAAGACATAAAAGAGAGGGTAATGGGTTTATTTAGAATTGATGCAGCAGGGAGATAATGGGGAGGCTGTTCCAGATGATTCCTCACATTCCTTGTAGTTTTCCTTCGAATTTTTTGTTGTTGTTTTTTGTTGTGTGAAAGTTTTACGGCTGCCTGCTGTATCGATGGGTTTTCAGATTCAGTGTCCCAGCAGAGGGCTGAGGTTTCCCTAAGGGTGACCCTTTGCAGCTAGGGCTGGCTGTTCGGGTACCAGGAATTAAATTAGCCAAATGCCTTTGCATTTGGGGGTTTGCATCCTGTTCGTCAGGCCCCCAGTTGCCAGCAACACTTGCTGTAGCTCTTTATGAAAAGTATTTGATTGCTCGGACTGCTTTTAGCTGTCATGCCATTTGAGCTCTTTTAGCCACACATTCCTTATTACTTATGTCCTTTAAAAAAAAAGTTAAAAGCTTGATGAATGCTATGTGACTGCAAGCATATGATAAAAATACATCCGTGAAAGTAGTAGGAGATAGATCTAATGCTGGGGAATGTGAAGATGGCCACGTGGAGAGAGATTTTTGGAACATCATGAGGCTTTGTGTGCATCCTGGCAGCAGTGCCTGCCACCCCACCCAGGTCCCTTTCATCTCCCCTGCACCCCGATGTCTGCCGCTGTTGTACAGGAGCTTCAAACGTTGGGCTTCCTTTAAATGCCATAAAGCTGATACCTCCCGCTCGCTTCCTGTTTGGAAGATCCATATTGAGTTTAAAAGCGAATTACAATACCTCGAGGGGGTTTTTCCCTCCGTTTTGAAATTCTTTAGCTTTTGTCAGCTGTATGTGTGTTTAAAGAACCATGAGTTAGGATTTCAGACACGCTGAATTAATACACAAGAAAGAGGAAGGTGCTGGCATGGGCCAGGAGAGCAGAACATCCCGTGTCGGATGTGGCCATTGCCGGCTCCTGAGGATGCTGAGGATGCTGGGGTGCTCTGCCGTGACGGGCATGTCCGCATTCTTGCTGTGTCACAAGTTGTCCATCTGCAAAGGGAGGGTACTTTCTCTCCGAGAGTATTATTTAAAGGCTTTACTTAATGCTATATGGCTCAGATGAAGTATGTTTAATGTATAAGTAATTTATTTTCTTGCTTATTTTAAAAATAGCGATGTAAGTACAATTTAAAACCTCCAGCTGATCGGTGGAAAAGCCCAGAGTACATCAACCCATCACTGCTCAAAATAGAATTGCTGCCTAATTAGGGCAAAGTTTATCCCTGTGGATTTCTACAAGCTCTCTTTAATTTCCAATGTGGCTGTTGGGCTTGCATCAGAAATTACTTCATTTGATGTTTTTGTTGCGTGTGGTGTTCATAAAAGTGCTGTTATTTTACTACATTGTGCGTATTACCGTTTTCCTTTTATCCAGAGGATCTACTAGTTGTACATAAAGACCGATGATACAATTTCTTGTGGAGCGTATTTATAAAGATTATCTTAATACCAGAGTAGGACTGAGGTGACCATACTTTATGATTGCAAATTCCCTGAATTCCCATTAGGTATATACTGTATGCTTTTGAAACTCCTATGTGTGATAAGTCATCAGTATCATTGCTGTTCTTAGAGCTCAGGACCATTTATGCTTGTCTAATAAAAGGGCTAATGTTTTACTTGGTTGGGTTTTTTCAATTTTGTTTTTTGTAATCCCCAAGTTAGTCACAGTTTTGGGAGTCTGTCAAACTCTTTAACGATCTTTTTCCTTTAGACCAAATGTTGTTCCCAGTATAATGTAATTGATTTTCTCCTTAATTATTCATGGTCTCCCTAATTGAGCCTGACTGTAAAGAGATGGTTTTGCAAAAATTAAATATGCTGGTAAAGATGAATATGCATGTTTAGCAGTCTGCTCAGAACATTCATACTTGCATTACTAATAGTTCCATTTTTAAAAGGCGTGAAAAAGAATAGTAAAGGAATAAATCTTTATATAAATGATAGCCCAAGGCTGAGAGCAACGAACAGCCTCACTTTTGTGTATTTTTAATAATAAAACAGCACTACAGGTGCAGTAGGATAAGTTTAATCAGAACTTTTCATGATGTGATTTCAGCTGAAGTTTTGTCCTTATCAAACTTAGATTATTGCTCCGTATAGACACAGTATAAAATAATAGTGTCTTTGTAGGATTTGGGGGGGAGACTAGAAGAACAAGAGACAATGTACACAATGTCTTTCTCACATGAAATAGTACGTCCTCTTCTTTATGGTTTTGCATTTGCCAACAGCTGAGACCATAACCATCGCCAAATCCTTTATCATATGTGTTACCAAGGTCTTCCAGGCTTCAGGGAAGAAGGCTTCAGGAAGATTTATTCTTCAAGTAAAAAATTTGTAGGGACATTAACGCCTACCATATGGTGAATATACTTGTTAAACTGGATTTCGGCCTTGATCCCATTATTGTGCATCAGCCTTCGTGAGCACGCATTGGAAACATGACTAATTGGGTATGTCTGTAGCCTAGAGAAGGGCATGGTAAATGTCATGGGGACTCCAGGCCAATATGTTATCTCGTGTCATCTTGTTAAGTGTTTGGGAACATCTGAATCTGCTGAACACTGAATTTCTTCTGTATCCAGTGTCTTTGCACTGCGTGTTACCTGGTGATACTGGTTTGATGTGTAGATCTATGCTTAACTTTTATGTCAAGTAAAGTGATTGCATAGAGATACAAGGAACGCGTGCAAACATCAGCTGATATCCTTTTGAAATATTATTTGAAAACGTGATTTTGAGTTGTTAAAATAAAAAGCGTAAGAGAAACGCAGCTGTATTCTTGTCTGCTAAAAGATACCGTTCCTGTCTGCGGGAGAAATAACTACACGCCCCAGTGCACTCTTTTATCAATAGCCTGTTGGTGCTCAGAAGCTTTGTACATCACATCTATGGGACTGAATCTTCCCGAGTCCCTAATAATCACAAGGAATCCAAAGGGTGAGACAGCAGGTTCAGTGGCTAGACAAGTGGGTTACAGAGATACTGTCCCATTAGGGGGGTGTTAATGGTGCCTCCTTATGAACTGGTTCACTGACAGCGCTGTCAGAGCTTCATCCCACCCAGGAGGACTGTCTAGACATTCATTTATTCTGATGGACACAAGAATATCAGCATGGTTGATGAGTGAGTTGAACTCGGCTGGCGTTAGTCACAGTTTGTCTTTCTCATAGTCTGATGAGTAAATGTACTTGGCTCTGTAAATCTGTATTTGCTTCAAACACCCGGTTGCCAGCTTTCAGTTTATGCCAGTGAGCTTCTCCTCTATGTACAGGTGAGCCAGCGGTGCTGACAGCTATTGCCCATGTGCCCATGCTGTTGGCACCTTTTCCCAATTCCATCCGTATTTTTGCAGATACTTGAAATTGTAAAAAAAAAATAATCTAAAATTGGAGACAGGGCTTGTTTCATCCCTATTTGTTAAAGTTACATAATATAACTTTTCATTCTAAGACCCGTTTTCACCTATTTGCAAGTTCGCTGAGATTCAACCATGTGAGGTGTGTATAAAACACTGTGTAGTGAAAACTATTTGCTCGGGTTGCTGTGTAAAGCACCAGGATGCTAAACAAAAAAAAAAAACAAAAAAACCAAAAGACACCACACACAAAACCAGAACAAACCCAAGCCAGTTTCTTGCTAGCTTTCTGCAGGTTGCCAGCAGCGTTGAGTCAGCGTCTCAGACAGTTTAGGGTGGGTGGTACGTTGTGTTTTGCCTGTTTGAGTGCCGATGCCACCCCGGTGCGATGCCTGCGGGCAGCTGGTGTGTGCAGCCTGCTCGGGGCTGTGGCTGCTGATGCAGCAGCACCAGGCAGCAGGACATGTGTGTGTGCCGTGGGGAGGAAGGGGAGGTGCATCCTGTGTGATCTTAATTTTTTACTTTTTTTAAACAGTGATATTTTATGTCCAAAATTTTATGCTAGATATCAACCAAACAGCAGATAATGCCTTTTCTAAATACATATTAATACTTACCTGACCCTGGTATGCTCCTATATAGAGAACAGTGAATGGTGTGGGTTGCGACTGAAGCATTTCTGGAGAAGATTTAAGGAAGCAGAATAAGAATTGATCTTTATTGTACTTTACTTAATGTTTTGCTGTTTTCTCGTTTTTAAAAACAAATATCATCCTGTGTTACCTTTCAAACAGTATAAAGTAAAAAGCAAACTTTAAAAAGTTCAAAAAGCTGAAGACCGCAGTTCACACAGGATGCGTGTTTCCTACGTGCTGTTTTTCTTGCTGTCCCAATTGGGCTGTGCTGTTGCAGCCAGTTCCAAAGCCCAGCAAGGACATCTTTCCAGGATCCCAGAGAATAACAGCATAGGGTATCTGAGATGAAGGTTCACACAGTTACCAGCATGGGAACTTGCTCAGTACTGCAGTATTTGGGAGAAGTATCGTGGACTAATGGCTTGTGGTTGAGGTTGAAGAACTGAGAGTACCTCAACTCTAATCCTGGCTTTTCCACTCTGTGGGCAGGTTACTAAGTCCCTTTGAGACTATGTCTTTGCCTTTAAATAGGAATAATACCTACCCTTGAGAGGCATTGTGAGGATTTATGTATTTATTCAGGACAAACTGAGTGCAAACTGATAACTGCTTGTGCTTTGTATTCAATCTTGTTGTAGTCTGACCTGGATGGTACCTTCCTTAGGTTGACGAGCATTATGATTCTGACTTTGAAAAGGGTGTTCCCTTGCTAAAATCCAAGTAGTGAAATCATGTCACTTGGCTCTCTTCTTGAGCCTGTATATTTTTCCTGCTTTTGCACTCTAGAAGAAAGTAAATGTTCTTGGCGGATTCCTGCCATCAGTGTCACAGTGATTATGGTAAGTTAGCTTTAAATAAGCTTCTGGGATATGGCCATCTGCGTGTGGCCATAGTACCTGTTGTTCGGAGGGTGGTGAATAATCTGGGATAAGGCTTAAGAGAACCAGCAGACTGGAGTGGAAGCAGGAAGGGAGAAGTCTGAAATCTGTGGCAGATGACTGGGTTTCACAGCTCTCTGCAACCCCTATTTTCCTGCTTGTGGCTGCTTATCCAGGTGGTTGATTTTTTTTTTTACTTTTTTTTTTCTTTCTTTTTGAAGAGCTAACAGAATTGTGTTTGAAACAGTTCTCAGCATAACCGAATAGCTTAGCTTGCCTAATCGCAGAGGAGGAGAAAATCTGTTCCTCTGCAGTTACTTGAATGCATCCGTTCAAGGGTGATGAGCAGGCCCCTCCCTTCTGCTCCAGCCTGGCCATTGGGGACAGCAGGGACATCCTTGGGAGCAGCATCTCACAATGATCGCCTATGTGCGCTGTCTGCCTGCCGACCCCATGGTCGGCTGCCTCCGCGGGAGCAAGTGGCAGCCCAGCTGCAACGATGAGGAGGAGGAGGAGGAACTTTTGCCGCTGTATTCCGGCAGAATGGGAAACACTCACTCCAGGCTGCCCGCACGCCTCAAGAAAAAGTTGCTGAGCAAAGACGACAACTCCTTCTGGCCAAGTAAGATCAGTTGTTGCGGTCGTTTTGCCTCGTGTTGGCATTATTGGGGAAATAGGTAAAACAGATTTATGAACGACGAAAATACTCTTATTTCACGTATTCTTTCGAAGGATGGAGGAATTTGGAACAATTTTCTTAGGAAAAGAATGCTTTTCCCCTTCAGGAGACTGTCCATAAATACTGTATCTGGTGGGACTGCTAAGCTGATACAGGATGACACTGTTGTTCTGCATGTGATATGTCTATGTTCGAGAGGTCTTGAGCACTTGCTTTCTGTTCAATAATGCTCCTTTTCAGCAAAATTATTGTTTTAGATGAGTGGAGCTGTTGACATGGCACTCTAATTGAAAGCCATAGACACAATCAGTGGATGAAAAGGCCAGGAAAAATAAGAAAGAGGTCTAACAGGCTCAAAGATGTTTAATGCAGTAGATGAGTATTTATTTTTTTTTTTTAAATCTGCTTTTGAATAACCCTAGGTCTAAGGTTATTTTCCCTCTGAACCTGAGAAGAAAGAAATCCTGAATTGTGATGACTCTCTCCTTTTTTAATCTGTATAGCTTCAAGTTTCACTGGCAAATACAGATGGGAAACAGGGAGAGCAGAGGACAGACAATGGTAATGTTCAGCTGTTTTGGTTTTAGCCTTATTGCTTGCCTTTCTTTTTTTCTGACCACCTAAGCAAAGGCACCCAGCTGTTTGTGGAATGGCTGGTCAAAAAAGTGTATTTAAGGGCAATGGGGGAGAAATTTCACAAGACAAAGAAAGCTTATCCTGCAAAATCCAGCTGGCTGGCTATCTTGCACCAGGCCTTTAAAAAAAAAAAAAAAAGTAGATGAATATATTTGCAAATGTATTGATTTTTCTTTTCCTCATTAGTCTCATGCTGATCATCTGACAATAGCTAGTTATTGCCAGCAATTGAAAAATCACTGTCTAGCCACATGGTGCTAACACTGATTACTGAAACCAAGTGTGTTTCTGTTTTCTGTATTGCAGTGTTCACCATCTAGTGCTAAGGAAGCTTCGTTTGATGTCTCCTCCTGTAGGAGGAGTGTGATTTACCACAGGGGTGTTTCAGGCCTTTTTCAAGAGGAAGCATTTTCTTAAAATGCAAGGAAAGAAAAATCCACCTCATCTGCTGAATTTTTGAGCACAAGGTCAATTCTGGTTCATTCAGAGGGGAAAATGAAAATGCTTTCTTCATGTAAAATTCTATAGCCTCTGTACTGCAGGACCTGGGGAAACTCTGTAGATGCTCGTGACTCCCCAGAGGTATCAGGGAGCAGCTCCAGAGATGCTCTCAGGGAGGAGGACTTGGCCCCTTTGTGCCAACCTAGGAGGGATGATTTTGTCTCTCTTGCTGGGTAACAGGTTAGTTTGTTCCCACAAAGTCATGACATTAACTTTCGGAGGTCGTCGGGAGCAGCCGCTGCCCTGTGTGAACCTGCTTTATCTCTGGAGGGTGGCAGTGGGGCTGAGGAGCACAGGTAGGGCACTTGGAAACCCCTGCTCCCTCCCTGCAGCCTGCCTCCTCTTTCTCGGTGCTGTCTGCAGGGAAAGGTGTCCATCCCTTGTGCCCCCCTTTCTAAAATGCACTTGAATTTAAATTATAAAGCTTTTGAGAAGGTGAGTAAAGACAGAGGAGAGGTGAACAGAGCAGTACTTTAAAGAATATTTATGTTACTACGGTATTAGAAAGAGGCAGTAAATACGTGCTGATGATCTTAAGTCTTTGCATTTAAAAGGTTTGGAAACTGAAACACAGGAATTTTTTGCTGATTATTTTTGTGTTTAAATAGTCGAGTCACTTAAAGGCACTGTCCAGTTTCTTCTTGGATGAGAACCTCTGAATTTAAGTCATGTAAATAGGTGTGCAAAGAAGAGCCTGGGAAACTTTCACATGGCTGAATGGTGTGATATAATTCCTGTATACGTAGTGGGAGCATCTGCTCCTCCCTGTTCAGATGCATTCACTTTTAAATTGTTGCTTCAGCGTATTCCTAATGAAGAGAGCTCTGTGTGATTCTGTTTAATGTTTTAAAAATTGTGTGCATGTGCATAAATTTGATTTATAATACAGCACTTATATAAGCAGTTGAATTGACTTGTGGTCTACTAAAGCTTTTTATACATTTCTGGTCCTTAACAGTAAACTTTTACATGTTTCAGACCAAGTTTATTGTCGGTTCTGTTATGTTAGTTTTCACTGATGTCTGGTGTGACACCATCCATTTTATTTGTTCTTTTTGAATTACATACCATTGAAGTTTCAATATTTAATGTTGAATCCTTGAAACGGTGAATGGCAAAAATTAGTTAACCTGCTTTCTGCCCTGACCCTTCCCAGAACCACTTGTGCTTCAGTGGTGACGTCCCACCACCATACACATGGGACACCAGCTTTGCCCCACTGCCTCCCTTTCCCTTTCCTTCTTACTCATTCCAGTCCCTGGAAACACAAGAATGGGAATGTAATTAAGCCATCAGTTAAAAGTGTTATTTGTGGGACAGGTACTATTTCTTTTCGAGATAGAGAGGCTGCATTGCTTTTACACTCTGTTAATGTTTATTTTAGGGAACAAAAGTGTTTAAGAGTGGAAATGCTTTCTGGGACCAGGTCAAGTGATAACTGCAGAGCACAGCAGGGGATTATTGGCTGAGCTTTATCTCTGTTGATAAAAGGCCTCCCTTTGGGGTCCTTATCGAGCATCATGAGAACTGCACTTTGAGAGGTTTCACAGTGCTGATGTACTCCGTAAAAAATGCCCCCGGTCGTGTTAGGCTTGTTTGAAAACATAATACAGTCAAATTATTGAACGTTCTCGCAGGCCGGGGGAGCATCCTTGCTGAGGGGCTCTCGATGGTCTGCAGCAGGAGTCCCCGGCACTCCTGCATCTCTGCTGCAAAATACTCAATATTCATAATATCTGTGGCGTGATGTGGTGGCTCCGATAATCAAGTGACCATGTTAGGGTTTTAGGTTTTTTAAGCTGTAGCAATTATTCTGATAAAACTTTAATTAGGGATATCGTGAAGCAGAGGTTCTATATTAGCAGCTCAGCCTCCTGTCAGCATCTGTGATGCTGTTTCTCTGTCGTTCTTCACTTGGTTCTAAATTGGCAGCGTAGGATTGAAATCAGCCAAAGTTCAGCAATACATCCTTTAGCAGCCTGCCTGTCTGCAAGAAAAATGGTGTTACGGTGGCGGAGGGACCATCACGTGTTCTTTCGCAATTACAGATAAACTCTGGTGGTGCTGAATGTTTGGTAGTTGGTTTTCCTGCAGCGAAGTTAAGCTGAGGTCTTCTACTGAGCAGGTTTGGCAGAAACGCAAACGGCCTGGTTTGGTTTAAACGCTTGATAAATTGGAGCCAGTTGGCAGCGGCTGCTGCCATGGGAGTCCGTCACCTTCTCTAGCTTAGAGCATCGCCTGCCTCTTGTGATTCCCACCGCCCTTTCATATTTTACCGAATTTGCAAAGTTCAAAGATGTGAGATGTTAAACTGGCTAAACTGTGATGTCTGTCAGCTTTTTGTGATGATTAAGTTTTGATGAGGATTTTGGAGTTTTTTCTTTCTTTTACAGTTGTGGGTGGGAGGCAAAGGCAGTGTCAGCTTACTTTTAATGTTTGTTAAACAGTAGCTTCAGTTATTGGGATTTTTTTCTCAGTGTTTTGTTGCCTGCTAGGTCATGAAAGAATGCTTTCTTCTATTTCATTCATTACCCTTTCTAAGGACAACAGCTCTGTCTTATCTGTAAAGCTGAGACCCTTCTGTGCGATATGTGTTTTGTGAAAAAGATAAAATTGGAGAGAAAAATAACTAAATCTGTAAATGAATGGGATGTTCTGAATCAAGTTGGGTGTTTTATTATTCGCTGTTTGCTGTGGCTATTTTTTCCAGGTTTCTCTTCTGATAACAATGAGATTTAAATTTCCCAATTAAAGGATGTTATAAGAAACAACAACAACAACAAAAAAAGCCAGAATCCTTGCAACTTGGCAAGATTCATCCTTTGCCTTCTGATTCAGCAGTGTGAAACAAAGACTGAATCGAGTTCCATCTCTGCAGATCCCGGGCCGTGCGGAGCACTGAGCAAAGCCTTTGTGGCCCTTCATGCCTCGAGTGACAGAAGGGCTCAGTCTGTGGCGGTGAATGGCCGGGACGGCTGCTGACAGAGCCTCATGCAAGCGACGGCCCTTCCTCGCTCCCGGCTTCATCTGCTGCATCCAGCTCGTACCATAACAGCTGACGTATCGGATTGCATCAGATAAAGCCGGGAACTGGTTTGTTTTGAAAGGATAAAGTAACTTGAATATAATTTTTATTATGTGCTTGGGGAAAAAAAAAAAAAAAAAGGCTTATTCCCCCTTTTCTAGCAAGGGTTTATCTTATGCCTGAGTCTTCTTGGAAGTTTTGTTTGTTTGGTTAAAACAAGCCACTGAAACCTTGCAAAGGAACGTGTACGTTTGAACGTTGAAAATTTCTTCAGGTCCCAGATAAGTAACAACTCTTCTGGGGGGCATTTCAGTATGTGTCTTGCACTTTCAGCTCGTCCCGTGGCACGTTCCCTGCGTGTACCATAGCGAACAAGCCTCACTGCTTGTCTTCTTCTGGCCGGGCACAGGAAGGTCCAGGTCTTGGTCTCCTGTGCAGTTGCCGTACGGTTCATAAGCCCTTTGAGAGTCAGACACAAGAGCATTGTGGATGAAGAACTCAGAATAGGCTGGGTAAAAGGAGGTTAATGTTGAGATACTGTAAAACGCTTCAGAAGAGAATCAGTAGCACGAGTATGAAGGCCTTGCTGTGTTGTCTTGCCGAAAACTCCTTCCTAGCCTGGCTGCTCAGTGTGAAGTCGTGCTCCCTGTTGCAAGGAGGTGCTGGTGGTGGATGTTTCGTGCATTCCTCTCTGCATGCAAGCAGACAAGCAGCCATGTGTGGCACTCAGGAGCACAAGGGTGAGGCAGGGACGTTTTGGTATGGAGCTCATTAGCATCACTCAAGTGTGTCTGGGGGAGTCTGAAAAAATAGAGTGTTCAGAGACATCTTTTGTGTAGTGTTTTTGGCAAGTGGAGCAGGGAGCACCTGCTGTAATTAAGGAGGTGGAGCAACGAAAGTGCGAATCCACATGTGGAACAGGTGAGATTGCAGAGCTTGTGGTTGAGGATGGTGGTTAGCAGTAGACTGAGTGGGCTCTTCAGTGCATAATTTGATTAAAACTCTTGAGATTTATGGATGGTGGGTACAGTATGTTTGCAGATCTTACTGAGAGTTGCTTTATCTAGTGCACTGTAGCCAAGAATTGGTTTGGAGTGCTATAAGAAAATTATACTCAAATCAGATTAAAGCTGAAACACAGTGAGGAGAACGTGAAACTCCACAGAAAAGGCACAGGCATTTTAAGGGATGCCTTTATCAGCCTGGCTAATGGAGTCACACTAGCAATTAGAAATGGATTATGGCAGCATTATCAAAATCCATTTTACTATGCCATGTTTCTTACTGTGTCCCACCTTCCTCCAGGCCAGCACTTTGAGATGAAGTGATAAAAGGTAACCAGGTTTTATAGCTGCAGTGCATTTTCTTGTGCTGGGGGAAGTAGAGAAGCAAATTCTCTGATCAACAAGGCAGATATTTGTATTGTCCCTTCTGGAGCGTGTTTTTCAGGACTCTGCGGATTGGTGACTTGCACCCATCTCCTGAGGCAGGTTGTGTGCCTGGTTGTGGTGGTAGAAGGCTTCTGCGGCATCTGGTACGTTTGCAGTGCTCCTCCTGCAGAAATCCTCTTGGTGACTTGTCTTGTTAACTGCTACTAAATGTAAAAATCTTCAAAGGATTCCTCACTGCTCCCTTATTTTTCCTGTGCCGATGACTCCTCACACGGTGCCCTTTCCCTTGTTTTTTCTCACACTATTGGGAAGCCAGAAGTCTCAAGAACGACCCCTTGGAAAGGTGTGATGTTGTGTTGCCTTACAAATACTTCGTTTTATGAAGTATCATGTTCAGTGTTTTGTATATGGTGTGTGCTTGCCCCTAGTTGAATGTAGGTAACGTGCTGTGCTGCTTTTGCAGATCCCATGGTAATGCAATGATTAGAACAGTGTGTTGCCGTTTACATGGTGGGCATGTTGTGCTCAGAAGGAGCAATATGGGCTGTGCAGTGTGCTGCCGGGGGGGGACAGCTGGAAAACAGCATACAGCCTCCGCAGGGGACATGGGCTCCTGTTTGGGGACCCCACTCAGGCAAAGGGGTCTGGCTCTCAGGTGGCAGCTCTTCTAGCAAGACCTGGGGGGACCAGGGTGGCAGGACATTGCTGTCACCCATCCCGGGGCCTCTGCCTGATGGTGGATCTGGGTTGTGTAGGTTTGCTGGTGCTTGGAGCTGGTGCTGCAGTCCCTGGGCCCCTGTCCTGCCTGGGCACAGGGGTTTTGCTCCTGCTCTCAGCTCCCAAAGACCTCAGGAATGTCCCTGAAAACACTTTTCCTCCTTATGGCTCGTGCATAGGCCAAACTAACACCTTTTAAAGCAAATTGTATTAGAAGCCTGATAGATTACAACAGATTTTTAGACCTTTATTGTTTTCCTGCCTTCATCTGATGACAAATAGTTGAAAACTATGCACACTGCTTGATCCTCAAGATTTTCAAACCTGTGCTTGGACACAGTTATAGATCAACTCTGTTTTTTTTCCCCAGTCCACAGCCACTCCGTCTGTACTACGGACTGTGATACTTTAAGTAAAAGCATGCTCATTCTCTAAATACATCACTTCTCTCCTTAACTCTCGGTTGGCTTGTGCAAATGTCTTGGAGGTAAAGCAAACTTGTACTTCCCTGGCATTGCAGCTGGCAGTGTATAAATCTGGCTTATTGATAACTCGTAGTGTTAATAAAAAAAGACATGTTTAAAATAATCCCAAATGCCAATAGGCTTAGTGACATTTAAGCATGAGCGATGCTGTCAGTTCATCCACAAACAAAAGCGGTACGTCTTAATTTGCCTAATTATGCTTTAATATGCAGAGCAGCTGCTGCTGTGAACAAAAGCAGTTGATCACACCATTTTATTAATTGCATATTAATTGCCACATTCATGTTAACCATATGGGAGACACTGGAGTGGAGTGAAGGCTACTTAGTGTTGGAAAAGAGAAAATGAACTGGCAGGGTTCTCTGTCTTCAGAGGACAAATTTCAGAATGATAGGGTGCCTGAACCTTGCTGATGGGACCCCATTTTTAGAAGGAATTTGTATTTTTTTTTTCCCCAATGCTAAATAATTGTATTTGAAAGTGAGAGGAACTGGGCTAGAAAGGACTATGCCTTGCATGATGACTGTGTGTTGGTGAAAGTGCTCCTGTGCGTGTTGGTACGGAATTAGTTTGGTAATTTGCAGAAGGCAGCCTGGCTGGCACGTGGCCGCTCCTTTGTGTGCTGTGCCGAAGGATGCACCCGCGCTGCCTGGAATCGTAAGGCTGGAAGAGGCAAAAGGAGATCAAAACTTGGTGATTTTTATACTTCATGCAATTTTGCTGCAAGCCGGTAGTCTTTTTAGCTAACCATCTTAAGTCTTGAGCAGAACTGGGCTTCTTAAGAGTAAAAAAAAATAAAAACCTTGATACAGGTGGGTTAGCTAGTGTGAAATACCTACAGTGAGAAGCAAATGGTAGTGGCCTGGCTGCTGCATCTATCTAGCATCAGATTACTATGTAGGATATTGAATTATGCTCTTCCTGAGACTTTGGAAAGTTGGCCTTAAGTTCTTTTTTTCTTTTAATTTTCCTGCTGTGTGAAGGCAGCAGCCACCCTCGGTGGCCACGGGGCAGTTCTGACGGGCAGCAGGTGCCGGTTAGGGGAGCAGCCGTGGTGACTTCTCTCCTGTCACCCCCAGACTGACATTATCACGGTCTGCAGAGCACCTCCTTCGGCAGGGCGCCCGTCTCCTGCCTCTGGGCAGCTGCTGCAGGGACAAATGATGTGATATGTGCAAAGGATGCTGGCTAGAACAAGACAAAAAAACCCACCCAAGCTCTCTACCTTGAGTATATTTCCTGTCTCCTCCCCTTCACACCTCTTAAGGTGAGCAAAAGCCTGGTGCTGGAATTTTTAGGCTGATGGAGGGGCAGCAGGTTTGGCAGGAGGAAGACCCAAGGGCAGCTCATTGCGTTCTTAGAAAGGAAGCAAGGAGTTAATGGCAGATCAGATAGAAATATGTCTTAATTATGTGAAACACAGGACTGAACCTGGAATATGCAATGATTTAGAGAACTCAGTCTTGTCAGTCGATTAAATCTGCCTGCCTGGGTTTTCTAAAGTGAGTATTTCAACATTAAAGGCTTAGTCTCATTGCCAACAGATGGCAATTTGCTTGCGTTTCCTAAATGTCTGGGAAGAGCTGGGATTGGGAGAGATAGATTATTTAAAAAAAAAAGGGGGGGGGGGG
>VWYH01000007.1:316861-522519 GCA_013399365.1 Pampusana beccarii
GGGGGGGCGGGGAGGTGCAGCCTTTGTTTTATTTAACATATTATGCAAAATGCATGTTTCAGACTGTATTGGAAAGCACAAAAGTAGGCACAAGGGTTGCACAGCTAAGAAATTACTAATAAGCAGTTGAAAAGTAGATTGGATCTAATCTATTCTAAGCATACGTGGTGCAAAACAAACAGTAACGGTGACGTTCTTTTGTCAAGCAGAAATTGGGGCAGAGGGGTTGTTTTCTTGTTTTTTTTTTTTCATCAGAGAAATGCTTTAAGTGGCTCATCGCAGTTACATCTCAATTGGTGCTGTAATACACTGCGGTGGGATATGGATTATAGGGATGAAGCATGATTGGAAAGACACAGCTTGAATTTTGGATTGCAAGCAGTGCCTGCCGCTACAGCAGTTACAGCAACAGCGCCTGACTTGTGAGCCCACCAGTTCTGACCTGGAGTCATTGGAAGACAATAAATGTGAAACCCCGTGGTGCTGCTGCTCCAGTCACAGCAGAAGGTACTTAATGAGCCTCCCCATGTCTTCTGTGCGCAGGCAGGCAGGCCGCGGCCTGACTATTACTAATTTAAAAGCCGAATTCCCCCAAGCCTTGCTCGTGGCTGTTGGGCTGCGGCTCCTGGCTTTTGTTTGGAAACTGTTTATCAATGTGCTGGCAGCCGCCTGGGTTACTGATGAGGGCTTGTCCCCATCAGCTGAGCACGAACGGGTGTTGTTGGAGACCAGGCTTCTGGAGAGGAGAGCAAAACTTGTAAATATTGTGGTTGAAAGGCAAATAATCCAAGTGTGGTGCCTTTTCCGTGGGAGAGCTCAGGTACCTGCTCTGAGAGGAGCCGGCAGCCACGTGCTGCTCATCCTGAAGGCCTCATCCCCCCGTCCATCTCATTGCTGACCTGAGCCATGGTGACCATGGGACAGCTTTTCCTCCTCTGCTTCAGCGCTTTCATTTCTTCGTCCGCTGTCCTTTGGGCGCTTTGACAAGGAGTTTAAGAAGAGTGACGTTTTACACAGAAGGGCTGCGGAGCACATTTGTCCTTGCCCAAAGGCATTGGCAGAGGGTTATAAAACCATTTCTCTGCAGTTTCATGATCTGTTCCTGGGAGGGCTAATTAAACTTGTAGCTGGCTAGCAACTCCAAAGCAGGTTTGCCACCTCTCCTGACTGAATGATCCCTCGTGGTTGTTCTCAGCACCCACTTTTAATCAGCCTGGGCCTCCTTGTGTTTGTTGCACGTTTGCCACAAACACGATGGCACGGCTAGACCAGGGACAGTGGGCCTCTGTTTGGTGGGTGCGAGCAGGTCCCCAAGCAGATGGTGGCAGCAATGTTAAGTTAAATAATTAATAGCATCAGGGAAAAATACACTCTTTTTTGTCCAGTAGCTGAAGGTGAGCTCATGTTTGTTTCTTTGTGTGTGTTGCTAACCTTGTCCTATTAGTTTTAATAAATCCAAAGAGGAGCAAGACCCAAACTGCTCTGACATAAAAATAAATCTTTTCAAAGCCTATAAGAACACAGTGTTTTAATTTCTTTATTCCTGGAGCAGGGTGTATGCTCTGTACAGAATATTAGACATTGTGGGATGTGTCAGATACTGTTGATGACTGTAGTTTCAACTGTATTCTTCAAACCAGCCACGGTTTAAAAACAAAAATGTAAACTGAGTTTTGGTGTGCATCAATTTAGACAATTCCTGGCATAGCGGCAAAGAAGGGATCCTGTTAGGTGATGCTTGTGTCAAAGTCAAATGCCCTGGGATTGAAGTTTGTTTAGTGCTGCATTGCAGCGTCCTCAAAGGATGCCGAAGTCTGAGCTGCTTGTATCATCCATAAAGGTGGGGAAAAAGAGGAGGCTTTCCATGCGTACTACCTACTGCAGAATATTTTTGGGAAAATATAGCTGTGGTTTTATTGATTTGTTTTCCTGAGGTTGTAAATGTTATTCACACTGACCATGTTATTGATCTCAAACCTCCTTCTTTATGTTCAAATCACATCTTCTACTCCAGGGGTCCTCCCTGCCCTGGAGCCAGCGCAAAGTTTCAAACCTGACTCTTCCAGACTATTTTTAAATTGGGCTCCTCCTCTGCTCTCAATAACTTGCTTTGTAAAGTGCTGTCCCATTCCAATTCTGTAATAGCACAAGCTGTCAGTAATTAGCAGTTGTCTGGACAAATCTGTAACCCAAAGTTGAATTTGGATCATTGTGTGTAGTTTAAAAATGCAGCCACTGAGATACACAGTAGTTTTACCAGTTATCTTGAGATGGCAGGGTCGTTTGCTTAGTTGTAGTTAACTACTGATATTTCTTTGCCTTTTTCTCACTGTTGTCTTAATGACAGCTACTGGGATGCTTCAGGAATGACCGAGCTGGGCAGGACTGTTGTTTGTTGCAAGCTTGTTTTCTGGGCTGGAAAACCCATGGAATTTCTGCATAGAAATTTATTTTTAGGCTCTGCATAATTGCCTCTGTATTCTTTGTGTGGTGTCTCCACTTTTTGATCAAGTGTTGTAAATCTTTGAGTCACAGTGTGTCTCCCATCGGCAAGACGTTACATTTAGGAACTCTTTCAAAAATATATTGGTAGTTTTAGTGTGAGTGCTGTTGATCTGAATTGTGGATGCATGCTTGCATTTTGGGCTGGAGAGGGACTTTTTACATGTGCATGTAGATAGGACAAGGGGTGATGGCTTTAAACTGAAAGAAGGTAGATTTAAATTAGATATAAAGAAGAAATTCTTCACCATGGGTGTGATGAGGCACTGGAACAGGCTGCCCAGAGAAGCTGTGGATGCCCCATCCCTGGCAGTGTTCAAGGCCAGGCTGGATGGGGCTTTGAGCAACCTGGTCTAGTGGAAGGTGTCCCTGCCCATGGCAGGGGGTGGAACTAGGTGATCTCTGAGGTCCCTTCCAACCAAAACCATTCTATGATTCAGTTGACTTCAAGTGAGAGTTCACCACTGGAAGAAGGTTACTCTGGAGATGTGATGTCAGGCTATGGAGTGTGTGATCTGTTTGGAACTGAAATGGGGGTGATGGTGCTGCATGCTTTTGAAGGTTTCGCATATAAATAGTGAAAGTACTGGAAGAAATATTTTTTTAAACTAGCATCAGCTGTCTCAAGTTTTAAACTTATACTCCTTGTCCAACTTTTCCAACTTTTACTCCAACTCCTCCAACAAAATATGAACTTTTCTGCAGTTTATATTTTGTTCTAAGTGCGGAAAGCAAGGATACCAAAGGAGACATTTTTGCTATTAAAAATGGTGTCTTTCATTTAAATGGTGTATAGTAAACCCCTTGTCGTATTACAACTTTATTGTTTGTTCAATTTTCTGGAGTTCTCCAGCCACAGAAGGGAATAGCTATTCTTTCTACAGCAAGAAAAATTGTAGGTATCTGCAGTAGGGATCCTGTAGAAAAAAAGTAGGGATCTTCTTTCCTTTTCTGACAGGAAATGGAGGCAGAAAAGGCAAAGAGAGGAGAGGAGGTGAGGTTCTCCATTTTTGTCTTTTTCTGGTTTGAAGTAGATGGTGATGCCTGTTGTTTTCTTAGTGCCCCCACATACTTATTTATTGAAGCCATTGCCACGATATTAAAAGACATGACAGCTGATGGGCTCACTAGTGCTTTCTGGGGGTGTTTGGTCATGAGGCACTTTTTAACAGTAGCTGGTTTAAACTCTTAGATGCATTTCGCTAGTGATCCAAAGAAACAGAAACACAGCTATTGAGCTGTTAATGCTGACTGACCAGGCAGGTTGTGAGGTTGGGGATGTTTGTTTGTGTATCATTAATAACAAGGATGTTTGCATCTCTGGCACTTCCAATCAAAATGGTGGTAATAAAATTTTAAGTTGTCATCCACATTATAAATTTTGAAAGTTCAACCAATTAGCAGTATGAATTTAGGAGGCTATCCTTTCATTTTAATTACTTTATTGAGAGCCTTTGTAAGAAGATGCTGATCACGCGTAGGTCATATTAAAATTTGTTTTCAAAATCTATTGGTATTTGATCATGTCTGAGATCCACTTGCCCGTGGCCAGCCAAAGATGTTCTCTAGAGATGTTGTGGTACAGATTCAGTTTTTTTGTTAGGACCTTAGAACTTATCACTGAATCCTGCAGCAACATAATTAGGTGATTGTTACATGGACTGGATGCCATACTTTAGTTGGAGCATATTGTTTTTCAGGGCAGTTTGTACTCGGGTTTTCAGATTTTGTCAAAAATCTCAGGGCTTTAGTCACAACTCCTCCAGTCCGTTATTATTTGTGAACCTTAGCTTTTACTTATTGTTTTAGTGTTGTGCAAATAATCTTTTCAGGGGAAGTTTTTTAAAGTTTCTAACTAAGAAACAAAACTGTTACTTCAAGTTGCCGTGTGAGACTGTCAGCAAGGACTTGGTGCTTGAGTTTGGCATGAGCAGTTACACAATCCTATGAAGGTTGGTATTTTCCAATTATCTTAATTTTTTTTTATTTATAGGTTGCAAAGTCCTTAAGAAACTAGCGGACATGCTGGCCTAATTTTAAGAGAGGATGTCTCTGAGCTTAAATGTAACTCACCTTGAGTTTATTAAGACAGTCAGCAGAAAGAAGAACTGCCAACTCCTTGTAACAGGATAATTCATATATAAATTACAGTATTCCAAACAGCAGTGTTGGGTGGGGAGATGGAGATTCTTTCTGTGACCTTTAAATAAGTGAAATAAGTTGGTAGCGTGTCCCCTTCAGGACATCTGTAAGGAGAATGCAGACTGAGATTAGTGGAAGATGTCTGTTGGGTATTAGTGTGGATCTACAAGTGCACAGCTGTCAAAGATGGAATTACGGGCTGAATGGGGAGACGGCTGGGGACAGAAGTTCAGAAATGGCATTTTCTCAGTCTGGTTTTGTTGGTTTCGCTCCCAATACTGCAGGATGAATCAATGAAAAGACTTATGTACGCTTGTCTGCCTGGTATTTTTTCCATCACTAGTTCAGAAGAGAAGCATCTTCTCTATGGCGCATTATCAGGGCAAATAAGAGTCGAGATTTTGTAAAGACTTGTTTGTTGTAGCCATTTTTGATCAGTTCTTCAGGATAAATTGTAGCATATGAGCATTGAGGTGAATTTGGAATTTAAAATGAGAATATATCCTGGTGGAATTTTAAAAGGATCTTTCTAGGGAGAGAGAAAAGTGCCCTTCTGGGAGCTGAGGTTTCCTTAGCTGCGGTTCAGGAATGGCTAAAGGAAAAAGGATTGTGCTCTGCAATTTAAAACAAAACCATGAGACAGAATTGCACATTCAGTGAATGTTTTCTGTTCTCCTGCCTGCAGTTGCAGTGTGTGGGGAAATGCTCTAACCAAAAGAAACTGCTGCTTTGTCTGCAGGCAGCCCTGCCCAAATGCTCCCTTTTCTCTCTGGTGATGTGTTTGCATGATAGAGGATCCTGTAGAAAGATGTTTTGAATTGTCAAAGGAATGAATTAGCTTTATTGTGCTGTGACCTAAATAGGATCATCAGATCAATCAGTCTGCTGCTTTTCTGCCCTCTCTGGCTGAGGTTGTGCTGCTTCTCCTCAGCTTCCTCCCTCTTCCCCCTGCCCCCGCCGGGCAGCCCCTTTCCCAGAGCCTCCATCCATAATCCCTTAGAGCCCGGGTAAAGTGGGGTGCTCCCGGGGTACCCCCCCCTAAAGCAATCCCTGCTCGGGCTCCTCTGCCCGTTTGCTGGGGTGCGGGTCCTTCTTGGCTTCTTGTGGCGGTGGCTTAGGGATAAAACACTTCTCCTCCTTTGTTCCCTCTCCCCCATGCAGTCTCCTCCTGCTCTTCCTCCTGATCCCAGGTTTAATGAATTGTAATTTCTCAGTAGCCGGGGAAGTATCGTGCTTCACCGAGGCAGAGGTTGCCCTGAAAGAGGCCATTGTGAGCCAGCCGGGCAGGAGACGGGAGGGCAGCTGGATGGGGTGCTGGCTGGGACCGCCTTTGTGGAGGAGCACTTTTGTTCTCCTGAAAGATGAGGGGAGAAGGCCAGCCGGGACTGGCTCTGGAGGGAGAAATCCCTTCTGACCATAAATTATTGACTCCTGTGGTTTGCAGGGCTGGCTTTGACTCCGTTTAAGCACCAGCAAGCGTCTGACAGCATGGGCTGAGGGTGGCCAGAACTGGCATGAAACTTGGGCGCTGACTTTTAAAACCACTTGAGACATTCTTATCTCAGGTGCTTGATGTTTCTTAATGACGGAAGTCTTGCCTAGAAGTGCAGCTTTCCAGGCGGGGTGGTGTTGGTGTGAGCCAGGCAGGAGCCTTGTGGCCTGCAGGAGGGGTTTATAGCCCTCCCGGGGTTCAGGCTTGCCCTGCAGATGCCTGGGTGCCTCTGCACAGCCTGGGCAGGGCTGCTCGGGGGTCAGTCCCGGGGTTGCTTTCCTCCGGACACCGTGGCTGCTTCAAGGTGGGGGACAGGGGTGGCAGGGGGTAATTGCGAGCACGTCCTGCACAGGCCCAGTCCTGCAGACGTGCTGGAAACAGCTGCCATCCAACAGCTCCTTCCACATGCGTCCCCGTGCGAGCGGGTGGGTGGTGGCACAGTGGAAACTTAATTCGAGCGAGTGACTGACATGGCCGTAAAAAGCAAAGGCATTGATTTGATTGTTTTTAGTACATCTGCTTGCTAACATTTCTACTTAGCCTTTTGCTTGTTGAACAGAAGAGCTCTTGCAGTGCAGTTCCCAGCTCAGTGCTATTGTTTTACTTCTTCTTTCTTCTTGAAATGTCATCAGTGCCATAGGGTTGTTTAACGGAAGACACTTCCATTGTCTGAATAAAGCTGCTAAGGCTTACAGCTTAAAGTTTATGTTTTGAGATGATGATACCTGTTAGTAGTTTGATGCATCGTTTCTTTCATGACCCTGATCTGTGTGTTGGGTTTACCTTTTCTCCATGAAAATACTTGGTAAAATTTTTCTTGATTTATGGGAGGGAGGAAGAGTGGGTTGCTTTAACTATTCCTGTGTTTTATTTGGGGTTTGTTTGTTTGTTTGTTTTAAACTTAGTGCTTCCTAAATTTCATACTGCGTGTGTGCATGGGCTGATGAGCGGCAGTAGGAAGGAGAACAGTTGATTGTCACCAATTTGTTGGTGTCCCTGACAGACAGCTGCCGTCGGGACTGCTGCTGGGCAGCTGCTCTGGCCGTGGTTACGGACAACCCAAGTATGGCCCTTTCCAACATTTGCCTTTTTATGAAGCCTCAACTTCTTCAGTGCACCTTGTGCGCTCGTGCAAGGTTCAGGGCATTGGGTTGTGAATGGGGACTGGACAGGAGAACCCCCCCTCCCCCAGCGTCTGGCTTGAAATGTTTCCCTGGAAGCCAAATACTTCCAGATTGTTTCACAGGCGTCGATGTTTTATGTTGCCGTGAATGTGTAGGGGTGGATGTCCCAGATGGCTGTCGCGGAGCAGGTCAGCTGGAAAGCCCCTCTAAAGAGGGGAGAGAGCAGGGAGAGGGGTGAAGGAATGAATGGCCGCCGCGCTGCCGGCGCGCCACGCACAAGCAGCCACTCCTGTTCGCTGCTCTTCTGGGTGTACATGGCCTCTGCTAGAAATTAAAATCAGTTTAACCACTCAGGGATTAAAAGCTATTATAATGTGAACTAAAAAGTGGCACAGTTTCGCTAATGAGTGTGTTATTACATTCGTGATTTTGAGCACGCTGTTTGGCACTGCATGTTGTGCCTCTCGTTTTCTTTGCTTCAAAGTTAGGAAGGAGTTTCTTCTGGGCCAAATTTCGCAATCTCGGTTAACAATCCCACCCAGCATAAAGTGAGAATTAGCGTTTACTGAAAATCTCCGTATTTTCTGTATTCCTTGCGGAGTGGCAGGTGAGTGTGATCCCCGCTTGTAAGGATGTGGGAATGGAGGCAGTGGGTTAATACTAACTTTTCCAAGGTCAAGTAGGAAGTGTGCCACAGAGCAAGGTCTCCTTAGTCTGCCACCCATCTCTGAGTCATTTGCTTTTGAAGAGCTGATATACTGTGCACACACCTACTGTTCATGCTGGGTTAATCGAGCTTTAACAAACTTTTAATTTTTTTCTATCAAGGTAATTTTAGGTGGGTTTGTTGTTGTTTGGTGGGTTTTTTTGTGGTTTTGTCTGCTGGATTGGCAATGTTGGAGGCTGAAGTCCTTTATCTGTTTGCATAGTGACTATAAAATAAATTTTCTCAAACTGCCCCATCTTTTCCTTCCTGATGCAGAGAGGCAGGCTGGGGAGAAGCACGCTTTCCTGCTTTCAGCTCTAAGAACAGCCATTAGGAGACAATTGTGGCGACAGTTTCTTGTGACAGGAAAAGCTTTTTAAAAAAGCTGGATTGAGACAACATGCTGAATTTCATGGAAGCCAATGGATTTGTCTCAAGTGGGGAGAGTTTTTGGTTGGTTTTGGCCTAATGCAGAGTCTGAGAGACGGAGTAGCCCTTTTCGATGTTTGACCTCTATCAGCATGACCTGAGGGAAGGTGGAAGCAAAGAGGGGTGAGGATGAAAGGCAGACATCATTTTATGCATTGTTTGTTACTGGGTTTGAATAGCTGCCTCCATACTGGAGATCAAGGCTTGAGGACAGTGATCAAGAACTCGTTCTCAGTCAGGAGGAATGCTTCAGGGTGAGTTGAGGATCCCATAACAAAGAGCAGCACTGGACTTGGCACACATTGCAGCCCAGGTGGAACAGGGAGGGGTTCCCTAAGCCGTCCAAAGTACCCAAGATCATGTTGATACACAGGGGCTTGGCCATGAAAAGGGAGCAAAGTCTTGCTTCCCAGGGCTCGCAGGCTGCAATCTGCCTCACTTCCAGTAGCCCAGTCTCCCTCACATGTCAGCTTCAGACTGTCACCTTCCCCTGTGCAATTGCACAGTAGCTTCCCTCCCCACTTACGGAGGCACTTGCTACGTCCTCAGAAAGATCACCACCACACTAAAAAAGGAGTTTCCACCTTCTGGGTTTCCTCTCAGATGGCGGCACTGCTGGAGTTAGAAGTGGAGTCATTCTGCACTCACCTCCAGAGTGTGTGCAGCAAGTGGTTTTAATGATGTATGGGTGACAGCAAATTCCAAATGGGGGTGTTATTGTGTATGCTATTAAAAAAAGCCAAACAAACAAAACACAGAACAAAAAAAAACCAACGACAAAACCACTACATAGTTATCTTGTTGTCAGACTTTGATGCCAGGTTTACTTTGTGTGTAAGGTGCTTGATGGAAATGAGTGCGAAAGCAGAGGTGTCTTCCCTGCCATTGCTGCCGCGGCACCATGGTCTTCTGTCCCTTGAGTCAGTCGAAAACTCTCTTGGACCAGAGACCTGCTGCTAATGGCAAATTGGATGTCAAACCCGTTTCATAATTGTAAAATCTCTGGGTTTGGAAAATACTGATGAAATGCTGATAACAGGGTGTTCATACAATGGTGGAGGCACTTTGTTTGTGGTCGGTTCTGTGTGGTGCTGAGTCTCGGGCATTTGGTGAAACTTGGGAGAAGTTCCTGTGGAGCACCCGTGTTTTCCATGCTGCTGCTCTCCAGAGGCCGGGTCCTCCTGCAGCTTTGGGGTCAGTCTGAGCCCCCTGCTGCTGGCATTTTTCTTTTTTTTTTTTTTTTTCCCGAGGAAAAAATCCTTTTCATTGTTAACCCGAGGGGGTTTCCTAAGCTTTCTTTGTGAGGGAGGGCTTGCTTCTTGAGCCTGAACACTGTGTGAAGGGCATGCCCTGCTGAGCACATTGATTTGATGCTTAGTATTTTCTCTTCTGCAAAACTGCAGGAAGGATGGCTGTGGACCTCTGTACAGATATATTTTTTTAAAGGCATGAGGCTATAATGCACTTCTTAAAAAGCTGGGCTGTTTAGTCTCTGTGCACAAGTTTCATTTGATGAATAACAGGTTCTCTGTTAGCCGGGAATAACTCGATTTTGTCTTCCATGTATCTGGTCTGAGATGACGCTAATGAGAATAAATTAGGAGTGTTGCTGAATGAAATTCGATATGTAAAATTAGTGGGCTGATGTCCCAGGCAATGGCAATGACTACGGGGGGAGCAGCGAATCTGGAAAGGGTAGAGCAATGCAGAGCGGAGGCTGCGCCTGGGGGGTCCTTAATAAAGGGGGAGCAAGAGGGTTAAAAACAAAAAGGGGGGAGGGGGAGGAAGGGGGGAAGGATGGGAGCGGTGGGAAAGCTGGGCATCCTGATTTGCACGAAAATGCAACTCTGATTTGCAACTGGCAGGAGGCTGCAGGGCAGCGCCGGGGGAGGTGCAAAGGGCGGGGAAGGTGGCGGCAGCGCCCTCCGCCCCGCTCCGGCACAGCCGCGGGAGCCATGGCGGGGCCCAGTCACCTGCACACTCGGCCTTTCAGGAGCTGCCGGGCTTGGGAGAGCGAAGGAGGGGACGAGAAGAACTGAGTGCTTGCACGGGCAGCAGCCAAGCCTGATTTTTGGCCCTGTGCGAACGTGAATAACAATTAACTTTTTTTTTTTCCCTTCCCCCCCCACCTCCACCTCCTGTTTCGCTGTTGGAAGTGGCTGTTTTCAGTCCACAAGGTTACGTGTGAGGAGGAGAGATTCAGACTAAAGAATTGTAAATCGTTTCGAGCATCAGGAAGACCTAGGCAGATTTAAACTTGTGATCTCAGGAAAAAAAGGTGGCGGGGAGGAGCCTGGAGAAGAAAAATTCGGTGTGTAGAACGGGCTCACTCTGGAACACAGTAACCTTTCTGCAGCTCCTCCTTTTTATGGGATTTAAACTTCAGGATCGCAATTCAACACCTTGAAAATGGTGGTTTTTATCAACACAAAGCTTAAATCTCTCATGAAACTTTTCAAGAGAAAGAGTAAGTAGTTGTGCGTGCTCGCTGTTGTTTCGGGAGGCAGCGGGTCCTGCGAGAGAAGTGCAGCTCCCTTTGGCTTTGCTTCTGCTCTCCCGACGCCTCCTTTTAAGTTTATCTCACTCTCTGTTGGATGTTTTCTGGTGTGTGGAGGGCAGCTTCATGAAGCGTTCTAGGGCAGGGGTGTCAGGTGTAACTACTCCCACGTTTATATAGTCCACATTTGTATAGTCCTAAAATGACATTTGGCCCTTTGAAGGCAACCGCGAGGCTGATGTGGCCCCCGGTGAAAACGAGTTTGACACCCCTGTTCCAGGACCTCTGCTTTGGGATACTGCGGTGTTTTTTAAGT
Organism: Pampusana beccarii; assembly: GCA_013399365.1. Lineage (NCBI taxonomy): Eukaryota > Metazoa > Chordata > Aves > Columbiformes > Columbidae > Pampusana > Pampusana beccarii. Next base: position 328,070 of record VWYH01000007.1, read on the forward strand.
CCTTTGTCTCAGAGGTTTTGAAGGAGCCGAACTTCTCGGTGTGACGAGGCTGAGAGTGCCGGTGTCACCTGCCGCGGGGCAGCGGTGTCCCGCCGTGTGCTGGGCCATCCTCCCGGCGCCTGTCAGACACCCACCCACCTCTGCTTGTGCAGCCAGGGCTGGCTATGGGCTGGTAGCTATAAGGCTTGTTCTGAGCCAAGCTGTGTTTTTAAAAGATGCTCTGTTTCCAGCACGGCTTCGAAATTCGCGATTCTCCGTTTGATTCATGAGGACAGACAAATTGCGCTAGAGAGAGTCGTTTGCAAATAGGCGCAGCGCTTCTGTCAGCTGGTTTTGGTGGACGTTGTTCTGAACTTTAATTTTTGTTGTGGCGATACTGCAGCCGGATGGTGGGCTGGAGGCTGGTGTTGCCCTCCTCCTCTTCCTCCCCCAGCCTTCCTCCCCCTCCCCACCCACCTGCTCAGCCGGGAGGTGGTGAGGGATGCTTTTCGGGCAGGTCGTTGAATATACCTATGGCTTTTTCTATAATATCGGGATGATTGATGCTGTAACCAGGTAGGTGGTGGCTTGTCAGTTTGTGGTGATTTATTTTTGACCTCTAGTTAGCAAGGACAGGAAAAACAGGCGCAGACTGAACGTGTGTCTGCCATGTTGCAGCCAATATGTCTGTGAGAGGGGAGGATGCAGAACCAAACCACCTCAGAGATTAAAAGACCAATTTAAAGTCTTCGAAAGCCTTTTTCGAAGTCTGACGCTAATCTAAAAAAAAACTGAGGAAAGGCAGCTAAGGACCCCCTTGCAACCCCATCCGCACCCCAAGTCCTTTTAGGACAAAACAGGCGTTGAGCATTAGGCTGTAGATACGTTTTGAAGTGAAAGGCATAGGTCATTTTTTTAACAAGTACTGAGTATTTCCATCCGAAATGATCCCAGCAGATGCACGGTGGTGTTAGGGAAAGAGTCATTTTTCAGGTGACAGAAGGCTGTTGCCTTCAGTTTGCTTACACACCTCCTCTGCTACCGCAGAGGCGTCAGACCGGCTTGACAAAGTGATGCTGTGGCTTGACAAAGTGATGCTGCGGGCAGCGAGGAGAGCGAGGGAAGATGCGGGGCTGGCGGTGGGGCCCGTGGGCCCGGCAGGTGCTGGGGAGGCAGCACAGCTGGAGCGGCTTTTTCTGCTTTGGAGAGCTAAAAGCAAGGATGTATGGTATGCTGGCTGAAGGACAAGGGGCGCCTCGGGGATCATAAAATATGACCCCCAGCTGCCCTTTTCCTGTTATTACAGGGTGGAGGGATAAGGCCATTCAACTGTAGAAGTTTTTATTGATGACAAACTTTAAACAAAAGGTAATGGCTGTCTCCAGGGAAGCATAAATGATAAACGAATCTTAGCAATATGTGCTTTGGCTGATTCATCACTCGACTGTCTATAGGGAACTTTGAACTTGAGCGATGTCAGTATTTTATTTTCACGTGTGTATTGGCTGAGGAGAGATGGCCAAGAGCAATCTCTCTTTGGTTCTGTTGTGCTCTGAGCAGTGTTTGCCTGTGGAGTTGCTGTTGTCCAAATACGCTTTCTGTTCACAGCAACGCAAAGTAGCTCATTTGTTGGCTCCACTGGAATTTTTGTTCCTGGTTTGAGCAGGCGAGGTTGGAGAAAGTTATTTCCCGATATTTTACCTGTTGTAATCTGCCAAGGGTCACCCTTGGGCAGGAGGATGCTCTCTGGCACCGCAAGGTGCCCGGCGGGATCAGGGGACTGGGAAACTGATCTACTTTGTGAAGGCTGGGAGCTAGAGGGGTGAAAAGAGGGTTGCGAGTTTACAGTAAATACAACAGCAAGTATAAATATGAGAAGAGAGAAAGGAGAACAGGGGAACAAATTTAGAGTAGAAATGAGAGGAGAGTTTTTAATTGTCATAGAAGTGGGGTTCTAGAGAGCGCTTTGGTGGGACTACAGCGGCGAACGATCTTTTTGTTTTAAGATGATGCATGACAAACTTAGGTGTGGGGTTTCATGATATAGCTATCTACGATAGCATTTAATTTTTCTTATTATTTTCTCTCTCTGCAGCTGTTTCCAACCTAGATGAAGAGAGTAGATGGACTGTGCACTACACGGCTCCTTGGCACCAGCAGGAAAATGTCTTCCTGCCCTCCTCAAGGCCACCTTGTGTGGAGGACCTGCACCGACAAGCCAAGTTGAACCTCAAGTCAGTACTGAGAGGTAAGATGTTGCTGCAGACACTGAGGTGTTCCAAAGGGACAGTAGTTTTTACCACAATCTTTGCAAATGCAATCGAATTGCAGGCTTCAGAAGAGACTTGCTTGTTCTTCTGCCTGCAGCACATCAGGAACATTGAGTGGGGTTTAACCACTCAAAAAGAGAGAGAGGAGGAAAATGTTTTCGCTATCAAGAGACAAGGAAATCTGTTACCTGGCAGAGCACTCTAGAATGGAAAAGGGGAAAGCCTGGTGTCTTTTGGCTATTTCCATTTGGTTCTTGGAATGTTTCCAAAATGGTACCTTCAACTTCAGTAAGTCCTGAGTTATTTCATTTATACTTCAGTGTAAGAACCACAACACAGATGTTTAATTTGGTGATTTGTTGATGTACAGTGCCATTTTCAGGGATGTGGCTACTTGTGAGAGGTCGGAAAAGGCGCTGGGGGCAGAGAAGGGAAATGTGAAAGTGTGTTCTTGCAGAAGGCTGCAGTGCATTTTTGAGGACCAGTTTTTTTACCCTTGGTACCTTCACTGGAAGTGCACCCATAGAGTCTGGCATGGGATGCATTGTGTCGTGTTAGCGCAGCAGTGAGTACAGCAGCAGGCAGCCGGCGGGGAGGACTGCAGAACATCTGTCCCCAGGCCAGAAGCAAAGTTTAAAATTACAGTTTAATGTGTGTGTTCTGGAAATGGTTAACCTAGATTTTTCTTTACATTGACTGTTTAATGAAGGGGATTACCCTGCAAAGAGCCACTCATTTCAGGTCCCTTTTTGTTTCAGCAGGAAATGCAGGTACTTGATACCTTGCAGAGTTAAACCGATTTCAAAGGACATTGTGAATTTTGTTTAACATGACATTTCTGCTTTTTAAATGTGCGGGAAAACTTCATTTAATACCTCTGAATAGAGAACTGTTTGGCTGCTGTATTTTATTTCTCTTGCCATTTCTCCAGTTAATTGATTTTCACTGTCTCTTACTAGGTGCCTTTTGTTATCATTTAATAGGGAGTCTTGACAGCCACTGTTATTTGCTCACGCATGGCTCAGCAGATAGCCTGGGTGTCCTCTATACTTATTATTGGATTAATGCATTTGTTCAGCCTTTAGCCTTGAAATATTTACTGTTCCCTTGCAGGCACACTTACTGGTTCTTTAGAGAAGAAAAAATGTTTGCCTGCTTTAGATTGAAAAAAATACTGCTTGTGGTTAGCTTTTTGTTAACTTTAACTACTCATCCTTCTGTTTTTCTGTTCTCTCTTTGAGACTATTATAAAATAAAATTGCACAGGTTAAAATGCTGCTCTGATTTTCTTGTGTTTTATCAGAAATGTATCTACTACAGTTCATCCTCTATTTCAATACGTTGATATCTAACATATTAATGTGAAACTAAATAATATATGCTGCTTCCCTCAGCTTACACATCTGAAGTTACTTCGGTCTGCTGGGATTTTTCTCTAGAGCTGCTGCTCTTTGTAAAACAAAACCTATCCAGTACTACTACAACTTACCAGTTAGCCATTTGTGTTAAATAAACTGGCTTGTGTACATGTTGTAGGACTCCTTGGTAGTGAAGTGAATTACAGTTTCGTGCTTTCAGGGTAGTAACTGAGAGAGAGAAGAAGCTGTGATGCCTCCACGAGACCTCAAGTTCCTGACATAGTCAACAAAACTCTGCTCCTTCATTTATTTATCTATTTGTTTTACTTCAAGCTCTTTCCGTGGACCATATTTATTCCCTAAGAGCAGTTCCAAAACAGCTCCTTGCTGTGACTTTTACCTGTCTTGAGTAGCTAGAGCATGAATTTAGCACCATTTCCAGTAATTTTCTTCTTGCCTGTAGGGGCTCTGAGTAGTAAGAGAGGCACTGACTGAAGTTTTATTGGTTTTACTTTGCTGTTGCTTCAACCAGCTCTCTGAAATGAGGAAGACGCTGGTGTTTCTGATCACATTTGGAGGACTGAGTTGAAAGTTCTGTAGCCAGAGCTGGGTTTTGTTCAGTGTAAAAGCGCTTTTGAATTTGTGACATCTGATGAACTGCTTTTCAACCTGCTGCTTTAGAAAAGACATAGTTTTCCAAAGCTCCTTGATGGGTAGGAAGTAAATTCGGTGCTATGTGATTACAGCATAGAAGACCTTGAGGAAAAGCAGTCTCATGAGAAACACCGTTAGGCTATCATGGGAACTTTAATTCTGCGTTTCTTGGCGTCATGATGAAGCTTGCATCTTGGCATCTTTTTGGCGTTTCAAATGCATTGGTGGAGCTGAAGCGTTGGGCAGTAGAGCAGCTGTATGTGACCTGATGTGCTGCCTGGGTGGTGGGGAATGAACAATGTTGGATGACAAGGTGCGCCGTACTCTGCGCAGGCAACAGTGGGATGGATCCCCCTGCTCTTCAGAAAGTGTTGCAGAAACTGGAAAGGAGTAGTACAAAAGCAAAACTAATCTCTTGTTTGTGGTAAGTCAGAGATGAAGTAGTGCACGTGTGCGGCAGTGGCGAAATACTTAGGTTTGGTAATAGGGGAAACTTCCTTGCAGTAGAGGTACTGAAGCGCTGAAATAAATTTTTGATGGTATGAAGTCATTGGAGATTTTTAAGAATAGATGAGAGAAACACTGCCTGGAAGTTGTTTGTGTATATTTATTTTTACCTTTAGAGGAGGTTGGGAAGGAAGGGAGAACCTCTGGTGGTCCCCTCAAACCTGGTAATGTGGTCCTGAGGGCTGAACTAGTAGCTACAGTTCAGACCATTAAAACACACGTTTGAAAGTTTTTCAGTCCTGTTCTTGTTCGGATTATGAGGTCTGGCATTGCTGATACATAGCAATTTGATTGCAGACTGTTAATTTGTTATTGCATTCATTGCCTTGCCACTGAATGGAAAAGTAAGGATAAAACTTGGGTAACAAATAGTAATTCACATATAGAGCACAATAGTCGTTTAAGCCACCTGTGAAAGTATTGAGCGTATAAAATCTTTCAAAGTAATTCGAAGTAATTCCTTTCTGTCAAGGTGTTTTCACCCATTTAATACTAACCAAATGAAAAAAAATGCTGGTTAGCTTTTAAGATAATGCAAAGTCAAACCTATTTTTTCTGGTACAATTTTAACAGCTCAGCAAATTTTTGACAGCATGGGTCTACCTAGAAAAATCTAGTGAAATAGATAGGAAGCTTGTCTTTTGTCTAGAATAAACTTTTAAAGCACCACTTCAGGAGCAGAAAAGCTATTATCACTGTTTATTCTTAGATTTATTTAAGAGTAAAACAGTAGGAGTAGATATATTAAAATGTCTGATATCTAACCTGTCTTGAGAGAAAACAAGTGCTCTGCCCTGGCCACCTCTGCATGCTCTATGGGCCTTTACGGGAAGCAGGATTGTGTTTGGAGGAGGAGGAAATTCTTCCTTATTTTTTACACAATTTATTGTTTTACATTGTACATTATATATAGAGATGTTCACTGCTTATTGCACTGTGGAAGTGGATATAGCATGATAGTAGATGTTGCGTGGGGAGATTTTTAAATTTTTTGTACCTATGAACTAGACTTTTACCCTTTTGTAATCAAGGGAAAATACTATGCTTTTCCTTTACAAAGTTACTTTCAAGTGTAAGTGGTGATATCTTGCATTCAAGTGTGTTAATAACTGAGTGTTGTGGTTTAACCCCAGCTGGCAGCTAAGCCCCACGCAGCCGTTCGCTCACTCCTACCCCCGTGGGATGGGGGAAAGAATCAGAAGAGTAAAAGTGAGAAAACTCATGGGCTGAGATAAAGGCAGTTTAATAGGTAAAGCAAAAGGGACACACACAAGCAAAGCAAAACAAGGGATTCGTTCACTGCTTCCCATGGCCAGGCAGCATCTCCAGGAAAGCCGTGTTCCATCGTGTGTTACGGTCTCTTGAGAAGACAAGCACCATCATTCTGAATGTCCCCCCACTTCCGTCTTCTTCCCCCAGCTTTTATGCTGAGCATTATGTCGTATGGTGTGGAATGTCCCTCTGGTCAGCTGGGGTCAGCTGTCCCAACTGTGTCTCCTTCCAAGCTTTCACGCACTCCCCACCTTCTCGTTGGCAGGCCAGTATGAGAAGCTGAACAGTCCTTGACTGCTTAGCAGCAGCTAAAACATCGGTGTGTTGTCATCATTATTCTCATACTAAATCCGAAACACAGCTCTGTACCACCTACTAGGAAGAAAATTAACCCTATCCCAGCCAAAACCAGGACACCGAGGTAAAGTTATTTATCCTTCTTTAGGCATGCGGGTGCTTAGGTGCCACCTGAATTTTTAAAAAGCAATGTTTTCTACTAATCTGAGTTAGAAAATGAAACACCTAGGAAGTTTGTTATGCACAGTAGAGCTGTTCTCAAAAACTGAAGTTGCTTTATGACTTTTATTAAAATCGGAAGTTGCCATTGACTAAATCAGTGGCTTGAACACATTTAACCCAGGCTGCATTACTACATTTTGAATTAGAGCTCACAGTTGCTTAATCTGGTGGCTTGAGCAGAAGCGCAAATTCAGCTGCACTTCAGAGTCACGGTACCATTGCAACGTGACTTAAATGTTTACAAAATGCTGCAGTTCTTTGGTTGTGGTGGTAGATCCCATTATTTTACGTGTTTTGTTTGCACTGGGTAAAACAGGCTCTCCTTTTCTTGGGGGAAGCAGACAGGACCTTGGGGTGCCTGGTGGAGCAGATAGGGTGACACATTGGATGTCAAACATGTTCCATCCAAGGCTCCTGTTTCCTTACCCTCGGGGCCAAGCTGCTCTGACTGGTCTTTCCCAAGAGCCTTGTCTGCAGTGGCCTCCTCCCCATGTTTTCATAGTCACCTTAAGAAAGGTGTTCATCAGCACACAGACCATCAGGTGGAAACAGTATCGACCCTTGAGGAGTCTTGCGTGCCCCTGTGCCCCACATCACTGTTCCTTCCTAGGGAGTTGTTGAAATGGGTGAGGAAGCTGGTGGACGGGCAGGAGGCTCTGCATGGTGTCAGGATCCTCAGATCAGTCCTGCCCCCTTGCAGTGGGTGCTCTGCTCCAAGTCTGAAGGGCTGCTTGACTGGTTTAGTCTCCTGAGTGGCTGGACCAGCCCCGAGTCTGCTCTGGACAGAAGCAGAGCTGTGAGTTCAGTGTTGTTCAGAGTGGCGTTGGTTCTTCTTATTTTTGTTTATTTGTTTATTTTAAGGTAGACTATTATCTGTGCTGAAGGAGCAAGTGCCACATACTGCAGGGTTTCCCACAGCTTTTTCGGTCCGTGAAGCCAAGAGGTTGAGTTGGGTGTTCAACCAGAGTCCAGAGGGTAGCACCACAAAACAGCCCCTGTCCCTGGCACGATGCGCTGGCAGATCTGGTTTGTTGTTCCGCAGCGCGGTCGTGTTTAAGGACTTTTGTCTGAAGAAGTCCCTGGAGTACCCTGGTCTTCAGCCAGGAGCACTGATGCAACAGCAGTAGGGTATAGCAATGATGTAAATATTTGCATAAGAAAAGTAAATTGAGACTAATCTTCGTTTTGCTAACTGTACTGTAATCTGAAAATGACGAGCAATAAGGTATGAAGTGTGAAGATGGGCAGGAGGAACAGCACTGTTGTAGTGTTGCTTTGCTTAACTGCTTGGAGCATGTCTTAAGTGAAGAAGGCCTATCTGCCTTCTGGACAGGTTTGCACCGTTAACAGTGTGTTCAGAGGTGTTGGTGCAGTGTCCTAAAAGGAAAACCTAAAGTAATATGGAGTGCCCTGGCCTCAGATAATCTTGCAAACTATGGTGAAGTGAAAGAACAGGATAAATCTTCCTGTCACACCCCTGAATTCTGTTTGCTTCTGTGTTTTTTGAACTTCCCTATATTTTCCCTCAAACATGCATGGGAGGCAGAGCAGGGCATATATAGCCTGATTTCCAAGGGGCAGTTATCTTCCAGTTCTAGCAATTAGCAGTGTAAAGCACTTTGGATTTTAAATAAATGAATAAATAGAGGGAGAAGAACGAGCCCCGCTGTTGCATGTTGTCACTTGCCCATGAGCTTTTGTGCGTGTGCTTTTTGCACAGTTTGAGTGGCAGATGAGGGGCAATGGTTACGGCCTGGCTGGCTGTTCTTCCCAGTGGATAACAAGGTGTCAGATACGTACTGAGGACGGTGTACCTGTCAGTAGTGGGAACACTCCATACGCTGACTTTCATCCTGCTTTTCAGACTAGGGCTGCGGAGACTTCTTGCACAGCGCTCTGTACTTTGTGTCTCTTTCCCCCCAGGGTTATTGTGTTGATTCAAGCTATGGACATAGTATGGGGCTCATTGTTCCAATGTCTGCGATGATTCAGTTGTTATCTCATCTTCAGAAGAGCTGGATTTGGCTGACTGTAGCTTCTGTTTAGCTTTGTTGGCCAAATTCAAGGAATGTATTTAAGCAGCAGTGATTGAAACACTTGATTTGTTTTCCAGAAGACATCTGGTTAGCATTGTCAAATAAAACCGGATTTAAGTAGTTACTCATAAAGCCTCTATTGTGTCTTGCTGCAAGACCCTCCAGACAGGTATGTGTTTAGCCTTTGTTTTCTCATTGCATCTGCCAGATCACTGTTCAGATGAGCAATATTAGGGTCAGCCCCACTAGTCAATAATCCTGCTGAGAAGATTATGGACTTAAAATAATCTTATGTATCATTAAAGAGCTGCAAAATAGGGGGGAACCACTTAATATTAACAATAGGTCTGGTTCAGGTTCAGAGGGATGTCAAGATGTGAGCTCCCTACCAACTGGGAACCTTAATGAAGTAAAAGAACATTAAAGGCTAGGAGTAGACCATATGTTCCGGAAAGGCTTTGGAGCTGTAAAATCAGAAAATACACATCAACTTATTTCTCATTATTGTAGTTGCAATAATCAAGTTAGTACCAGAGGTTCTGCCCATGTATCCTGCCCTTTTTACTCTTCCTGAATGAATTCACAGTGCATCTGTTGATGGTTTTGGCCAAGTTCCATATTCCAACTGCCCTTTCTAATAAGGAATTTTAAAAAGCAAATATTCTAGTGAAACTAAGCAGAATTTGACCGGGAGTCTACACTGCATGTGTTTGAAAGCTGCTTTTGTGCTGAAAAATTGAGCTACTCAGAAACATTTAGGTTCCCTATTTTTAGGTTTAGTTATATAGTGTAGCGCTGAGTGTAAAAACACACAGGGTGGTTTTATGTAGGTTGATTGCACGATACAGATGGTAAGTGAAAGCAATTCCAGTTGAAAAGGTTAAAAGAAGGTGAAAATTTCTGTCAAAGGAATACTAATGGTACTTATTTTTTAAACCAGATTAATGTGTTCTTAATGTTTTATGATACAAGTCAGAATCAGTAGGAAGATTTAGCTGAAAGATTATCGGACTTCACCCCATTTCAGATTTGTGCCTTTAGTAGAGGGAAGAAATTTGAACTCTTACTGTCTGCAGTGTAGTTGTTTCAGGTAAAGCAACTTCCATCACAAAGAATATCAGACCTTTGGTTGTTTCCCTTTTTGCTTTTATTCCTCCTTCTTCTCTTTGATTGTGGTGTTATACATACTTGTTTGCAGCATTTTAGGTAGCTTTGAGTTTAACATTAAGCGTCCTAGGAGAAAAATCAGTAAGTACGCCCTTCATATTTTTATATTAGCTGTGTTCAGTTGTCTAAGAAACAACAAATATCCATTAAAACACTAGAGAAAAAACAGGGAGAATTCTTTTAATGCCAGCATCAAACATGCAAAAGGAAGCAAAGAAACTGTTAAGTTTAAGACATCTTGTCACCACTAAATGTAGTCGTATAACACACTTGCAGAAATCTAAATTAACTCAAGACAAACAGTGATAATTATTTTGAGCACTCCCTGGTGACAGCTTGTTAACAAATATAATTTGTGATGGCTCTTGCATTTTGGTGCCATTAAAAAGGTTTTCTGTATAGCTAAATCATCCAGATTACCTGGAGAATTAAAGGTGGGATTGAATGTTTTTTAAAAGCTTCAAGAAAAGAAAGGAATGATCGATGTGTTTGCATAGACTTAACCCTGTTAAAGGTATTTTCACATTTCGAAGTTCCTTTGAGTTTGGATCCTTCTTAAAGACTTCTCTCTGATTTGGACTCTTGGAAATAAGTCTAACTGCAGACTTGCTTTACTTCTATGTTGCTTTTTCTTGCCTCCATCCTTGTGCTACTAGAAGCATCTATCTGTACAGCTGAGCGCTGAAGCATCTTGGAGAAGCTGACCTGGAAGGGTGGGCTTCCCAGTCCAGCTGGGCATCCAGTTACCACATCAGGACACCCTTCCCAAGGAGACAGCGAGCACTAGTGCCTCGAAGCGAACAGACCTAACAGAAATACTTTGGGTCAGTAAGATTTCTTTGAAGTATCCGTTCAACAGACTTCTCCATCACCGAGTGGGGCATCCCTCTGTTTAGGGTTCATCCTGTGGAGCCCAAGACATCTTTGTTTCTGGGAAACTCCATACAGCATCTGTCATTAAAAGCTGCCTGTGTGGCTGGGATTGGCTGCTTATTCAAGAGAGGGAACACACATAACGGTATTGAAGAAGTCTGGTAGACCTTTCCTGTTACTCATCAGACAGGAAGGCCTTGCAGTAAACGATTTAAGTTTTGCTAGTGGGTTAAAAGCTTGCCATTTCATATGGCACTTGTTTGTGGAAGAGAGGTGCGTTGGTTACTGGTGTTCACTGTCTCTCATCTTACGTTTTTCTATATGTATTGATAAAAATAAAGACCTAGAAATAGCAATATAAAATGGCATTTGGGAGGAAGAGAGGGAAATAATAGGGAAGCTAGCTGGATTGGCAGAGACTGGTATTAGTCAAAGCATGTATATCAAGCTGTGGTGCAGAAGTTTTTTCAGCTGGGCTGCCATGGTACATCTGTTGCAATTCCTGGCCCATTAAAACCTGAGTCTGAACAAAACAGCACAGCAGATACATCACAGCTGAAGTTCATGAACTTGCTTTGCAGTCAGCATTGGTTACAGTTCAGTTGTTACACAAGTGCATCATTGCTGTGGCTTTACAACATATTTTAAAGCTTTGATATAGAAGCAGTCCCTCTGATAGTCAAGTTCTGCAGATGATATGGGGGTTTATACGTTTAAGGGGAATGGGATTTGATCCAAGCTGCATGAATTTTTGGGAGGAATATAAAGTGGTAGAGGCAAGCTGTCTGCCTCATATTTAGATCCAGGGACAAAAATAGATGCTGCGTTGGAATTAAATTGAGTTGCTTTTTTTTTAAAGTCATATTTAGCATGAGATATTTGTCGCAAACAAGATTGCCTTTGTACAGCTCTGCTTTTATACAGCTTATTTCATCCACACAAAGAGAGCTGTGCATCCTTATCCCCAGTTCACAAAAGAGGAACTCGTAAAGAGGCACAGAGCGAAAGGCAGTAGTTTTAGTTAGCTTTACTAACCAAAGAGACCTTTGAACTAGGGCATCTGTTTTAATTATGTTCCTAGGCATAATCATTCTCAACAAGCTCTTTATCTTGAAAAGTTACCTCCCTGAAATTCCCCAGTTAACCGTGTAGTCCAGAGCTACTCTGGTCTTACCTACACCTTACTACAGCATTGCAAGCAGGTGGAGAGTCAGCTGCGCCCTTGGAGAGGTCCCAGTTTGGTAGGTATCCTCAGAGCATCTCGGTCCACACCAGTGCGATCAGTCCCACACAAAACCTACCTGTGGCTGTTAATGTTTCAGGTGGGAGCCTTTTTGCTTAGTGTTTAGAGCACGCCGCTAGGAAGTTGGAGATTTAGCCTGTGCTCACCCCATCCTTGAAGAATATAAATTCCTATCTACATGAAAAATACTTCCTTAACTTGCAGCACTTTATTTTAAGCAACTGTTGGATAAAATGCACATAATCCTTGGAAGAAGGGATGCTGAAATCCCTGCTACATTCTGCCTCTTGTGAGAGGGATGCCTGCAGCATTGCACCTGGAGCTGGTTATTATTCACAGGTCAAGGAGGAGAGTTAAGGCACCTCATCTTCCCCATTAGTTGGCTTTACCCTCAGGTGCCTCACTGTATACCTGTGTGCTGCAGGCAGAGTGTAGATACCCACTTGGACAATTAATTTAGGAGGCACATATGTGAAATTTAGATGGTGTCTTGCCTGTCTGTAGGTATAAAGTTCTTGACCGGATCTAACCTGAAGTGATTTGCTTGGATGCAGCAATGCTGAGTGGGGAATCCAGGTCTTGTGACACCCGTGCTTGTCTGTCACCAGCCTACAAGGTCTTAGTTGTCTCAGCTCAACTGGAAAAACAAGTTCAAAATATGCATGTAGTAGATTAAAATGAGATGCAGTTATTTTTCAGTTTTGAAACAGAAGGTTCTTCTAAAACAAAAAACAGTTATTGAGATAGATATATGTATATATATAGAGAGAGAGAGAGAGAGATTGTTAAAGAGCACTGTGACCTATAAAGTAATTGGTCATTATAAAAAGTTTGCTTTCACAAGACAAATATATATTGTACTACAGTCTGTCTGGCTGTAGGTGAAATTTGGAAAAACTACTTCTAAGATAGTGTTTGTAATTGTGACCTAGGGAGGAAAATGGTTTGTGGGTATTTGCAGAAAAAGGGAGTGGCTGCAATGTTTAAAGATTTAAAAAATAAAAAAATCTGACCTCAGGGAGTAGTTTTCAAGTGATAGAGTGATATGTGCAGTGAATGGATGAATGTGTTTTAATATACTAGTCAGCAGAGTTATTTCTATGGTTGACAGTTTAGCTGACTGTTGCAGTTAATAGCCTTTCCCTAGTACCAAAAAAAAAAATAATAATTCCGCTCTACAAAATACAAGTTACAATATGAAAGGATCTGCCAAGAAGTCACCCTGACTTTAGCGGAGATAATTTTTCGAGCATGCAGATGCAGCTGTCAGCTTGTTGCTTGTCCTTTCTGGTTGATGAGGAGACAACAGGGGATGGTGCAGAGGCAGGAGAAGTGTGTGCTGGTCTTTCCCTTTTCTCCCCCTGCACCGGGGAGGTTCTGTTTCGGTGGCTTTGGGCAGCACATCTGCTCCTCTGGGAAGCTGCTTGTAGTCCAACTGGCGTTTTCTCTTTGAGTTTTAGCAACTGGTCTCAAGTTTCAGGTGCTGTTCTTAGATACAAGGCAAATTTAGATGTTTCAGGGACATTATCTTTCTGTCTTTCGTTGTTTGACCCACTCAGTGGTCTGGCTAGTCATACCAAACAAATAGTTTAATCTATTTAGATGTCTGAATAACCTTGATACTGAGTTTATAAGTTTATACTTGTGAATATCATGGTAGTTTAATTCTTCAGGCAGGGTCTTTACTGGTTACTAATAAATACTTAGAAATGCAGAAGAGTGGATTTTTTTAATATTAAACTCTTTAATACATGCTTGTCAGAGTGTGTCTGAGGGTGTACGTGTGGATGTGGACAGCTACAGAGCTTAAGCCTGACCCTGCAACAGTCACGTGAGCAGTGTTTACTTATACGAGTAATCTCGTTAGGGCTAATTTAGTGAGTGATGGCTGCAGGTTCAGGTCTGAGGCGTGGAGGACCGGTCCAGAGCCGTGGCAGAAAGCTGTGCCTCTGCGCTGCTGCTGGGGCCGCACCTTGGGGACACTTCCCAGGCTCAGGTGGGATCCAGCCCTGAAAATCACAGAATCACAGAATGTTAGGGATTGGAAGGGACCTCAAAAGATCATCCAGTCCAATCCCCCTGCTGGAGCAGGAACACCTAGGTGAGGTTACACAGGAAGGTGTCCATGCGGGTTCTGAATGTCTCCAGAGAAGGAGACTCCACAACCTCCCTGGGCAGCCTGTTCAGCACCTGGAGCCTTTCTCCCTATAGAGAGGTCAGTATGGGGCTCTCTGACCTCAGCAGGTAAAAGAACAGGTTTATGAAGAAGCCCATGAAAAATGACACCTGGTCTTGCACAATTCACTTACCATTAATGAAAAACAAACAAAAAGATGGAAAACTTCTGAAAATGACCATGAATCCATCTCCTCTGGCCAACACACCTAGTCCTCTCCCAACAAACCCAGCCTGCCTTCCGTTGCGGAGCAGCATGGTATGTAGATCTGACTGAGCAGACAAGGGAAATGTTAATCCTGGTTTTTCAGGTAGATTACTGAGGTATCAGCGCTGTGCCTTCTGTTCAGCTGGGTGATTTGGGGCTCAAATTATCATGTAAGAATATGGTTTCAAGTTGTTGGAAAAGCAGTAAATCACCTCTGCATGTGAGACTTGCTACTGTGTGTTGCCAGCTCAGTGTCAAAAGCAATTACATGTGAGTTCCTTGTATAAAATGAAAAGGAGATCTAGGCCGAGAGGCCTTGGAGGTATTTTCATACACTTGGCCTGACTGCCTGTCACGGGGGCTGTAAGAGTTATTCACAGCAGTCCTGAATTTGGTGCTTGTGGCTCAAAACTCTGGTGCAGAATCACAGCTGGCTGAGTTGAACCCTTGCTCTTGGCGGGGTGCTGCTGATACCTGTGTGTTCCCCTGTTCATTTAGTGGGAGGGAAGAGAGCAGAGCAGAGTGATGCGCTCACCTGCTGTCAGTGAGAAGCACGTCCCCAACACGCTTCTCTCTGATGCCAGGATTTAGCAAACCCTGTGGTCATGAAATGCTGAGCAGACATGTGAGTGGTTGGGTATCTGGCACCCACCTGCACGTAATGGTATCAGACATTGACAACTTTTACACATTTTTTGGTGTCGTGCATCTCCTGAAACATCATATCTGCCCTGTTCTAATAACTGTGGAAATGATGAGGGGGCTGTTAAAAGTTCTTTCACCACATTTCCCACTCACTTTCTTCATGCTTAACAAAAACCACCCTGTGAACAGCAAAACTCAACCTCAGGCAAAATTTCCTTCTCTAGGAAGGTTTTAACTTGTACCACGGAAGTGGGGATAAATTATATTCTAATGTAATCTGACTCCAGTCATTTATAGAGCAACGTTTATAATACAGAAGAGGTTTTGAGATTCTTTGTATCTCTAGTGTAGAATTAGTACAAGGCGTAACGTCTGGTTTTACCTAGCCAGAAAAGCGCTTGCAGGGCAGCAGATGATGCCGGGCAGCACCCCAGCGCACTCAGCCTCAGCAGCAGTCGCAGATGAAGGGGAGGTATTTCCAGCATTTATCCTATGGCATCACCCAGTGCGGCCCAAGGCAGTGACAACGTCCTGGTCCTCCCGGGCAAGCAGCCAGTATTGGCGTAAACCAAGCCAGTTCGTCTGGAGCACAATAGTATTCTTGCGCGGCTCGGATCAGAAAAATGCAAGATTATGGCCATGAGCTTGGTCCGCATGTACTGCAGAGTTGACCTAGCAGGGGCATCCTCAGGAACAGGTGTTTGTGTCCTGCCTGATGTGGTCTCCTGGGGTTTGCCCTGGCTGCTCTTAGCCAGAAGTATGGAAAGGCTGTACACGGTTTTGTATGTTGGGTAATGTGGGTAATGGCAGCCCTGCCGCTCTGTCCTCCCAAAAGTGTGTGTGTCCCTGGCTCAGCTAGCACTAACGTATTGTCACATTCTTAAAACAGAAGATTTTTAATAACTAGAACTGGCTTATCCTTCTGTTACCTAGTCAGCTTCAGTACAGACATCTCTGAAATAACATGCATAACTGCAAGAACCTTATCACTTAACAAAGTATCTAGTGCTCCTCTCTGCTTGGGGTTGTGGGAATAGGACAAGGTATTGCTCCTTTCCTAGACTAAGTATTTCTAGCTTCTTCGTTGGTATTTTTTACATAAATAAAAACCTTTTATCTGAAAAATACAAACCTGATTGCTTACAGATGACCATGTGAACCTTTAATAATAGTGATGAGATGGGGGCTGCCTCCAGCTAGAACAGTTTTTAAACAGAAGTTGCCACCTTTGGTCTGGCAGTGACAATCGCTTCAGTTGGATGCAGTGTCTGGCCTTGTGTTGCAACTTTGGGGCTGCTGCAATGTGAAGTAAAAGATATCTGCCTCAAACCTTTCCTGAGGTTTGTTGGCCTCGGGTGCCATCCACAGGGCGTGTTTCCTGCTGTGCTGTGAAATATAGGGTAACAGCACATAAATGGAGATTCGGGGACAAATCACATTTTTGTTGGTGTGGTTCATCTGATCGTTTGTAGCAATTCTGTCGTCTTCTTCAGCAATGTCACTGCAATAGACATCCTTCTGGTGTTACGTGGGTCTTGTCTTGTGGACAAATAGAGGTTGTAAGCTTGATAAACTGCCATTTTTGTATTGTCAGTCCGCTTGTTGAACTTGCAGGGGACTTGAGACTTTCAGTGTCGACGTTCTTAAGTTTTTGGAGCTCTTCTGCACTTCACAAAGTGCGTTATTTATCACCTTCATCTCTTTGGTTAGGAGAATAAGTAAGGTCAAGCAGTTAATATCAAAGGGTGCATCTACCATGGTCCATAAGAGCCTGTCACCTTTGGGGTGTGCTCTGGTACCTATTGTCCAACAGTCACAGAAGTGGACAGCCAGGACCCTCATCCTTACCTCAAGAACAATCTTCTGTACCCTCTATGTTGTCTTTGTGTTTGTTTGTGCTGATTAGCACTGATCTGCAGCTAAAACTGTCAGTGTCTAAGTTGACAACTTCATGTGTTAACCCATGCTACAATCCAATGCAAGTCCTTGGGCTTCAGCCCGCTTATCACTGCTGATTTGTAGCTCAAACTGATAAACAGCCCATCAGGGTACTCACAGTTTTGAGTGTTATGTGCTTGATCTGGCTGGACGCAGTGCTGGATTTGGAAGGGTGGTGGAGGAAGTTGTTTTACTGTGGTTGCTGGCAGTCATTTTTCACCACTCCCCCCCTCCCATCTCCTGAAATGCAGCAGCTGTTTGCCAGATGTGTGCAGTGCCCGCATGCTCACAGGTGTGAAACAGGTAAATGGGGTTGCCGACCCTCTGTTCCTGAGGTATAGCGAACCCACCACAGCACCCTTGGTCTTTGAATTGAGACAGAAGCGACAGGTTCGCACCATGCTGCCCTTTTTTGACCCAGTACAGAAACACGTGATAGGCCAGGACGTATGTCTGGCTCTGATGGAAATGGCGAGTTGTCAACACTGTGAGCTTGCTTTCTCAGTGTGCGTGTGCAGATACAGGGGAGTCCACGCTCATTAAATCCTCACAGAGCTCTAGGTCAGTTAACCCATCCAGACCTCAGTCTCAGGGGCATCTGCCTATAACAGAGGAAACTTATGCTGGAGTTGCAAGTTGTAACTCCGCTTAATGATGTGCCAGGCAAAAGCCTCTCTAAAACCTTGCCCTCAATATAAACATTGCATGTTTTCCGTTTTCAGGGGTATTAAAGAGATCAAGATAAAGAGACATGATACAATCACAGAAAAACTTTCTCCAATAAGTGATGGAAAAAGTGCTTTCTGTCACGATAATGCCTGTGTATTGTGCAGAAATTTAAGTTCTTTAGAGAGAAACGTACCACATACTTAATTTTATTTTTGCTTTCCTCGTCTTTCAACAGATTCAGATATCTGTCTCTGGAAATGTAACGCTAACAGTTTGACTGGGCTGATGAGTTCGGTTGCCACATTTTGAACATTTAATTTTTCCTTATGCTCTGGCGTCTGTTGTTCTGTAGCACAGTCACACTGAATATCAATTAGGAGGCGGGAAGTTGGTTGTGGAAAACTTGGGTGGAGGGGATGAGATACTGACTGGGATTTTGGCCGTTGTGAGGGGGGGATGCGTGTCTTCTCTGAATTCCTTCTGAACTTTGAAAACTCCTCAGTATTAAACCTCACGTGCTCTGCGGTGACATGAGATTTTGAGATGCCCGGGATTTGCATTCCTCTCTCCAAACCCACAATAAATGGTCTCTTCCACGGGCAGGAAGACAGGACAAGTGGTCAGTGCCAAAGTTGTGTAGCAGATGGTGCTTGAGTTGCGAGCAACTCCGTCGTTCCGTGTGTAAGGCACATAATGGATGTCTGCCGGCCTGGCAAATGAGACCCCCGGTGTTACTCACACGCTTCCATCTCCCATCCTGCAAGATGCTGCCATCTGTCAAGACACCGAGCCAGGCCTCACTCAAATAAATAAATAGATAATGTTCCCCTTCTTTCCAAAGCTCTTGCCGTCTCCTGCGACAGATAAAAGCCACGTGTATATACGCGCTATGTGTGGGCATATGTATATAATATATGTGAAGGAGGGGGAAATATAGATACAAATATGAGGAATGCACTTTTGAGTTCTGGTCTTTAGGCAGACGGTGCTAATGCACGGTAAAATAGTCTGTATTTTTGTAGGTGCCGTTGTACACGGAGTGTAAACAGTAGTGGCTCTTGTCATGAATTAATCTTCTCTTTCCTCTGTCTTTCGGCAGAGTGCGACAAGCTGCGGCGGGATGGCTACCGGAGCTCACAGTATTACTCTCAGGGCCCCACCTTCTCCTCGTCCTCCAGCGCAGTCTCTGGAAGTTACCAGGATGATTATGAAGAAATCGAACAAAAGGTAATGCTGGGGGGCAAAGTGCTTTAAAGGGTACGTGCCTGCTGTGGTTTAATTGCCTGTCATAACATTGTTCAAGGAAGGTAGGGTTTTTAGAAAATCATAAGGATGCATATTCCTTTGAATTACAGTGATGTTAGATAATCTGACTTCCACAGTCTCTTAAAAATCCTATTTCTACCCATGCATTTATATAAAGTCCCACTGGCACAATGAAGGTGTGAAAGCCAGGAGGAGTTTGGTAATATTCCGGGGGCAAGACCCTAAGCAAGGGTAGCTGTTCTGAGTCTGTTAAGTGTTTACATTCCGGTAGCAGGAAGAGCTATTAACCAGCCATCAGTGTACTCCCATTGTAACAGCTACATGTGCACACTTTGAATTGCTAATACAGGCAGTTATGCAGTTTCATTAGGTAGAGGCTTTGTCCCAGTGCATCACAACTGTTTGCGTAAAGGCATCCAGAAGAATTAAAGATAACCCGCTATCAGCTTTCTTTCAGTTTGCTTCGTGGTTTTCCTGTTTACACGCCTACATCTCAACATCATGTATGCTTAGCTTAGAATCTAGAAATTAATTAAACAAATAAAGCAAGCCAAGGGACAGTTGAGCACAAGTCCTAAGAAAGCTGTGAAGACATATTGTTGTATACGTCAATTTATATACGTTTCAATTACAGAGCTAGTAAGTTGCATTAATGTTCTAAAGAACAAAAGAAATTTTGCTCCCCTGCCCTCACCTCACGCTGTTGTGCCTGTGGGCTCTGAAGGAGAAGCTGTGGCCAATGTTAGTGCTGGGGCTAAGGCATTAGTGCTGGTGGACAGCAAGATGTCCAAACCTGAGATGCTGGAGTGCCTGGGATTTTCAAGACAGCTACTCCAGAATACATTGCCACAAATGGTTGCTTAGAGAGTGGGAGGATATCCTTGATTGTAACGCAGTCTAATTTCTTTGAATCATTACTAATGTGCCTCTGTAGCATGGACTAGATAACTCTGTCTCTATGCAAAGCGTGCAAATCCCAAGAACTCACTTTAGAGGGTACAGTGTTTTCAGTTCTGTCCTCTGAGGTTTTAAGTCACATAATAAAAGGTGTTGTGCATTACACACAGGCTTTCATCCAGGTGGTAATTACATTATCCATGTATTGGCACAGAACATTAGAGCATCTTGTTTAGCTGTGTGTGGTATATACTGACAGTGAGCAGAGAATGTAAAGCACATTCATACTGTGGGATGCATTACAATGACAATTTGCAAAACCCTACTCAAATAAGTGGAATTAGGATTTCCCCTGGGAAAAGTATTAACACGCTGTTTGTTGCTATTAGTGTACTGCATATGTATGCATACATACATGTTATCAACTTGTCTAAGCCAGTGCTGTGCAGCATACGACCATCTGCACATGTAAAACTAATGTAACATTTTAAAAATATAAATACACTTTTTTTTTTTAAACAATTCGATTAAGAGCATATAAGCGTGGGTGGGGCCTCTTAGAGGTCTTAGAGCTGTCATTCTTATCTTGGTTATGGTTTTTCTGGAGTGTTACCATAACATGTTGCTTACAATTGCTGTGTATTCTGAAAAAAAATATTGCAATTAATTACGCTTCACGGATAGAATAGCACTCCAATTTCAAATTGGAATAGTTTCCTTTAAATTTTTTTAGCTGAA
This sequence comes from Pampusana beccarii, assembly GCA_013399365.1. Taxonomy (NCBI): domain Eukaryota; kingdom Metazoa; phylum Chordata; class Aves; order Columbiformes; family Columbidae; genus Pampusana; species Pampusana beccarii. Next base: position 348,484 of record VWYH01000007.1, read on the forward strand.
AGGATGATTCAGATCTGTGGAGAAAGATAGTTGCCAAATTGACAATCTTGGATGTTACTGATTATCTCAAAACATTAACCTTAACCCTGCCACTCTTATTTGCAGCTTAGAAAGGCCTTAATCCCTTGTAGAAGGTAGCAGGATTCTCCCCTCATGTTATACAACTTAGTGTTTTGTGGGGTCATTTGACCAGCGTATTTGTTTAACTGGCTTTTTTTGTAGTGGCCTAAAATTTTTCTCTTTTTTAAATGAACACTTAGCACAACAGATCTCTGAACTTGAATTATAATCCCACTGGTAAAGTGCCAAGTAATTCTAATAAATCTTATGCCTTGAGCAAGTCATATTTCAGCTGTCAGAAGAATTCTTCAGTGACAGTATGGAACTGGGGTCACCAAAATCCCGTGATTCAAAATGTGAACTCTTCACCACCAGATGAAAGCTTTGTAGCTTTGTTGTCTATTCAAAGAAAAAACCCAACATTTAAATTCTGTACATGCAGTACTTAATAGTTGAAACTTGAGAAGAGCAGAATAATGATGGATGGGTGAATAGCTATTTACTGGTTGGAAATTTGCTTCCAAGTTGACATAATTACCAGCTTGCAGAAAAACAATGTTTTGCTGCATGGTGATTTCACAAAGGAAACCATCTTTCCCTAGTCTTTTAAATCTGTTTTTAAAAGAAAAATAAAAATGTAGCCAGATAGTCCACTTGTCTGTCTACACCGAGGCGATGTGAAACCATGGGTAGGTGATGCGAGAGGAGACCTCCACAAACGTTCTCATGTTTTCTGGAGGTGAGTGTCTGTCACCGGTGGGTGTTACTCGTACCACAAAACACATGGTTCAGCATGAGTCTTAGCGAATGTCTGAGATACGAGGAACATTTGCTGTTTTGAAGGTAAACCACTAGGGAGAAGGAGGCAAATTAGACCAACTCAAAAACAAGCAAACAAAATTAGAAAACACAGAAAGCTGAGGTCTCTGAGTAGTAGTTGATACGAAGTGAAGTTCTTGGAACCACCCTTTAACTCTTGACATGGATTCTTACAAGTTGCATTAATGGAGCACAGCCCATGCTCCACTGCAGTACTGATCCTGATCGAGTTTGTTGGAGATTAAGTTGGTTTATCTGGATTTTACACTTCAGTACTGTGACCAGTGTCCTCCTTTCTTGTCTATTACATACCCCTGTTGGTGACGTGCCTTGGGAGCTATTCCTGTCCTTCTGTATTGCTCTTTTTTCCCCGATGTCAAAGATACATTGAGATGTCATTTTCAAACTCTGCTTCCCGTTATATTCTGAAACGTATACATTGTGTATATTAAATGTATTTGTCTTCTGTGTGTTTTTCATTCTTTTTTCTTTCCTTTTTTTATCACTCATTCTCTTTGTTTCTTTTTGTCTCGCTCAACAGTCTAGTCTGTTAGACTGCATCTCTCAGTCTTGCATTAGCGCCTGCTGTAACTTGGTTCCCTGGAGCAACAAGGTACCTTGCCCACGAGTGGGACCATCCAGCTGCCGTATCTGCAGCTTGATGTTACTTGTAGCATTTAGCATGTATGCAAACGTATTCTGCTCTTAGCCTTCAGTCATTATCTGCTTCTGTTTTCTGTTTAAAAAAAAAAAAAAGAAAAAGAAAAAAACCCCACCTACTCAACAGAAGAATGTCATGCCAGGTTTGTTTATTTTTCCTCGTTATGCCTTTTTGTCTATTAACATTAGCATCCTTTGAAACCCCTCCTCCAATGAAAAAATGTGTTTTATTTAATTGGATGCTTCCCTGGGTTTTAATTAGCCAAGGACAAACTTTACTAATTCGGAGTAACATTTTTAAAAAAATTATGGATGTGAGCTACAGAGAGTACTTACTCCCAGGCATGCATTATACCGTGTCTTTATTTCATCTATAAAAATGTTTGTATGGCAAAAACTCATGGTATTTTTCCCCAGGTACTGTCATTTGGTTTACGAACTTTGCCTTGATACAGTCTGTTAAGCTTCAGGTGCAAAAACATTTATTTTGTTTATTCATGAGGAAAAAAAACAGGTATGGTTTTGCCACCGTACTCAGCCGAATCCTTAGTTGTCCCTTCAATACCTGCAAGAGACTGTTCAGTATCTTAAGTGAAAACAAATGCATTAACTTTATTGGCTTGAGGGACTTGAGGAGGCCTAATTCAAAATTTTGCTCGGCGTTAAGAGGGGCTGAAGCAATTGGACATTCCCGTTTGGGGGTGGGAACGTGCTGATCCTTAGGGCTCTGGCAGAACTAGAGGTCTTGCTGGGTGGTGGTGCCCTCAGCTGGCCTCCCTGCCCCTCTGCTGCAACTGCATGGGGGTGCTCTTGTCAGCAGCGCATGTAGTTTATACTGCTTCACTTTTTCTTTTAAATACCGCTCAGTTTACTGGGTTGAAACAGCAGGTCAAAGCATAAGGAAGTGAGTATAGAAACTTCCTGACTAAACCAGAGAGGGTAATTCTTCATTCACCACGTACACTGTGCAATTCCTGCAAGAACTGTGGATGCTGAAATTTTATGTGAGTTCAGAAAGCAACTGGGTAAATTCTTGGCAGGGGGAGGGCTCCATCCAGTGCTGAGAAAATATTCAGGGGAAGGTATCCACTGTATGCATCCTCTGATTTAATTTCACCTGTGTGTCATCGATTGGTCGTTATCATAAGGCAGATAGCAGGTAGCCTTTTAGAGCTCTGATCTGATGGAGTACGGCTCTTCTCATATTTTTAATCCCATTGCAACAGAGTAGAGGAAAAAGAAAGGAACATTTCTGCAGGGCTGGTTAAGGTGATAACTTGCGTGATGGTCAGTAATTTCTGCCAACGAAAAAAAATAATCCCTTCCTTACTGAGACAGTGGAGGCTATGAAGGGAAGGATTTAGTAGGATAACAAAGTAGGCTAGTGCAACTGAACGTCTCTGTGTAGAAGTAATAAAAAGGGAATATGCTATGAAAAACTGGGGGACTAGACTTGGGGACCTTGGTCTGGAGGACACCAAATAGGGCAAGACATGAATAATTCAACTTGAGTGTGATTTCATGTAAATATGGAATGTGACAGTGTCCCATAGCACAGTATGAAACCCCGTGGGTTGAAGCAGGCACATAAAGTGACAATCTCAATTGACCAAGACAAGAATCTAAAAGTTCGGGAGGGGTTTGTTTGTTTGTTTTTCTCTGTTATTATTTGTCTTGATTCCTTTGCATTGGGTAAAAGGGCATGTGAGGCCATCAAACCTAGTAAAAGGCTGGAGAAGAAGTAGGATCTTGACAAATACTAATAGACAGCTGAATTGGTATGGCTCCTGTCCACAATGCTGATTTATTTATTTTTCCCCTCAATTGTATTTTCCTGAGAAATTACAATTTTAGGTATGATTGCAATAGGCCAGGAGGTAAAAGACATGACAAGAAGGTTGACGTTCATTTGCTGAAAGGTAAAATACGTATGGATTGAACTTTCCTCCTGGAGGTCTTGTATTTTTTCAAACATTGTAGTATAAACCACTGGAATATAAACAGAATAAGAATGAACAGGGTATTTAGGCAGAGCGTGTGGCAAGATACACAGCATATACTCACTTGTCATCTGGGACCTCTCAAATAGCATGAATGTGCTGAGATAGTGAAACCCTTTTGTTGTATCTCAGTAACTAAGTAGGCTGGGGGACAATATGTCAACACGGCAACGGCAAGGCTCTGGCTTACTGAGCCATATAGCTTGTCTATAGTGTATTTATAGGCCATTTCTTTGCTGGATTCTCATTTCAACTCCCATTTGAAAGTTCATGCGTTGTCTCCCCTAATGCATGTTCATGGAAACACCGCAAGGTCCAAGGGTGTTGATTTCACATCCCATCTTTCCCTCTTCCCTGGTCCCTTAAAAAGGATGAATTCCAGCAAATTTTCCCGAGGAGATGAGTCTAACATCTCGTTGCACAGAAATTTGGCCATTTAAGTCTAGCAATAAAGTTATTATGAATCAGAGATGCTTTAAAAATGTGGTGCTTTTATTCCATTATAAACATAGTGTTTATAGTCTGCCTTGCTAAGCAGATAACATAATCTCTAAGTACTGCCTAGTCCAGTTCTATTTCTAATACAACAGACCTTACTTGAGAAGACATTCCTGTTATACAGCGGCAATTCACTGCTGTTTTGTAAATTTGGGAATGTTTGCTAAAAATATGGACATTCCTGTTTTCATCCCGATTAGACAAATAATTTCTGTGTGAAGCAAGCTGAAAGATGAGCTGCTGTCTTCCTCTGTGTGCAGTAGAGCTGTGCATGGCTTTGTTATGCCCTTTAAAAGTATCTTCACATCACAAAACCAAGTAAATATACCACGATCATTGAGAGCACTTTGGAAGAAAGAACATAAGAAGAGACAGTCATGCTCATCCAGCAACCACGGAAAGTGTCCCTGCAGATGAAGTGTGAACATTTCTTCCTACACTCAAAACTGCCCGCAACTCTTTTACTGAATTATTTTGTAGATGCCCACACCACTGTCCTATGGCAGAAGATCACTCTGACACAGGGCTTTGACCTCAACTGCACAATTGGGTTTGCTTTTCATTTGTTATATACTCCCTGGGCTGATTCATTTCAATTCGTTTTTCTCCCTTTGTCCCTCATTTTCTCAACTTTTAATTCTGCAAAACTTGTGATTGCTACCTCACTTTTTTTTTTTTTTAATAATTAGGATTCCCTTCTAATAAATGCTTCAGTTCTTCCGTTTTTCTGCCTGTTTATATACTGTAACAGAAAAAGGGTTCTGCTTGGATTGGGTAATTTCCCTGAAAAAGAAGGGTGGCTTTGTAACCAGTATCTCTGTCACTTGACATATTGGAGTAGCCCCTGGTGACTGTTCTGTGACAGCTGAGACCTGGCACTGCCGTACAGTCTGAATGTGACAGATATCGCTGGATGCCAGGTCAACCAAGCAGAGTATCCCAAGGTCACTGGAGCTCATCCTCACCCCACACAAACTGCAAAACTAGGCTTGAAGCCTCGATTCAGACAGAGAAAAGCTCTTTGTAGAAGGGGGAAAACTATGTTATTCTGCCTCAGCCTCTGATTACTCCTTTAAATGCACACACACGTGTCCGCTGTGGCACTGGGCTGACACCCCTGTGCCATGGTCCCTACAAATCCTTTCTCTCTCTCAGCTGTTTTTAAACCTAATTGGGGGGAAGCATGGCCTGGAGGCAGCTTTGCCTTCTGCAGTGGCACTTCTCTCCCAAATTGCTTAAGTTAATGAAAGTTTTTATACATTCAAGTGATGTGTGGTGGGAAGGTGCTTGTGTTTGTGTGTAGGTGCATATATGTATGTGTGCATGCACTGTGTATGTGTATAAACAGTGTATGTACATGCACCCATAAAAAGATAAGCATTCACATGATGTTTTTGTGGTGGGTTGACCCTGGCTGGATGCCAGGTGCCCACAAAAGCCACTCTGTGGTTTCCCCTCCTCGGCTGGACAGGGGAGAGAAAATATAATGAAAGGCTCGTGGATCGAGATAAGGACAGGGAGATCTGTCAGCCATTAACGTCACGGGCGAAAGAGACTCGACTTGGGGAAATTAATTTAATGTATTGTCAGCCAAATTAGGGTAAGGTAATTAGAAAGAAACCCACATCTTAAAACACCTTTCCCCTACCCCTCCCTTCTTCTCAAGCTCAACTTCACTCCTAAATTCTCTACCTTCTCCCCCCAAGCAGCTCAGGGGGATGAGGAATGGGGGTTGCCGTCAGTTCATCACGTGTTGTCTCTGCTGCTCCTTCCTCCTCACGGTCTTCCCTGCTCCAGCATGGGGTCCCTCCACAAACTTCTCCAACGTGAGTCCTTTGCACAGGCTGCAGTTCTTCATGAACTGCTCCAGCGTGGTTTCCCCATGGGGTCGTAAGTCCTGCCAGCAAACCTGCTCCAGCCTGGGCTCCTCTCTCCATGGGGGCACAGGTCCTGCCAGGAGCCCACTCCAGCATGGGCTTCCCATAGGGTTCACAGCCTCTTTTGGGCATTCACCTGCTTCGGTGTGGGGTCCCCTCCAGGCTGCAGGTACATCTTTGCTCCACCGTGGACCTCCATGGGCTGCCTGAGGACAGCCGGCCTCACCACGGCTGCACCACAGGCTGCAGAGGGATCTCCGCTCCAGAGCCTGGAACACCTCCTGCCCTCCTTCACTGACCTGGGTGTCTGCAGTTGTCTCTCTCACATATTCTCACTCCTCTCTCCTGACTGCTGCTGGTGTTGTGCAGGCTTTTTTCCCCCTTCTTAACAGTGTTATCCCAGAGGTGGTACCAGCATCGCTGGCGGGCTCGGCCTTGGACAGCGGTGGGTCCGTCTTGGAGCAGTCCGGCATTGGCTCTGTTGGACACGGGGGAAGCTTCTGGCAGTTTCTCACAGGAGCCACCCCTCACTACCGAAACCTCGCCACGCAAACCCAATACAACTTTTATAGAAACGGTTTTGGAGCCTTTTAAAAACAATGCAGGACTGACAAAATATTGGTGTCCTTCAGGAAGCTTGCATTGGAAGAATTGCTGAGGCTTTCGCAGCACTGAGCCGTTTCCTACAGAGCAGCATCTATCCCCTCCGCAGCCTCCCCGGTAAAGAAATGTAAGACTGACAGAAATGGATTATTTCCTGGAAGAAAAGCTCCCATGTTTCAAAGTGTAGTTCCAAACCTCAGTATGATATTAGTAATAATTTCGTTGCCGGAAATTTTTTTATTACCCTGAGATTGTTTATTTTTTGCCTGGAAGTTGCTTTTATTTTTGTTAAATAAAATGTTGGGCCCTGTCCTAAAGGATGTAGACCCAGAGCATAATAGAATAAATAAATGGTTATTTATTTATAAACAGTGGGAACTCCTCGTGGTAACAGGAAGAAAATTAAAATCAGAAATGATAAACAGTGGTTGCGGCACAGTGTCTGGGCATGTCTTTTGTATAGCGCTCAACTTCAGGAGAAAACAGATCGCTTACACTGACAACATATAATAATTATTTAAAAAAATCCATCTGTTGTAATAGCTGTGATGTTTCTTTCCATGCCCGTGTACAGCAGTGAGGGAGTAACCACCAGGAGAGGCGGTGATCTGGTACTGCCAGCCCCTCTTTTGGGTAGGGGTCTGCTCTCCAAAGGAGGAGGGGGCTGTAGCTCTGGTCTGGTGGCACAGAGGGAGGTCCACGGTGCCAGGCAGCCCAAGCAAACACCCCTGAGGCACAGGAGTCCCGAGGCTGCAGAGAGATCTCTGCTCATGCTGCAGCCTCTACACAACTCTTCTTCTGTGGTTTTCTTTGCCTTTTTTTTTTTCCCCCTTCGTTTTGCCTGGGAGCCAGGTCTTGGTTTTCCTCCAGGTCTTTCTTCCTCTCCTGCTTCTGAGATTCTCTGGGTTGCCTGGCTGGCAGGAGTGGGGAGGAGAGAGCAGCTCCTCCTGGGTTTGCCCCGAGCTTGTGACCACCTGCTATTGACAGACGCCCTAGTGATGTCTTCTGTGTGCCCCAAACCTGCCTGTCCTCAGGGTTTGCTGTGGACTAATACTGTCCTATCAGTAAAAAGCTGTGTTATGGCTTCCTGTGCCATTACTGGCGTGCAAGTGAGGACCTTGTGCTGAAAACAAATTTGCTCCTTGAAAGCAAATGGCTTTTTTGGCTTGTAACTTTGTCTGTGGAAGGATTTGCACAAGCTGTTGCAGCCTCTTTTCTGGTGTAGAAAGTTTGTTGTTTCATTGTTTGGGTTTTTGTTTTGTTTTGTTTTTTAAGTGGCACACCCACCATGGAGGTGAAATCTGCCACTTTGGTAAGGAATGACTTTTCAAATGATCATTCTATGACTACTATACGTTAGCTGCTTCATCCTTAAAAAAATAGGCAAAATGAACCCCTTGACCGTGGCATGAATTTCTCTCAAGGCCAAAGCAAAGTTATTCTTGTCACCTCACTGACCCGTGGCTGATGGATTTGTAGAGTGTATCAGCTGGTTCTTTGACTGAGCTCTCCCAAAATCTCTCTTTGTAATAGGCTTCTTGCTGAGACTTTACACGTCCTTGCAACCTAGTGCAGCTGGAGCAAAGCAGTGCCCAGATCTCATCTTCCTAATAGGGCACTGGAGGGGTTAATCACTCTAGGGATAAGATCGATGTGTTAAGATAATTAGTAACTGTCCTTTGCTCTGCTCAAGACCGCTCTTTTCTTTCTTATTGGTTTATATTCCTTAGACTGATCAGATGTCCTAGATAAATACAATCCAGGTGTTGTGTTTTGTTTTGTGTAGTTTGTGGTGTGGTTGTTTTTGTTTTTAATCACTCTATATAGGTCAAAGTGTGACATTGATGAGGGTGTGTTTTGCTCTGCAAGCAACTGTACTGACTGCAGGGGCAATACCTTAGTGATACCTTTTTTTTTAGGTAGTGAACTTACATTGTTGCATGTATTTCTGTTTGTAGTGTCCCGTCTCTTCCCCAGAAGAAGAAAAGCTTATTACCATCAAAAGGCCTAAAACTCCAGTTCCAAATGAATTATCGGATATCAACACCCAAACCAACTGGACCAAGTCACTCCCACTCCCAACACCAGAAGAGAAAATGCGACAACAAGCACAGGCAGTCCAAACAGATGTGGTTCCCATTAATGTGACTGGTAGGCTTTTAATTTCAGTAATTGCATTACACTGATGAGGGAGGGAAGGGATAAAAGGGGTTCCACACAGTTGCGTAGTGTTTTGACACTAATATATTTGATGCATGAATTTTAAATTACTTATTGCACAGTGTTTTGTGTTTAATAGTCCATCTCTAACTCAATGACAAAACCTCAGAATCCCTTAAAATTATCATTAGTGAAGGCAGTCTATGATGTTGACTTGAAATGGCTTTAGGAGTTCATGAAATACAATAAGAGGGTTGATAAATAGCAGTGTTTTGCTATGGACTGCACTGAAGATATGTAATGGAAAATCATGTTTTACGCAATGCTAATGGTATTTCAGGATTTTCTTCTAGGAATTTTATGTAAGGGAGGTAATTGGGTAGCTCACTATTCCAAAGACTAAATGTTACAAAATTCAAGGAAAAGAACGCCAGGGTCTTTTTTATATCAGCAACAATAGGCTTAGGTGACAAGGAGAGTAGGGTAAGAACAGCACAAGTTAATGGGGCTACATCTTTGAGCAAGATCCTTGGTAAGACCTTCCACTTATGTGACAGTAGTCCATGTTTTTGTGCTGTGAACAAGGTGTTAACACTTCATTTCGAAAGTGCTGTTTGGCTTTACAGGTGCAGAACTCCCGCTCTGTGGAAGTTAAATTGTGTTAAAGCCTGATGCTGAATAGATACTTTGTTGTGTGTAAACAGAATTTCTGCGAAAGATCAAATTATCTCTTCAATTTAATAATCCTTCTTTTTCTGCACAATATCAAGATTGTTATTAGTTAATTCAAATAACTGACCGTTTGCCTGCCAAAACCAGGATGGTATTCAATATCCAATTTATTTCAAACGCCATATGGCGCTCTCTGGCTCCATGCTCCCTCTTACAATCAATAGCTTGCAATATTTGGTTTTGTTTTGAGAGTAAATTTGTTGTTCCCTTTCCCAGTGTGACTACCAATAATTTTTTCACATGTATTGTTATAAACTAGTATTTTAAATAATGCTGCTTAATAGTAGTGAGACAGTGTAGGAGCTGCACTTCTGTGACAGACATCAAAGAGCTCTGAGAAATCGACAAGAAATGTTTCCTTAAATAAACAGCAGAAAATGTTTGAAATAAATAACGTGAAAACAGCACAAAATGAGGAACACTCTAGGTCTGGATAATTAATAGAAGGAAAACAAGTGTAATGCTGAAATGTTACTAGGCCAGTTGGCACTTTGTAGGGAATGTAGGATGCAGGTGCAGAGGACCGAGTTGTTGGAACAATGGATAATCTGACATAATCGATAAGCTTGAGCAGGGCTTAGATATTGCAACAGCAGTATCAGGGTGTACTTACAGAAAGAGTAATCTGCTGTTCGATTTAATGACCCTGCATACTAAAAGTGTATGGGGGAAGTAAACAGATGGAAAGAAAAATAAAGTAAAAGAGATCAAATAACCCTCACAGATTTAATTCAGTGTCACACTGGGAACATGACCGTGTTTGGATAAATTAGACATGTGACTTCAACCAGCTTACTTCAACTGATGTAGGAAACCTTCTCAGCTTTTCTGATTAAAATGTGCATATTACACCTCACCTTTCTGGAGTGTGCTGTTGAGCATTTATTTCCTTACAAGCAGGTAATCAGAAGGGATAGAAAGGGAGGGCAGTAAAGGAAAACTGCTGTTGCAATATGCAGACTGGTCTCTGGGATCCACTGTTCCCTTTCCATTGGAATAATTATATTGCTACTGTGAAAGTAACAGACTAGGAGCCACACACAAAAAGAAGCTGCTGTCCTTGTTCCTCTTTAAAAAGTCACAATCTGCTCCCCTCCTCTGCCCTCCCACACGCCCAGAAATTTTATTTTGTGAAGTTCCTTATGTTGCTGCACAAGGCAGGAAAAAACGACGAACAATTCTGTGCCGTTTGTTCAACGTGCCGTGGAACAAACCATTGATGGTTTTTGTTTTGATTTGGCCTTTTCCTTCGCTTGCTCTTTTTCTCGTTCTCCCAGAAGTGAGGTCGAAAAACTTCCATTTTATTACTCCTGGCATTAAATAAAAGGTTAACCTCTGAAGAGGCTGCTGGCGATGGCCAGCGTTTTCAGCAGTGCATTGGTAATCATTCGGCTACAATGGCCTCTCACGTGGCCGTGCAATAAGCGCTCCACGAGTTCAGCTTTCAGGGCTCTTCAGTGAACAGATTGCAACTAATACAGTAGTGGTAGAAGTCTGTCGGGTAGCTTGAAGGTGCAGGGGCATCGCGTTAGGCTGACAAGCTGATGACTAAACATCCAGATTTGGAAGCGGTTTCAGTCTTAGGGAGTGCCTGAGCTGAGCCTATTCTGGCCTGGAAGGGGTTGGGCTGAATTTTCAGCGGTGGCTGGTCTTTGCTTTCATATATCCTGGGGTCTAAAAGATGTGTAATGGTGTCTGCTCTCGTGGGTTTTCCGGAACTAACTTTCTTTCCAGATAGAGGATTCTGGTGATGGTGGAGGTGATCAGCGCCAGGCTGGATCCTGCAAAACATTTAAGCATTTGCTTGAGTCTGCCTTGACTGACTCTAGTGAGATTTAAGCACATACTTAAATATTTTCAATGAATCCAAGGAAACTGAGTAAACTTCATGAGGGAAAACTGAGTAAAATGTATAAGGAATGCCTAAATGATTTGTTACAAACCTGTAACAGAAGGAGAAAAGTATCCTTAAATCTGCAAAATATGTTTAACATTAACATCAATATTTGTTAAAAGAAAAGAAAAAAGGTGGCAGTGAAGAAGGAAAAAAAGACTGAGACGTTCTGATTTTGCTTTTTGGAATGTATTGCAGCTGCTACTTTGAAATTCTTGAATCTGCACAGTGGCTTTGAAAAAGCCTTTGTGTTTGAAAAGCCATGGAGGATGGATTGGTTGAGTTAGCTCTTGGGTAGCTCAAGGGCAGAAGTTACTGTGGGTCAGCTAACACAGTAACATTTCCCCATGGTCACACTGTTTGAGCTGTCTGAGGCTTCATGTAAAAGACTCTTTCCTTGTTTGTACCCTCTGCTTACCATTTACATTTTATTGCAGGGCATTCAAAGCTGTATTTTAATTTCCTTGCAAGTCACCATGTCAGGCATAATTGTTGGCCTTTGAATGGATAAAGATATGTTCAGAGATGCAAAACTTTCTCCTTCAAATTCTTTCGATTTGTTATAATGTGACTAGAATTATTATTATTATCCTGCATGGCAGGATTACCAAAAGACCCCATAAGGGTCCTAACATCCTAACAGTGGATAGTCTGTCTCAATATTTCAGAGATTCTACTAAGCCGGTGGGATCCATAGCCCTAAATTTTATAGATCCCAAGGGCTTCCTCCTCCCTTAATCTGCCCTGACTTCAGTCAGTCCAAAACTTGGGTGAAACTGGCACTTTTTTGTACCTGCAAGGATTTTGCTTAGCACAAGCGCGGCTCGTGGCAGCACAAGGCTCCGGTCAAACAGAGTCAGAGTCTTTATACTTACAAGACAGTGAATGAAACTGCTACATTTTTTCCTTGCATTTTCACAAGTCCACATGCTATACTTTAATATATGACTGTATCTTTACCTGTTATAGAGGTAATGACGTTTTCTATGCTTTTTGCACGACACACATCGTACTGATGTGCAGTCAGCCAGGGATAATATTTATGATGTATTAGTTACTGTGCATTAATCACTTTTTAGAGGTAAATAATTTGGTCATCAATTTTCAAATCAATTTTAAAAAAAAAAAACATACATGTATATCGAGTTTTTTCTGCATTCAAGTTTTAAATGGGACGTTAAGCAGTGCTTTAAAATGCATTAATTGCTGAAAAGGGAACTTACTTGTGAGATATGGGGGGTAGTTGTTAGATTTTTAGAAGTGACGGAGAATTAACTCAGCTCACAACCTATTGGGCAAGTTTTATCTTGCTACTAGTAAAATGGCCAAATTATAAACCTCTAAACAAAAGTGAATTCCTAAAGAAAAGTTGCTTAATGATAGTGGTGCTTCTGGGTCCCATTATGATACAGCACATGGTCATCATAAGGCTTTGTCTGGCAACGTGCACTTACACATTTTTTTGGCTCTTGCTGTTGTATATTTTTATAATCATTTATAAAGTTTCAATTTTAAACAGCTTCCACTCTGACTGAAATATTTATGAGGCCACAAGATGAGTTTGATCTCTGCATGATCCATAGTACTTATTTGTATTCAAGTTAAAACATCACCATCAGAAATGTGGTGCATTTGACAGGTTCAAAGCAACTTGAAATGAAAAAAGTGTCTTGTGATTTAATGACGGAGCTGTGCAAAGATGTTGTAATAACTGTTGCCAATAGCAGTGTCTGTTCCTGCATAAACCATTGTGATCTTTCATTTTCATGAACAGATTTGCTTTTTCTGCAGCTCATTACTTTAAAATAAAACAACAAAACCACCCAAGACAAACAAAAAGGGCCAAATTAACGTAAGGATTCTGTTCACTTGTGGAATTAGAGCTGCTCTCACCAGATCTGAACTGGGCTCAGGAAGTCAAAATTCCCTTTAAAACCTGCAGTATTGTGTAATGGATGTGTCTAAAGCCTTACTGTGACGATATGCAGTATCTTCCTTCAGTGCAAACCTTCATTGTAGGAACAAGCTAACATTTATTAATGCCTTTTTTTCCATTTCTACAACAAAACTAGTGGAAGAAAGTGCATGATGTCAGCGTGCTTGGAAGTAATGTTGCTTTGCTTGTTCTACCATGTATTAGGGGAGAATTTCGACCGCCAAGCCAGCATTCGGCGGTCTCTAATTTACACAGACACGGTGGTAAGACGGCCGAAGAAAGTCAAAAGGAGAAAGACTATTACAGGAATCCCTGACAACATACAAAAGGAGCTAGGTATGGCTCATCAGAACTGTATTCCATCCACTGTTCATTGTCACTGCTTATCATTACTCGACTAATAACATTACCAGTGCTCATGAAACCAATACAGTCTGATAGCCTATTACAGTTCCAAATACGTGTGTGCCTCCTTGCCACCTTGTGCGTTGGGAAATTAGGACTTTTTTATCTGTTGACTTCCATCTATTGAAGGGAACGGGGTATTTGGAAAATGGTGTCCTGGTGCAATGCAGTCTGCACGGACATAAGGTTTCTGGTCTTTAATGCTTTCCTGGAGATTTGGTCTACGTCTGCTCCCCCAGGATGTTCACTGAAGCAAAACTGAAGTGGGCAGACGTTTGGCTTGCGAATAATTACTCAGTGGAATAAAACAATTCATGGATGCCTTCCCAAATCTGCCAAGAGTTGCATCAACAGTGAGAAACCTGTATATTTTCCAGTTGAGTTTAGATCTAATTGGCAACCCCTTAAGTATCAGTGTTATTTGATTGGAAGTGATTTACATGAGCTCATTAGCTATCGCATATACTGCAAAGGAAAAATGCGTCCTTGGTCACATTTACACTGCATCAGGCTGTCCTCTTTCACAGTTAGTAGCATACGTGATATTCAAAGCTGTTGAAGCAGGGCAAATTTTGGCAGACTTACCAGACACTTTTTGTAGAGCTCTTTGATTTAAATCTGGGCATTCTTACTTATTTTTAAAAAAGATGTTTCAGTTTTTCCTGAACTATTACTTCACAGATAAAATTATGCTCCCCCTCTCTTTGTTTTGCAGTACAGGAAGAATGTCTTTTCACATAGTCTAGCAGAACGTAATTTTAGGTGATTTACATGTGGAATCATCTGATATATTGATGGCTTCAGTAAATTTGACTACCTTGCATTTACTACCTTCCTTTTTAAATTATGTTTTCAATTCTTGGTTCTTTGTCTAGATTTTTCAGAAACAGAATCAAAAGTATGTAGCTTGTCTGGATGAGTTTGAAATGAGCTACAGGGCCAGGTGTAGACAAAGCCAAGAAACGAACAAGTGCGTGAAGAGCAGTTTGTGGGTGGAACTGTGCTACTTCAGCATCTGTAAGGGAACAGTGCCCTGCCATGGGAATCTTCTGCCTCAAGAAAGATAATTCAGTTGCCCTGACCCTGTTAGGACAGCTAAAGTTAGGCAGCTTTAAATTTTGTTACCTTTGGATCTCATGTAATGGTTTTATTTTGAACTGCCGCTTTGAGATTTGCCCAAAGCTGTCAGGTGCCTTTATCCATCGTTTCTTGTGGGATGGATGCTGTTTTGTGCCTGCCGTAGGGAACTCCTCGTAGTGTGGGTTCCCTTCCTCCCTCTTCACTGTGCATAGTGGGCCGTGCCACCTGGCACGAGACTCTTTCGAGACCTGGAGTCCTCCTGGAGGTCAAAATCTGAATTTGTTATTTCCTGAGAGAGAACAACACATTTATCAGCTTTGCAATCAACTGTAAACAAGCTTGAGCATTAAATAAAATAAAGTAGATTTGTTCTAGCCAAACAAAGATCAAAGCTGGAAACGAAGCTACATTAAAACTCAATATTGAGTTGTTCTTATCAAAAGATTCCCTTCTCCTGTTTTAGGTCTCTGAGGCTAATCCCTCAGATACCGTGTTTACACCTGATTTGAGGAACAGCAGGGACAATCCTCATCTTCTCTCGTCTGTTCAGGATGCATACCTTTTTAATTCCCTTCTTCCATTTTAAACTACGTCTCTTTGCTCTTTGTCGACGAAATGACTTGTGCTCCTTAAAAGCATTTGTGCCGCTTAAATGCAAAACTGATACAGGACATCCCTTTGAACTGGTCATTTTCAGGGTACTTAACAGTGGCCTTGAGCTAGTGTGTTATTCTGAAAATGGCACGCATACCAAGGTCATAGTTTTTGACAGAGGGTATCTTTGACACATGTAGGATTCACCTTGAGGGCAGATAGCAGAGAAAAGCAGAGCGAAGCAGAACACTTTGTCCCACACTAGCATTTGTCACTTGTTGGGGTCCTGGCGCTCTTTCAGGCACGTAGATTTAGAAACGGGTGACAACTGTACTTGGGTGGACGTGTGGAGAATTATTCCTGCTGGCAGCGCTTCAAAACTTCAAGGTTAAGTTTGTGACCACTTCAGACAGGTTTAATGCTTGTAAACCTCAGCTGTAATTTACCTGGTGGAAAAAACTGAGAATGCAGTTGGCATCTATCTTGAAAAGAAATCTTCAATCCATATCTTAAAAGAAGCTTGTGACTATTGCCAATCTGTTTGCTCAAGGCGACAGGTTTTATGGCCTTGATTTCGGTCTTTCTGCGCTGAGCACGCTTCGTGTTGCACTGCTTGAAGGTTTTCCTTGGCTTCTATTTTAAGTTGCAGAAATGTCAGGGCCGGCAGTATATCCGCATTATATCTGTGGGAGCTCTCTCTGGATGGTTCCCTGGCCCACAGCGAGCAGGCGTGTGGGGCTTCAGCCATCTGCCCTGCAGTGGAAGTTGCCTGAGGAGCTTCGTCTTGCTTCCGTGGTGGTTGTATGTCATCCAGACAGCAAAATGTGAGCCAGGAAAACTCTCTGATGGCAGCGTCCATCCTGTTAGCGTGTTGCTTTCCATCGCTAGAAACAGAGTGCGCTTGAAGAGAGAACAGTTATCGGTGTCTTCAGGTTATATAGGTGGGGAAGCCAGGCATGCTGCAGGGAAGTGACTTTGCCGGAGTCACCCACTAGGCCGCTGGCAAGGCTGGGAATAAATTAAATCTCCTCCATCCTTGTTCAGTTCACTTTCTGCCTTTTCTCCTCTGTCACTCCCCAAATATTTCTGTAGCCTATTTCTCTTACACTGTCCCAAAACAAACAACGAGTTGTTTTAAAACATTCCACAGTTCATTTGATCAGAACAAGGATCCGGACTAAACTCCAAATCAAGCAATTGCATTGTGCCTATTGACATTCTCCCTGTGGTTTCAGCTGAATAAATCTCTTTGTTTCTCCCCTAAAGCATTGCTGTGAATGGCTATAATATTTACACAAAGATTAAAATCCCTTGGTACATCAAAGTTGCTGTGTGCAGGCTAAATAACCAACACATACAGCAGATTCTTGTTACCTCTTGTTTATCCTTCAGAAGGAAGCAGAAACTTGAGAGAACCTCAAAGCTTCAACCAAGCTTGAACTGTTTTCATTTCTTGCAAGAGAGCCTGGAAGAGCTTCTGCTGGGCCAAGCTGCTGGGGTTCTCCCCTGGCTTCTTTGGCTCCTTTGGAACAAAAAAAGACCGAACAGAAGAGAAGCCTGTGCTGATTATTGGCCTGAGCTCAGCAGCCATGGTGCCCTTGCAGAATTTAGCCAAACGAATTGAAAGGAGTCGTTACCTGCACCCGTAAGCCTTGTGCGGAAACTATCTTCGAACATACTTACTTTTGAGCATTATAATACTGCCGTGTTTTCACAGGTGTCTTCTCCTGATGAACCAGTCTCTCTGCGTAGCCTAGAAACTTCTGCATAAAAAATGCTGCTTAAATAAAATGTGATGTGATAGATGGGATTCTGAGACAGAATAAGAATATGAGATGCCTCCTAGTTTAGAGATTCCAGTTATTTTCTGAATAGTTATTTTTTAGCAGCGGGACCTTTTCAGTACTATTTAGCAGAGCAACACCAGAGTAAGAGGAGAAGGCAAAGCATTCCTCTCTCTGCCAAGCACAGCAGTGAAAAAATGAGGTTTGCATACTTCTCAATTACTTTCACTGTCTTATAGAACATAAATATTATACGTGTTTCTAATGGATTTAATGTCAGATCAAAACTGCAGAAAGGACAAGAAACTTTGAGATGATGTTTCACTTCAAGTTTTGTGCTTTCAGTTTCTCTGGTCTGTGTTGGCATTATCCATCACTTCTAGCTTCAGATGGTGCCTTATATGCAAACTGGTGTTCTCCCCTCAGGCAAGAAGGTGATTCCCAAACAGAAGTTTGGTAGAGGTGTGCAGCATTCTGGGAGAACCTGTTACAGGCCTTGCTTCTGTCTTGGCTCTTGGTTATCTTCAGCTTCCTTCACATATTCCAGCTCTTCAGACAAAATAAAGGCAGCAAAATGCCTTCACATTTCCATGGTTCCTTCTCTGTGTCAGTGCTCTAGGGTCTGGCTCAGACTAACTTTAATTTTTGTGAGGGTACCAAATATCTGGTTGTGAGTGTTTCTCCAGAGCTCTGCACAGGTGCAGTCCAAGGCGCCAATGGACAACTTCTGGTGACCTGAACTCCCTCCCTCTCGTGCAGGAGCAGCAAGTTCCAGACTGGGGTATCGGTTCCACCATGGTTTATCTTTGAAGTAAACATACCTCAGCAAAGCAGGGGAGAGGAAAACATCTTCAAGTTTTCTACGTTTTGATTTCTTCTTCTGCCAGGCATTTTGCTTTTCTTAAATCAAACAAAGTTTCTCTCTTCTTTTGGTTTTCAAAAAAAGTATTCAAATTTTATGCTTTGTATGTACTTTCCTTGAATTACTTCAATTATTTTTTTTCACCTTAAGGTGCAATTCAGGGTCTTTGTGGCCCTGTGATTCTTTTTCCCCTCCCATCTACCTTTTTTTTCTGTCTTTCTAACCAGAGAGTTCAGAGGGTCAGAATGACCTCAGATGCTTTTCTTCAGCTTATTTCCCTGCCTCTCATTTTCAGTAGCTCACAATGAGTTGTCACCTAGAGGACCTCCTGTCATTCATCAGGGTGGATATGACTGACACCTGAATGGTCAGTCACTCATTTGCTTTCTTGTGGTACAGCTCAGACCCCCTGTTGCTACCAGCCAGTGTCCCAGCTATCATTTGAGGCTGTTGAAGCTTCTGCTTTGACATGCCTTAGAGGAGACCATTCCATCTCAGCAGCGTGGGGGCACATAAGTCCTTACGATATTTGGGAACTCAGCTGTTCTGTTGAAGACTCCTCCTAACTGATATTCTTTTCCAATTAGTCCTTTCGGCAGTAGCAGTCATTCAAGTTACAGGTCCCACAGGTAAGAAGAGGCCCAGATATCCAGTGGCCCTACAGAAATGCCACGCACATATCCAAGAATGAAAGACAGCAATGCCAGGAATATAATCTTAACCAAAGGCTGTTCAGTTAGTGAAATTAACAGAATTGAGAAAATTTAAATTCCCTCTGTTTTCATCAGAATTCTTCCTGGCAGGGTGGCAGTGATATATGCAAAGGTTCATGATGGTTTTTAGCTGTCGATCTGAGAAGCATTGCAGGATTCTCTGCTTCATTTTCTCCCCTCTGAGAGATTACAAATGCTTCATGGAGCACAGTGAAAATTCCTTAATATTGCCATAAGCTTGATATACTTGTCCATTTCTTGTTGAGAGTCTTAAAAATAATTTGCTTTGTAAGTACTGGACTAAAATAGATGAAGAATCTCTGTGTTTTTTTGTGAGACTGTAAGTTGTGGTGCCTGCACAGTGACTTGGCTAGGTCACCAGCTTTGGAGGAGGATTACTAGGCAGGGTGTGAGAAGATGAAAGCAACAAATCTTAGGAATGTGCTTGTGGCACAAGAGACAAGTGCTTGTAGTAGAAATGATTAGTCAGAAGTGGTTTGGGAAGAGAGATTACTTCTGTATACTAGTTGAAACAAGCATGTTCTTTGTGATATCAACATACTCTTTATCCTCTCAAATCCTCAGTTCCCTTCGCTCATGTCAGTGCAGAGGACCTTTCTGCTGATTCTCTGCAGCAAGTTGCCACCACATCAGCCAGAGTCACAGTGAGACAAGGGGTCTTCTAGTAGCTAGGACCTGGCCCTAGGGATTACACACAGGCACTTTCTTTTTTCCATCAAATTTGCAGTCAGTCTCAGTCCCTGTCATCTCTGATGAGCAACACCAGTAACTACCAGAGTCAGGGAAAACTGGTGTAACCTGTATGTGCCTGTCTTGGACCAAGTGCTTGGAGCTAAGGTGGGCGTTTGAACCTCTTCTCTGTGCTTCCATGCAAGAGATGTGAAATATGTTGCATGTTTCGCTTGTTCCAGATGGCAGGTGTTCTTTACTTGCTGCTGGCGTCTACACTGGATGTGTGCCTTAGAGAAGGGCATTTGCCCTAAGAGATATTTTTCAGCATAGCAAGAAGTAGGGTAATAAAGAAAAAAGGAGTGCACAATCAGGTCTCTTGTGGTGGACATAGCACTGGCTGCAGGGCTACTGGACACAGGATTATATAAAATGCGGGCAACATAATTATTAATTACTTTAAGCTGCATATATCATAGCACCAAATTGCAGCCACTTCTGACATTGTAACATTCAGCATCTGTAACCTGATGTCCAGTTGTGCAATAGTTTTTACTGCTGTCTGCTCAGACATCACCCCTGCAACTAGATGGACTTGTGGATGGTATTCTTTAAAAGCTCTGATTCAGTTCCAGAACTTTTCGTGTTGCAGAAACATCTTGTAGCTTCTGACCGTTATTTTAGTAGAGGCTTTTTTCCAGAGATATAGCATTTTCTATGTAATAGTCAACTAAAGGTTTGGGCTGTCCCTTAGAATGGGATTGCTCATCTTCTAGCTGCAGTACCAACAAAAGCAGTTTGATTTTAAGAATTTTTGAAAACCCTTGCTTTTAGCGTTACTCTGGAAGCGAGTGAGGGTTTTACAGTGCATTTGGAAATCGCAAACACAACATTCGTCACTACCCCCCTCTCACTTCCACCAAAATCTTAAAATGCTCAACATTTTAAGAGATTACCTGAATCCTAAATGTTACTTTGGTGTTTTTTTTTCTTTGAACCATTTTCCCTGCAGATTTCTGTTGTCCCTCTTCAGGAAATGGAACTGTCAAAAAAGCAACTGCTGTATTATAAAGAGCGAGTAAATCCTCATGGCCTTGCATGAGATTGTGCATACATGTGAAGCCCAAAACAAAGCTAAAGTAATTTCAGAATATGCTACCTTTCTATAAAAAATAATTAATACCTCGAAGTTGTATTATTGTAATAGCAACAGCCATGTAAAAGCCCTTCTCTGCCCATATCCCATATAATGATTGAAGGATGTAGCCCTGTTATTTACACTTCTGAGACGGGGCTGTCTTGCCCCCTCTGGACCCTGTATTTATTTGGGCTCTGCATTGGTCTAACTGCCAGAGGCCTCGTGCTGGTGCAAAGACCTGCCCTGATGGGCGTCCCTGCGGTATTTGGGTTATAAAGGTTTACTGCTCTTCGTAGAATCGTAGAGCAGTTTGTGTTGGAAGGGACCTTCAAAGGTCACCTAGTCCAACCCCCTGCAATGAGCAGGGACATCTTCAACTAGATCAGGTTGCTCAGAGCCCCATCCAGCCTGGCCTGGAATGTCTCCAGGGATGGGGCATCCACCACCTCTCTGGGCAACCTGTGCCAGTGTTTCACCACCCTCATCGTAATTTATTTCTTTCTCATGTCTGACCTGAAGCCTCCCCTCTTTTAGTTTAAAACCGTTATCCCTTGTCATAACATGCCCTTCTAAAACGTCTGTCCCCGTCTTTCTTGTAGGCTCCTTTTAAGTAGTGAAAGGCTGCAGTCAAGTGTCCTGTAGAATCAATTTATGGAGTTTCTGTGAGCAAAGCAGGCTGGACCCTAAATTACATCTCTCCTGGTAACAAACACAGGGTTAGTACTGATGCTCAACAGCATTGAGAGCGGTTGTTGGTGCTGCCCTGGTGTTCACCTGCTGCTCCAGCACCACTGTTGCCTGGGCCGGCAGCCGCCCGGGATCTGACTGGGCTGGGGTGCCCAGCATGGGGCAGGGGCCGCTCCCCCAGGCATTTCAGTACAGCCACCCGTGCCAGAAAAGAGCTTGGCTTGGATGGACATAAGAAGGGTCCTTGGCCTCTCTCATTTAGCAGCTTAGATATAGCGCCAAGGGTTTAATTTTGTATTTCAGGCGTTTTAAAGCATCGCTGTGCATTTGCAGTGAACAGGATGCCCCAGTAATGCATTGTGACACTCCTGGGTTTGGAAGGAGGAAGGGGGAGGTTCACAAGTCCAGTGTTGTCCTGCTTTGCCGTCTGCCTTCCCCAGCAGTAACGTTTTAAACAAGCATAAACTGTCCGTGCGCATTATGCTGCTTGTGGAGTGCGTTTAGCTTCCTTTGTGAATACCGATGTATTGCATACTGAAATGAGGTGCTCTCAGCCACAGGTCAGTATGTGATGGTATTAGATACTTGCTGTAGTGCTGACAGCTTCACTCTCCACAAGCCCCATCCTCTGTCTTGTATGTGCTGGGGGTGTGTGTGTGTATATTTCATAGTGGTAGAAACACGAAAAATACCCCGTATCTTTTGTTATTTATATAACCTAGTCCGCAGATTTTAATTATCAGCTTTTTTTAATTGGCTAACAGTTGCTATCAGTGATATCGTCGTTCCGGAAGCATTCATAATTTCTACTTTGATGTTTTTATCTCTCTTAACCTGATTCTATAGAAAAAATACACATGGAAAGCAAAACAAAATTATCTTTCTTGCTGTACAGTTCTTAATAACTGTATACGGAATATGCAAATACTTCTCTTGGTTGGCTGCAGCAGTCCATCTGTTCTGACAGTATCTCAGATTATCCAAGATGTTTGCCAGCATCCGAGCATCTCGCTTTGCTGCAAACCTCTACCAGAACCAGAAAGAGGCTACGTTTTCATCAGAGCAAGAGAATCTACACAAAGCAAGCTAAATAGGCTTCAAGCTGCTAAAAGACTACTTATGTGCCTGGGGAAAAGAAGTAAACAATCTTTTTGTATGTGCTGCTTTCACTGTAGCCTTTTCAGAGCTCTCTTTTCCTTATCCTAAATGCCTCTTTTGCCTGCCAAGAATAAGGATAATTAAATGTTCTTTAAGTGGTGTTTAAAGCTGCATGATAAGAATACCTATCCTCCTGATCCATGTAGTAAATATGAACGGAGAACAGCCCTATCAGGAGCGCTGCTTCGTTGCTCCTGAGACTAGCTTTAAGGCGGAGACTTGACATAACCAGTTTTCCCCGGCAGCGACACATGCAGCATCCTTACGAGCGTCTCCAGCAGCACGCCCGCCTCTCGTGTCTGCTATTTATACAGTAACGCAACTGAACTGAAAAGCAACAGCCGTACACAGGCTAATTTTAAAGCGGTGCTCTGGTTTGTGATTTTAAAAGGCAGCTACCGATAAAAACATAAATTTAGAAGAACTCTGAAGTCCTTTCTACTGACCCAGTGATAACTATATTTTGAACTGAAACTGTTTTTTCTATTGTCCTCAACTTCTTTTTTTAATATCAACATATGATTAAGTACAGTTATTTTTTATTTCCTGATGGTCCTGAGGATGAGACGACCATGAGTACAAGCTGTTTCTTCTCCCCATTTCTTGGAGTTTTTCCTTTATGATAAATAGAAGGTAGTTGTAAATAGTTTTCTTTGCAGTGCTGGATAATGCTATGTGTAAATGCTATTACAGCATATGTATTATTTGCGGTAAAACAATGCATGTTTCAATGTGTTAGGCTCCTTTCAGATGAATTGCAAGACTTGGAGAGCTATCCGTGTCTCCTGAGATTTTTTTTTTCTGAAGTGTAATGCTTTTAAAAAGCAGAAGTGATTATTCACATTAGTCTCCAGATTTCCTTCCCCTTTTCTTTATTGCATGAAGCATTAGCATGGAAACACACTTCACGTTTCTCAGGCTTTTGTCTGTTCCTGCTGCTTTGCCTACTGGAAGTCAAACAGTGCTACTTGGTTTCTGACATAACTGATTACTATGGAAATTATTACCATGTCATAAACAGAGGGTTTCACGTGTCGAGTGTGCAGCAGGAACGCAGACGATTCTGTAAGCAGAAGGTTCCTGGTAATAAAGAAAAAGGGAAGAGAAATGCAGAAAACACACAATGCCTGTGCAAAAACCCATTGTTGCAGATTCTTTTTCCAAAGGCATAACCTTCAAGAGCATGGGGATCAAGCAGTTTGCTGGGTTTCTTTGTTTTTGAATGAGTTAAGAAGATAAATGGGAATTTATGCTTCAAGGAATAATTCTTTTATTTTGACCCCAGCAGTCGGCCCTGGCCAAAGTGATTTCCGAGGGCATTCGATGTATGTCCCGGATCACTGTTCCACGCTAGGGAGACTGGACAGCTATCGCGGCGCCGCGCAGCGCTCTGAAACCAGGGACACCAGCTGCCAGACGGAGGACGTGAAAGTTGTGCCCCCTTCGATGAGAAGAATACGAGCGCAGAAGGGACAAGGCATCGCTGCCCAGATGTCTCAGTTCTCCAGCTCCTCTGGAAACATGTCAGTGATGAGTGATTCTGCTGCAGTTATTTTTCCCTCTCGCCAAAACAGCGACATGGGTTTTCACAGCTTGCCTCGGGCTGGCGCGAGAGTGTCTCTGCAGTCCCTAGAGCAGACACAGAGCATCTCTAGGCAGATAGAAGACATCGGGGGCACTTTACCCCACCAGATAAGTAAATTGCAACTGGATGATAGTGTTGTGCATCTGAGGAATAATCCCACGACAGGGACCATGTCGAGGCCAAAGTCTCAAGAGGTGGGGAGTTACGATGGCGAAAAGTCCGCAAGCCCGGCATGCGTGGTCTCTCCTCATGCCACCTACTCAACCAGCATCATACCCAACGCAACACTGTCGTCCTCCTCAGAAGTTATTGCGATTCACACTGCCCAGAGCGCTGGATCGTTGGATAGCAAAATTACCAGCTCCGCTGCCTACCCAAAGCCAAGAGACAATCCCGTTGCCAGCAGTGCAGTCAGTGGGAAAGAAGATCATCATTCATCAAGCGGTAACTGGAGCGAGAGCAGCTCCACGCGTCACTCACAGACTTCAGATACCATCCCATCCAATACTGTCATGATGCTTTCTCTTGGTGACTCTGCCGTCTCTCTCAGCACTCCTGGAAACGCGGAGGCTGGGGCTCAGAGCGTGAGCTACAGCTGTAGGAACAATCTTGCTTTACCAAACCCTTCCCAGGACAGCGATGGTAGGAGTGAATCTAGCTGTTCGGGGGAGCGAGCGCAAGCAGCAGCGAACAGCACGGAGCACTGGCTGTACAAATCTGCAGAAAACAGCGAGGCTCCCTCACACAAGGCGGTTTGTACCACACCAGACTGTGCCACTCCCGGTAGCAACCTGAGCAGCAGCAGCCTGGAGAGGACTTCAGTCAGAGATGATTCTACTTCTCTGTATTCTGTGGACCACGATGTTTACTACAGTTCCATGCATATGGACTCCGGACTGAAGTCAGATGTGCCATGCAGTAGTACTAATGGTTTTGGGAACCCCAGGGACAGCGTGATAAATGTCTTTGAAGGAAAGGAGAAGAAACATCAGGATGACCAGTCAGGTCAAGGTGACAAATCCCTTGCAAGAAACATCTCTCTGAAAAAGGCAAAGAAGCCGCCTTTGCCACCATCCAGAACAGACTCACTCAGAAGGGTGCCCAAGAAAAAAGCCCAGTCCAATGGACAGGTACTTGATGAAACCCTTATTGCCACCCTCCAGCATTCCCTGCAGCTGAATCTCAAGTGCAAAAACGGCAGCTCCCCTTCCCAGAGCCCCTGCAGCGATTATGAGGATCCCTGGGTGCTGCGCTCCCGCAGCCAGAGCTCGGTCAGTGCCAGCAGCAGCATGATGTCCACCACTGCTCCAAACCTCTACTCCATCTGCACAGTCACTCCCTCTCAGAGCGAAACAAGTAGCATCAAGTCGGAGTACGCTGACCAGTGGGGTTACTACAGCGACTATGCCGCGGTGGGAGACGACCAGGTAAAATCCCCGGTGACCCCTTCTGCCAGCACATCGTCCGCTCTCAGCGATTACAGCATCAGCCACTTCAGTGATGGCTCAAGGGCTTCTGCGCCACAAGTGCCCAGTGGACTGGCCAAACCAAAGAGCGCTTCTCCGGAGAAATCCCACCGGGTCACCTCGCCGTCAAGTGGGTACTCCAGCCAGTCCAATACACCCACTGCGCTTACTCCAGTGCCTGTACTTTTGAAACCTGCATCATCAGGAAATGGGAAATCCAAGCTGAAGCCTAAAGTGCCTGAAAGGAAATCTTCTCTCCTGTCTTCAGTCTCCATGTCATCATCCTCCACGTCTCTTTCTTCAAATACATCTACTGAAGGGAGTGTAAGTGTGAAGAAATCGGAGCCCACCCTGAGCTCTCCTCTGGATTCTGGTTCACCTCCTCCACCACCTCCTCTTCCAACACCTCCTCCACATTGCCCCGGACTTTCTCCTCCCCCTCCTCCTCCTCCAGCAGAAGTCATGGATCTGTCACCATTGCCAGCCTCCCCCACGTTTCCCCCTCCGCCACCAGAAGCCGATGTAAATTCTTCCTTTGCCCAGACTGTCCCATGGTTTCCGCAAGAAGCCCCCATGAGTTCGTTCTCTTCCCCTGTTCCTCCTCCTTCTGCTTTCCCCTTAGCTGTCCCACCGCCAGCACCACCTCTTGATCCCAAGCTAACAAAAGGTGCAACAATATACCCGCAGTATTCTTTTAAGAAACGTAACCAGGAAGAGTCTTGCTACAATCCAGTGAAACAGCCGCTCAACAAGCAAGACGCATCGAGACCTGTGATGCCCTTAGTAACTACCAAAGCGTTGCAAATGGTGCAGCTGAGGTCTGTGAAAAAAGCGACAGAAGGTGAACCATCACCTGAATCTGCTTCTGAAACCATCCCTCAGGAAAAGGGTGCTGTGAATTCAGCATCACAGACTTCCCTAAAGCCATCTCTCTCGCTAAGACTCAGTAACAGCTCAGGTGAAGAGGAAATGAAAACTCAAGGCACTTCATTTAAAAACTCAGTTCAAACACTGGCTCGGGGTTCTCCTCTCGTTCTCTCTGATAACACACCTGCGCTTGGCAGCGATCCAAAGCCTGCAAGTGCCATAGGTCTAAACAAGCCTTCCGAAGCTGATTCACTGGGGACAGCTGCTGAAGACACCCCTGAGTCTTCAGTGCAGAGCGAAGACCTCCATTCTGGCGTGTCACTTCAGGGGCCACCAGCATCTCCCAACAAGACTCAGGTTGTATTGCCAAGCAAGAAACCGCCTCCTATTTCAAAGAAACCCAAACTGTTCCTCGTTGTACCACCTCCACACTTAGATCTCAGAGTGGAAAAAGCAGCTGAAGTGAGTGATACTGCCAGAAGCACATCAAGCCCAACTAAGAGAGACGCTGTGCTTGCACACTGCGAGGAGGCGAGAAATTGTCTTACAGATGGACTCAGTTCTAGCGAGATGGACTCTGGCAGCCTGGTTCCTGGGGGAGGAGCTGCCGGATTCACCTTCTCTGAGACAGTGGGAGCTAATGCCTTTGTGGTGCAGCCTGCTGCATCACCAGTTCAAGAAGAACCCAAGCAGGAGGAGCAGCCCGCTTTTGATGAAGGAAGCAGCTCAGGCAGCAGCCAAGACAGCGGCAGTAACGGTGACGGGCACCTATCTCAAGAGAACGAAAGTGGTGAGTCTCTTTTCTCTGACTGCTCTTCAGATGCAGCAGTAGCTATTTTAAAGAAGCTGGGGCGTGAGGGTAGCAATCCTGGCATTCAGGTGGGCTTCTGCAGAGAAAAGACCCTCTTGTGATAGTTAAAACTGAAAGCCTAAAGAAACTCGCAGGGATCAGACTAATCATTTATGAGATTTCTTATAATTCCTTTCTGATTTCTCATTATTGCAGACATGGGAAGATAATGATGCTTTATTTGACTGTGCTAGGATTAAAACATGCTATGAAAACATGGTTAGTTTCTTTGTTAATTTTGATTTTGCATTTTAATGGAAACCATACAGATTTTCTCTTAGCGTTGTTCCCCACCTGCGTGTGTGTGTGTGAGCACAGGTATTTTGTGCACCAGAGTTTCCTGAGCCAAGTGGTGTTGAAATGACGATAAAGACAAGGGTGCGCTCGCTTGATCTCTCGGATGCTTTGCCTTAGTAGCAGCATGGGCTGCTTTCAGGATTATGAGCCTGCTGGGTTCCCACGCCAAACTGACAGTATGGTTCCTTCTTTCTGCATAGTGGAGGTGTTTGAATCGGACACGGCAAATAGTTCATTCCTGCCGAGCAATAGTTATGGGGAAGAGGCAGACGGAGTGGCAACACCAGCGAGACCAAGGACTACTGAGGATCTTTTTGCAGCTATTCACAGGTATGGCTGAAATTGCCCTTCCCGTACTGTCGGGTCAGGTAGTTCTCTCAAAAATTAATTTAACATTGTTTTACTGAAACACCCAATTGTAACAGTCGTTGCTTTAACAGAAAGCACACATTTAGCAACTTTTTACTAAGGCTCTATATGAAAAAGATAAGGAAAAGAACTTATATGTTTTATTGTTTAAAAACTATACTTAACGTGTTCTGAGCTAAAAGCTACCGGATTAAATCAATGTAGATGATATTACAAATATCCTGCCCCTTAAAATATCGAGTTACGTCTAGTATTTATTGTACTGTTCTCAATCTGCCATATTAACTCTACTGTTGCTTTTTCTGTGTATCTTTTTGTTTTCATTCTCGTTCTTCTCCATCTCTTTTTACTCTCTTCGCTGCTTATATGGTGCAGTTTGGGACAGAGGCTCAACGCTAATGCTTCATGGCAAGCGTGGCTGAAACTGGCAAGTAACACAACATGTCAGTCATATGGCAAAACATATGGCAAACGCTGGATTATAGTTTGCCATAATCCAGCCTGAGGTCGGGTGTTTTGTGTCAAACTGGTTCATGAATGAAATGTGCAATACTGGCTCTATTATTGACATTATTCATTTCCCTTAAAAACAAAATCGTCCTGAATAGGCAACTAGATTTTTGTGCTATTCATGTTAGGTTGTCAAAAAACAAAGAAACAAAAGCTTAAAACCACAAAATGAAACGTGTGCACCATTTAAACAGTACACACAGAAGACCATTACCACTCTCTGAACTACTGAGCTTGCTTTTAGACTAGAACCGACGTAGTGGTAGTGCCATCTCGTGGCTTTGTCCTTTCCTTCAAAACTCAGAGGGACCTCATTATCTCTTAACTGGTCGCAGAAAGTGCTTGGCAGCATCCATATAGGTTTATCCAGGTGTTTAGTCAGTTTGCGCATCTGTGCCCGAGTTCTGCATCAGGAGTACTGAGGGATGGGAAAACCTGGGGTGAGAATGCAGCTGGGAGACTGCAGCACTTGGGACCCAAATGCTATTTTTTCATTTTTGAAACGGTACTGTTTCAGATGTTACAAAAATTACAAATATACGATACTGACTTTTTGTAATTTACGGTTACCCTTAGGACTTGGCCTGTAGGAGCTGTTCTAAAAATGGTTGTTGCATTCACGTTGCATGGTGCTCACTGGGGCTGCGACAAATCTGGTTTTAGAATGAAATATTCTGGCCAGTTGCCTTTCTCTGTTATGTATGCAGATAGAGAGTGGATCTCTGTGTGTATGCACCTACATGTAATTCAGGAGTTTATGGGGAAATGGACAATGGAACTGGATGTGACACATTAATAGTTAAAACTGCTTGACACATTTGTTATTAAGACCTTGCTTTTGCTGGCTTTAGACTTGAACCACTAGCTGTTAATTAGTACAAAATGTTTTGTTTCCCACCCCCCCACACTATTTCTAAAAGGTATTACTTCAGTGATTGGCACTTTGAATATGTGCTTTGGAGTAACACAAAAAATTCAGTGGTATGTGCGTTAAGGGCAGGAAGAACAATCTGAAGTCACAGATTTCTTTGAATATGTACCCTGTCTCTGTCTGAAAAGCCACCAAAACCAAATTTGGTTCTTAAGTTTCTGCCATAATTCATACATGCTGAGAAAAGCTGGTTAGATGCTGACAGCAAACTGACCACATTCGCAGCCCTACTGCTTTACTTCAAGCCAGGATAGCTTTCCCTGCAGATCTTCGCAATTTAATTTTGCTTTCTGTTTATTTGGAATTTAATTTGAGTTTTGGCAGCAGTACAACCCCAGCGTTGCAGATAGATACCCACAGGAAGCCAAAACACTAATGAAGGGAAGTCTTGTCCCCGTAACTGATGCGCACACATGCTCACATACAGACTCGCAGAGCACCCGAGCACCAGGTTCACAAGGTTAATATGTTTGCCACTACTGACGTTGTCGTTTTATCCCTGTGCTCTCTCTGGTGTCCATTCACCCTCAGGCTGAATGGATGTTGGTATCACATTCGTCTTCCAGAAGGGCAGGTGGAGGCAGCAGCAGCTGAAGATGGCAGCTGCTACAGCTGCTGGGGAGGGGTGTCATAAGTGATATTTACATAAACTTCACCACTTAAGAGAGACACGATCACTCCGAAGCCTTGGCAGAGTTTATGGCAATGTCTGTTGTTGCCACCTACTCAAGCTGACAGATCCTGCTGCTTTGTTTTCTGTTTGTTGCTTGGTTTGTTTGGGGTTTTTTTTATTATCAGTAGGCTGCAATGCGTAGAGACATTTGAGCTTGCCTTGGCAAAATCTCAAGACCTTCAAGAAAGTACAGCTAAAGATCACATTAAGTAGAAACCTGTTTTACAAGGGGAGTGGTCTGTATTGAACACATGCGTGATCAAAAAACTAATATGGAATCACAGCATGGTAACCTTGTATTTGTAACAAGTCTGCTGACTTTTTTTAAACTTTTGCCAAAGTAGCATATGTAAAATTAGCCTTTATGCAACCTTTTGAAATAATTCTTGCTTAGCCTGCAAAGAAGCAAAACAGCTTTGCTTACAGATATCAGGCATGTAATACATTTCTTTCTTTAAGATTTCTAATAGTGTGAAAATGGGGCAATAGGAGTCCAGTTTCCACTTATTCCCAGTTCCATGATTGTTTCTTAATTTGTTATTGTTGTTGCTAGCCCTTCACTTTAAATTAAAAAATACTCCACCCTCTCATTTGGAAAGATCACTTTCATGTCAGGAAGTTGGTCTCTCCTTCATTTAGTCAAAGAGTTCCAATAACAGAGCACCAACAGAACTGTGAATTTTGTGCATCCTAATAGAAACTGGAAAACTCAGTTTTCTCTGTTCATTTAATGTTTGAGTTGGGGAGAGGATTTTTTTTTTTTTTTTAAATCATTTAATCCAGAATGGTTACATGTGGCCCACATTACTTTGTCTTAACTTCAGCAGCAGTGCATTGCAATATCCATTTCTAAAGGCAAGTGCACTAAGCTACACTACTAATTCTCCAGAGAGCATCAAATGAAATAGTAAAACAAACCAAAAACCCCAATACATACTCTAGATGTCATAATTTTAATCAAATCCCCAAACTAACAGATAAATAGCACTGAGTATAATCTTCATAATGCATTAGTGTTAGCAGTTGAATACTGACTCCAGAAAACCTGATTCACTAAATTCACTAAAGAGTTTTGGACATCAGTGTTGCCAGGTTTAGTGGTTTCATTGTTACAGATTTGCAGAAAAAGAACAATAAACTTAGCTTATATCTCCAATACCTGCATTAGAGCCTGTACAGTTTTGGTGGTGTTCTTACCCATGCTTTAGATTTAGATTACTTTTCCCTTATCCTTCTCTGTGCTTTAGCTTGATTCATTGTCATCCCTCTAAGCTGAGTTCAATTAGGAGAGGTCAAAAGTTTCATTTTTTTCCCTTGGTCCTTTTTTTTTTTTTTTTTCTTTTTTTGCCCAAACTCAGATCCAAAAGGAAAGTCCTTGGCCGTAAAGATTCTGAAGACGACCGTACCCGCAACCATTCTCCGTCGCCCCCCGTAACTCCCACCGGTGCTTCCCCGACCCTCGCTACCCTCAAACAAGCCGGATCCATTCAGAGGAGCATTCGCAAGAGCAGCACCAGCAACGACAACTTCAAAGCCCTGCTGCTGAAGAAAGGCAGCCGCGGCGACACCAGTTCCCGCATGTCCGCCGCGGAGATGTTGAAGAACACGGACCCGCGGTTCCACCGGCCAAAGGCGGATGCCTCCCCTGACCTTCCCGACAGCCCCGCCAGCTGCTCGCCCAGCAAGAGCAAACGGGCCCAGGAGGAGTGGGCCAAGAGCGAGGGCCTGATGCCCAGGAGCATGTCCTTCTCTGGCACTCGCTACGGCCGGTCACGGACGCCCCCCTCTGCTGCCAGCAGCAAGTACAATGTCCGCAACCGCATCCAGAGCAGCCCCATGACCGTCATTAGCGAAGGAGATGGGGAAGCGGTGGAACAATCTGAGGGCAGGGTCCGAAGGACTTCGGAAGAGCAGCAAGAGGGGCAGCTTGACATGTTTAACAGTGATGAAATGGACGTGAATGACTTTCCATATGCTGAGGAGGCAGGCTGCAAGGAGACCTCGGATCCAACCCATCTAGACTTAGTGACTCAACCAGGTATTTCAAGGAAGTATCTAGGCCCTTCGACTGAAGAAAGTTAAAAGGCAGTGACGAAAGGCATTGGATATTAGTCTAGAAAATGACAGAGGACTAGATTCCAGAAGAAAGCCCAGACCAGGACAAGTTTACTTTGCTGAGCATTTATTCCATGAACTGCGTGTGTGTCTTTAAATGCTAAAGCAATGATAGTTCTGCATGGTTGGGGTTGGGGTGGGGAGGACTTGCTTTGAATGAGGGGTCTGTGGCTTAAAGAAAGTTAACAGTTGCATTTTTTTGTGTAAAGCCTTAGAAGTCTTCTTGGGGGGGGGGAGTTTTCTCAGAGCCTGTAGGGGTGTGAAGCTTTTCTTTTTTTCTTGAGACTGCAATTGTGCAAGCAAAATTGAGGAATAAGCCTGAGAAAGAGGAATGGGAAGGCTCCTGTGGTACAAGGTGGACGTTTGCTTCAAAAGCAATGTGGTGGTGCCGTGTCGTAGTGCATTGGTTAAGCAGAGAGAGGCCGGGTGAGGCACGATCACCTATGAGAAGGTGGTGGGGTTGGTACTGGGGTTACATGGCTCATTACTGGGGTGTGCCCCAGTGTTTGATGAAGCGTGTCCTGCTACAACAGTTAGATCACCAGGTAATTAATTGGTCCGAGGTACTTTTTTTTCCTGAGGGAAAATGAAATATGTAGTTGCCATGGAAAAGGGAGCCGAGTTCCGTAACACGCCACTAGCTGCTATGCAGCTACATACGTACGCTTGGTGGAACACTCGTTTCCAAGTGAATTGCTTCCTTGAGTCTTCCCTTAGCGAACCGGAACAACTGGATGTGTGCAGAGGATGCGAGCAGACAGCGGAGAAGTGGGAGAGGAATGGAGCAGTGTACTGCCGGAGTTTGGAAGGGTTAA
Source organism: Pampusana beccarii (assembly GCA_013399365.1). Lineage (NCBI taxonomy): Eukaryota > Metazoa > Chordata > Aves > Columbiformes > Columbidae > Pampusana > Pampusana beccarii. Next base: position 381,312 of record VWYH01000007.1, read on the forward strand.
CGTTTCTGAATTGGAAAGCAAAATTTGACTTTGGGAACTTGCACTACAGAGCTGTAGGTAGAGCCTGACTTTCAGAATTGAAACTTGGGAATTGTGTTTTGCCAGAAGTCTTTCTTCCATTTGTCAAAATGGGAAGATTATTACTTTTCATCACTTGAAATACAGATACTTGCTAACTTTTGGTTACCAAAGAATAAGTTACAGTTACTTTCCTTTTTGATTTGCCTGCAGTATTTCTCTTCTTTTTTAACCTTAATAGTTTAGTGAGGTTCATTTTTATTGTATATTTTACAGATAATAAAAACATTTAACGGTTTTCCAATTGTAAAGAAGACCATTAATTAAAACTGAAATATTGGCTGGAGTTTTTGGTTCTTAGTAGGAATTAAGCTTTTAATTTTTAAGAAGAATTTTGCATCATTTGATGGCGTGCGCAGTTTTGTATTGTTTGTAAATACTGAAAGTTGTTAAAATATCTTTTGATCTCCCTACCGTAGAATTTACACATTTTTAGATTGCTTTTAAGAAGAAAAAGCACTCTTTGTAGATTATTTATTTTAGAGAAATATGCTTGTAATCTCTTTCTTCAATCCTTTATTTGTTAGTAATGTAAATTTCGGGGGCCTTTGTTTAACTCTTCCCGTCACAGGAGGGGAATAGTGATGAAAATGCTGTGACTTTGCTTCAATAAAGAAAAAGGCTGCCAGTTGCCGTATTGTCTTTTGAGTTGATTAAAATCTCCTTCAAAAGATGTGTCCCGCAGCGTATGGCAACCCACTGAATGCCGTAAACCATGCGTCCAGCTACTAACCTCCAGTTTTCATTAAAAATTTACTAATTCGCTTCAGAAACAACTAAAGTGTGCTTACATGTCCATCCCACTCATCCATCTCAAGTGCTGAGACTAAAAAAAATCGAAATAATCCTAAACTTTTTCCAGTGCCATTTGTGTTTCTACTACTTCTCTCTCACTTGCAACCTGTCCCAGAAAACTAAAATTCTTGGAGAACCAGATTATAAGCAGCGTGTGTGAGAAAGGGAATGAAGTGGAGAAGGTGAATCCAGTTGCACTCACTGGAGCAAAGGTGGGGTCAACAGGTGCACAGCAAACTTCCTACCATTTTTGTGTGCTAAATATGTTTAAACAACCTTGATTTTTTTAAAATCAAATGAAAACCTGATTGAATAAAGTAGGTCATTTCAGATATTATTAATATTGATCTGAACTACATACTGTTGCGAAGAGATAGCGCAGAACATTCTGCGACTGCTGAACGTCTCGTGAGTTTTGCTTTGGTGTCTCTCCCAGGGCTGATCGCATGGAACGTGGAGCTGAGTCCTTCTCACAGCAGGCCCTTTCCCTTTCAAAGCTGCGTGTAAAGGCCAACTAGTCCTCAGGCCACCACCCTGACAGGAAAGTATTTGTGCTTTGTTGTATTGTTTACCAATGGGGAAATCATCTAAGGGAAAAATTGCAGCATTGGAGAAAATTACAGTTCTGGGGCCTGCAGCTTCTGCAGGACTCAGCAGCGTTTTGCACGGAGCGCCCGCAGGAGGGAGCCAGGCCAGCTCGTGTCCCTGTTGCTGGCCAGCTGATGTGCCCCTCGTTTTTATGAGCTCTGTGGGGAACGCTTTGGAAAGCCTTGGCTTGTATGCACACCATCTTGTCAATGCAGGTAGGTGAGATTAGACTTAAAGGCAGCAGGGGCTGGATTTCTTCTCTGTCCACAGGGAGCCTTGATGCTTATCTAAAACCCACCTGTGGTGTAAGGTGAGTTTGGGCTGAGGCTCAGGTTTTGGCTAATGTGCAGAAGGCGGTGTTTGTGTAGCCCTGTCGATGTTGCTACGTGACTACATTTTACACAGTATAAGATGTAGTGAGATTAATGTTCTGAAATATGTTTAATAGAGCTTATATTGATATTTATTTAGGCAACTCAGGTGACTTTCTTATGGAAATAAGAAATCATCTCCCCGCTGCCACCATCCCCTGTAGAGCATGCAGAGTTGGATCATAGCTCAGTTTTTTCAGCAATACAGTCTTTGGCCCAAGTTTCCGCTACAAAAAAGGACACCTTTAGGCTGTGTTTTCTGTACTGGCAGCAGCTTTGGTGCAAAGGAAAACATAGAATCGTAGAATCTTTTCGGCTGGGAAAGACCCTCAGGATCATCGAGTCCAACCATAACCTAACCAACTCTAGCACTAAACCGTGTCCCTAAGAACCTTGTCTAAATGCCTTTTAAACCCCTCCAGGGATGGTGACTCCACCACTTCCCTGGGCAGCATCTTCCAATGCCTGACAACCCTTTCCGTGAAGAATTTTTTCCTGATATCCAATCTAAACCTCCCCTGGTGCAACTTGAGGCCATTTCCTCTTGTCCTATCACTTGCTACTTGGGACAAGTACACAATTTCTGTCATGCATCCGACTTCAGAGATCCTTTCTTCCGTGATAAACTTGCCCCATAGGGAGGGTTTGCAGTTTTGGCTTTAATGGTTACAAGTATGGGTTAAGTTTAGCAAACCTCTGCTAAAGACATCCAGAGCAGTAGGAGAGGAGGAAAAATAGGCAGTCTTCGGCCATGCTGAAGAGAAAAAGGAGACTCTTGTCATTCTGATGCTTAATCATACTGTTACAGGGCGTCTTCAGAGTTTACAGTTAATTTACGTTTGCCTCTAAAAAAGAATCATTGAAGCTAGATGTGAGATTAAATTCCAGTTTTCCTTTTATTGGGAATGGTTTTCAGCTTCAGTCTTCTCCTGAATTTTGCTCCGTATTAACTCATTCTATGCTTCCTTCGTTTATGTTCAAAGTCTGTTCTTCCCACTTACAGCCCCGGTTCCCCTTAGAGCCCTTCAGTTACTACATTACTACATCCATAAGGTTCTGTGGCATTTATGAGCCTTCACTGTTTATATACTGGAGAGAGGGGATTTATTAATTTAAAAGAAGGATGGTTATGCAAGGAGCAATAGCTTGGTGAAAGGAGGTTTGGAAGGTTACTGGAAATCAGTTAAAAGAATTGGGAAAGAAGTGGATTTGATGAATGGAGGGTTTTGAGGAACCGGGACTGGGCGCCAGGTACTGCATAAGGCTCAGCCCGAAAGAAGGCACAGAATAATGGCAGAAAAGGTGGAGCAAGGAGATTACTGAGGAGAAAAGCGCAGTGGATGCACAGAAGGACGGTAAGGTATGAGGCAGGCAGGCTAATGCAGATTCTTGAAGATAAAAGTAGCTTCAGCAAGTACAGAAGAGAAGAGAAGGCGAAGGAACAACGGGCTAGTCACAGCAAGGGGAAAGAAGAACTTTAGCCTACGTGTTTCTTCGCAATTCTAAGCGTATAGAAGGCCAAAGTCAGTCAAACATGGAAAAAAAAAAAATAGAAGAGGAAAAAGAGCAAAATTCTGTGATCTTAGAGCAGCAGGAATAGGCTGGAGGGACGAATGCTCTAGGAGACGTCAGGCAACACTTGGCAGGCAGCTACAGGCTGGAGCACAACTCTTGGAAGGGCTCTGTACAGAAAACCTGTGCCTGAAATCTGGAAAGAATATGGGATCAGGAAGACTAAAGCTCAGGTGGATCCTGCCAAATTTCTACCAACATCCCTGCGTCCAGTGATTCCCACTGACTGGCTCACAGTTCTCTGGCGGTGCCTGCATGCTGGGAATGTGCTAAACCTTCAGTCAGGGTCTGGGCTGAAGAGGGGACACTTGGGCGTGCAGCACAGGGATAATGGCTTCAGGATTTGCAAGCAACTGTACCTGGTGAGGTATTGCTTGGATTCCACGAAGTTTTGGAAAAGCCATTTCTATCAGCAGTCACTGCTCCAACAAAGCTGTTGCTACAGTGCATTTATTTAAGTGGTTCAAAACAATGCATTGTTTGTCTCTATAAGACAAGATTAAAAGGATGGACTTAACAACAAAACCATTAAAGTTACAGTGGCAATGAGGAATCATTTTATCTATATATTTAAAAACTTCATTACATCATATTAGCTATATAATGTTCAAGGCGCATTATATACAAAGTACATGATATTAGTTTTCTGAGTTCCTTCTGTGTACTTTATTTTCTGAATAACTTTCAGAAGTTATTTTTTTCATGGTCAAGACTAAAAAAGTAGTCTAACATAAAATTGATAATTTTCTTGGTTTAAAGAGGTGTTATCAACTTTAAATCGGAGTGCACCCATAAGATCTTGCAGGTATTCAGTACTGGGTTGTGACTCTGGCCATACTGGTGTGAATTAATAAACCTTCAACAGAGTAAAGTATAGAGATGTTTGATAAAAAAGTGCCATGTCATATGTTATTCTGAGGGTCTGGATAAAAGCCTTGATAGTGCTTCCCCAGCAGAATGAGTACATTTTATGTTGCAAATTTAGCTCTTTTCAGTTAGATTCTTTCCCATAATGTGCAACCAACCTTTTAAGGGCAAATCAATTCTTCTCCCAACAATGTTAATGCAAAACGTCATTGATTTTTAGTAGGAAATTGTCTGTTAATAGCAAATCCAAACGTATGTGTATATGCATGTGTGGAGGTATATACAGAAGAGAGAAAGGCCAATCCCAATTTGAGTTGCTTCTGTCTGTATTATGCTGCTCTGTTTGTGCACTAGCCTTTGGTATAAAAACAGAAATTCTAGCTACTGAAGGTACCAAAAAAAAAAAAAATCGGTCAGGATGTGTAGGTTGCAGAAGTTTCTGCAAATTCACTACCTCTCGCAAAAAAACAGTAAAAAAATAATCTCTTTTTTAGATGGTAAAAACTAATGGGGGCAGGGGAGAGATATAAATTACAAAACCAATTAGATAAAATCCGGCAACAAACAAGAAAAATAGGGAACAAAATGTCCTATCTGCCATCTGAAGAAGAATGTTCCCACAGCAGTAGTATCTAAGAATTGCTTAACTCCCGTGTTCTTCTTGTACATCTCGGTAATAAACTAATGTCTGTGTTAAAAGTCAGTCAAATACACATTGTAAGCTCTTGAAGGCAGGAATTTCTGCGTCCATTTTTCTGCAACCAACCGGGTGTGAAAAGAGTACTAGAAACATCATCAGTAATTTCATTTGGAAAAAGTAAACTGATTTCTAGGCCAGTTCAAAATCTGTGGAAGAGCACTATGGTGACAGGAGCGTTCGGTGCCTAGTGCGGCATCACCGCTTGAGAAGCTGCCCTGGTGGAGTCCGACAGACGGTCCCGTCCTTCTCTCCTTATTCAGGATTTTGTAATGTGCTGCCAGAAGAATGGTGATTGTTGTAAATTACTGTGCCAATTGGGAGCTGCAGTGTAGCCAAAAGGATTGGGGGGAAAAAAAAAAAAAAAGCCCACATTTATATAGAAGTCACAGCTAGGGAGTGATAATGATTTTAATACATTTACCTTTTTATATAGTCCTAATACACAGCAAAAGTACGTTTCAGCAGGGAGTTCTTAAGACAAGAAAAACGTGTACATGAGGGAGCAGGTGGCTCTGGGGTGGCTCATGTCCACCTGCAAGCCATGGACACGACATGCAGAACCGAACCGCTGGCGATTCCAGGTGGTACTGGCATTTTCCCATCCACAGCACACTCGATCTTTTGAGGCACAAGTCTGTTATCCAGGATGAACCAAACTTAAATTCTACAGAAAGGTCTCTGCAATGCGGTATACAGGAAAAAGCTGCACCTCAATGTAATATTCAAGAGGGTAGCCCTTCATTTATTCCAACATGGAACACCGATAAGACTGTTTTTCTCCATTTATTGATGCAGCTTTTTGCAAGATTTGTCAGAAGTGCAGATTGTGGCATGTGGGGACATGAGAAGCAGTTGACAGGTTATTTCTCCGAGTTTAAAAAATCACCAGCACTACTTTATTTCTAAACTTTTAAGCACAACCCTAGGCAAGCAAGCTTGTGTAAAATAAAAGCTTTTTCTGAAGTGCAGCTCTGAAGCCCAGGACTCACTATGCAACAAATCGGTCGTCTAATTCATGGGATGAGTTTCTTGCATGAAGTGACATCCTCTGCAGACCCAGGTTGGATTTTGGGAACAAAGAATCTCAAAAATTACTTTCTGTGCCACAAACGTGCTCTGTCTCAAATTATCACGAGTGTCTGGGAAATTGTAGTGACCTCATAGCAGAGAAACTGTTAATCCATGTTAGAAGTTATCTGAAATACTTGATGAGAAAAGAGAGAAGGTATCTTGACAATAAACCAAAATTGTCTTTCTCAAAAGTCATTCAGGTTGTTACTCTTGTTTGTCGGACTTTTTCTTCTTTGGATGAGCCACATCTCGTGTGCCAAAACCAGGACACCCTGTTAGCCCACACCTTGCAAGACACTTGCCTACAGTCTATTTTACTGTGCTTTCTTCACCTGCAAATGTTTGGGTTTTCTAAATATCTGTGAAGAGAGGTGGCCCTGGGACAAAAGTCAGCATGTATTAAACATCTTTTCTATGAGCTAACTGGTAAGACAAATGTCTGCACGTCTTGATTTGCATTTCTCAAGAACTTGGTGTCCTGAGAGATGCTACCTGGTAAAGTAAATTTTGTCAAACAGGGCCTAATTGGGAATACTGAAAACAACAGAAAATACCTACGTTTTCCCTGCTAGCCTTCAGTTGCGCTTTTCAGCAGTCTATAACTTTGAGAAGATACTGGAATGTGAAATTCAGTTTCCTTCCTTCATGTTTGCAGAGTACTCAAGTTTTTTCCTCTCCTCCCTACCTCCTGTTGGCAAAATGTTTTTGTTGTGATATATGAACAACCAATGTGGAATAATAACAGAAGGCTGGCAAGGAGGATTATAAACACGCTCCAGTGACTTGCAGCTGGGGTGTAGGAAAACACATATATCACACTAATTGTTATTTAACCTTGTGTGTTTGACAAGTAGAACCTCTGTGTTTAGATAACACAGGCCTGTGAAAGTCTTAGAGGCACCCTATTAGACATGCTTGAGATTCCTGCCCTGCTGTGGGAAAGATCAAAGCAGAGTGGAAAGCTATCCTTGTGCAAATCCACGGTAAACAAGGGAAAAGAGCTGGTTTGGCCGTCCTCTAGCATGGACTGAGCTCCGCGGAGCCCGCGTCCCCTCTTGTGTGCCTCTGCCCAGCTGCTGCGTCGGGGATCTCCCGGTTGGCGAGGTAACAGAATTAAATTTTCTCTTTGCGTTGCATCCGTGGTTTTGTGGTCGTTCCCTGTGTCCTGCCTGTGCCGGCCCACACGTTTTTGTGCAGTCGGCAGGATCCAGGAGCAGCCGTGCCCTCGCTGGGAAAAAAGTCAGGGCCTGAGTAGGCCCCGATAGTGGCTGTCTGTATTCTGGGGTGGCCCAGTACTGGCCGCTGGGCCCCGTGGCCACTTTCCTGGCTGCGTGGGCTCTGCCAGAAGCCTGGCCTGACATGGATGAGGGGGTGGCAGTTCCACCCCCCCGGCAATCGAAACGGCGAAGCCCAGGTTGCCGTGGAAAGCGGCATCAGACTCTTCTTGCCAGTTCGCGGGCAGATTGGGATGGTTATTGTTTATGGGTCTTAGAGCTCTTGATTGTGAAGTTGTCGCATTACGGAGTAAAGTGAGAGAATCGGAAAAGGAAATCGGGGCTTCCCGGGATGCGGAGGCGATCCTGCAAGAAGCGATTACTACTCAGGCACAGCGGTGCCACAGGCTGTAAGGTACTGTAGAGTGCTTGATAGCGCAAATTGCTAATAAACGAAGGGACGGATGCGGAAGAAGTAAGGTTTCGATTTCCCAAGTTCGTGCTCTCATCACAAAACCTTCATGGGAGCCCAAGGAATGGGATGGAAATATCTGGAGTGAATCCTCAGACTCTGAGGTTGAGTTTGAGTTGTCTTTAGAAGGCAGGGAGGTGGTGGGAGCAGAGCCCGCCGTACAGATCAAGGGGCAGCAGGAACAAGCGGGTGGGGGGTGCAGATCACGTGTACCTACAGTCTGAGAGAGGTAAGGGAATTTTCAGAGATCTATCAGCAGAAGAATGGGGAAGGCTTACTGGCATGGCTTTTGCGAGCTTGGGATAGTGGAGCTGCATCTATCTGTTTATTAACGGGCGAAAAAAATGTATTAAGCCCTATAGCTAGTGATTATCTGATACAACTTGAATACACTCAGCTGCAAAATATCAGAGATCCCGATGGGCAAGATATTATTGCACCTATGCTATATCGGTGGTTATGTGCAGCAGTTTCAACAGCATGTGATGAACCTGTCTAATCGGTGTTGTCCTTCAGAAAATGGTGTACAATGAAGGAGGGTATTAATTTACTGCGGCAGATGGGGATGGCTTATGCATTGATTACAGGATCCAGTCTGGACAGGGTAGCAGTAATGACAAGTATCAAAAGGCAGCTTCTCAGCAGAGAGCCTGCCTCACTAAAACCTGTGATTATGCCAGCAGTGGTAAATGCTACGGGTAACGTGGGCGATGTAGCAAATACCTTGTGGGAAACTGGGGCTCTGATTTTGGGACTGTCTGTGCAGGTGGTGGATAAAGGAAAGCCAGCAAAACAGAAAAGAGGTAATACATCACAGGTGAGAAAGAAACAGATGTGGAATGATCTTTTACAAGCTGGTGTCCCACGATCTGAAATAAACGGGATCACAACATCAGAAATGTTTTGCCGATGGCAAAAGTTATCTCCTACGCAAAAAACCTGACTGCCCCCGGCCCCGCTGCCAACCCCGTGCCCACCCACAACCCTGCCTGCCACCTCAGGGCAAGGCAGCACCCGGAAAATACCAAAACAGCACAAATAAAGGTTTGTCAGGATCCCCAAAACTGCTGCCGCTGTAGCCTCTTACCCTGCGGGGGAGCGATGCCCCTGTGTTCTTTAACTATAAAGTGGCAGTCTGGGGGGATTTTACATGTGCTCACACTGGTAGATACTGGAGCTGAGGTTACTCTATTACATAGTAGTATTAATAATAAAGAAACCACGTAACAGATCTGTAGATTAGGGAGCCCCTGCCCTCTGAGCTAATGTTACCTTGACAATTGGAAATGACTCTCTATTTACCACAGTGGTGTTAATTGCCCCGATTAAAGAATATATTTTGGGTATTGATGTGTTGGTGGGACAAACAGTTGAAACTTTAAATGGTCACTTCTGGTTTGGGATTTCACAAGCGGGATGTGCTGTTTGGTCTGTAACTGTCTGGTGTGGATTTCTGAAGTGGGATCCTGCTGTGCTGCCCGTGCCTGCCAAGGTGGTGACTGTAAAACAATATTGTATTCATGGAATCACAGAATGTTAGGGATTGGAAGGGACCTCAAAAGATCATCCAGTCCAATCCCCCTGCTGGAGCAGGAACACCTAGATAAGTGGGGGTGGGAGGGAGGAGGAGGAGGAAATCACTCAGAGCATTTAGGTGCTTCAACAAGTGGGAATCCTTAAGGAAACTGGCTGCTTTTAATAATCCTATTTGGCATGTTCAGAAACCAGATGGCACTTGGAGAATGACTGTAAATTATGGAGAAATTAATAAAGTCGTGTGTGTGTCGCCTCCCCATGCTTGCAGTTACGGTACCACATGTGGTTATTCTTACAGAAAAAAATAGCAAAAATGTACAACCCTGGAAGGTGGTGATAGAGCTTGCTAATGCTTTCCTTTTGATAGCCATTGCTTCAGAAAGCCAAAATCAGTTTGCTTGTACCTGGCTACAAAGGCAATGTACTTTCCAAGTATTGCTTTAGGGATACAAACACAGTCCCTCCATTTGCAACCAAGTGATAGCAGCTATGGCCAGGTACTGTTACTACTTGCCATTATATCGATGATTTACTGATCATGGCAGAGTTACAACAAGAAAGTGAGGTAGCTGCTGAATCGCTGAAAACACACTTGCAGCAGAGGCTGGGCAATGAATCCAAAGAAAATACAGGGCCCTAGTGCTACTGTACAATTTGGGGGAATAGTTTCGCATGGGTAGATTAAAGAAATACCAAATAAGGTAAAGCAAACAGCCCAGCAATTTCCTGCACCGACCACAGTAAAACAGCTACAGACTTTCTTGGGATTTTGAGGGTACTGGGGAACTTTTATCCCACATCTGGTGGTATTAATGTGCCCTCTGCAGACATTAACTCAGAAGAAGGGATAATCCAACACCCTATGATCGTTTTACAGCACCTCCAGTATAAAACATGGTGAGGATTGAAATTCTTCCAGATAGTAATCACTCCCAAAATATAAACTACATGGTAAATGGAATTGTTTACCCCAACAGATTGCGTGATGGGACCATGACCTATAACTCTAGATGTGAGGATTCATATAATAACCCATGAGAATGCCATATGGTTCTGTACCCCAGCTTCTCTTATTTTACATCCTCTGTTGATATCAAATACTCAAGTTCTTGTGTTTCAGGTATATTCAGTGAACACCTGTGCATTATCTAGAGGAGAGAGCACTGAAACAGTGTTACTGGTGTCACAAACCCCGCATCGGTTTTGAAGTTCAATCTGAAAAAGCGCAAGCCAGAGCCCTTCAATCTATGTGGGCAATAACCGCACACTAGGTTATCAAACCCAGAATAATGCTGAAGGAGCTGGAGCAATGGCATACGTATTACTGGAAGGAGGTGACACTCCAGTTTTCCTCCCTTGTCACAGGTTGGCCTGTCATGCTTTGTAGTCTTGTACTACGAGTGTATGTCCTGTATGTCCATGAGATCAGCACGTAAATACTTGGATTTGGTTGGCCTCTAATGTAACTAACTCATCTGCCTTTGGTGTTGAGGGAGGATTAACAGCTGCAGGTCTTTTGACAACGTGTTTCACTGGCGTGCCAACCCCAGTCTTACAGATTACACTATGCTGAGTGCTTTCGATATTCATGTTCCTCCTTGTTATTTTTTCTGAGTAGGTAATGGCTGTACCCCAAGGAACATTACAAAATCCGTGGCGGTGGATTGTCTCCTCCTTTGACTCCATAAACGTGGCTCTGATTTTGAAGGCATATGTTGCTTCAACACAACTGATGAATCAGCCAGCGCAGAGGATGACATTCAACACCCCCAGGACTTAATGCATCCAACAAAACAACCTACTGGTGGTGCCTGGCTGGCAGGATGGGTGGGACACCTGATTCAAAGCAATAGTGTAGTGATGTGTTTATTCCTTTTCCTACACGTGTTTATTATGTGCCTCTGTAGGTTACCCGGCCCTACACCCCGCAAGCACAGATGGACACCTCCAGCTTTGCCAGCCCCAGGGGATGCGGTCCCTTGAGCGAGGGGGTAGAAAGGGATAATAACGGAAGATTGGTGAGGAGGATTATAAACATGCTCAAGTGACCTGCAGCTGGGGTGTAGAAAAATACATATATCATACTAACTGTATGGCAAAACCAGTGCGTTTGGTGATCCTCTAGCACGGACTGAGCTCCACAGTGCCTGTGTCCACAACCTGTGTGCTTCTGCCTGGGTGCTGCTCTGGGGGCCCCACTGGTTGGCGAGGTAATGAAAATAAATTTACTCTTTGCGTTTTATCTGCGGTTTTGTGGTTGTTCCTGCGTCCTGCCTGTGCTGACTCACACAACCAAATAGGGAAAAATGTATGATTATAAAAAATAATGTATAATTTGATGTGATATATTCTGCATAAATTGTGGCCTTTGTAAGAAAAAAAAAAGAAAAATGTGGGGGTTTTGCATAAGATTCACCCCAGTGAATGCCTTTGCTAAAAGGGTAATGACTTTTTCTGTATTACAGTCTAATTCAGACCAGGTTTTGGCTCTAGGCAGTGCATGGTTTGGTTGGTGAAAATAAAAACTCAGTTCTCTAATGCAGGAAAGTAGGTACTAGTTTACTAACTTTATTCTGGAAATTCTCTTTGGATTATAGGGACACAAACCATTTGGCAGCACCACACAAATTAATCCACACCTGGCAGATGCATTAATTTTTGCTCTTTCTTCAGTGAAAATATCCAATTCCAACAGATTAACTCCATCACCCTGGTGTTCTGAGTGGCATCAATGGGAGACGGCAAAGGTGGACACAGAGTGGATGTGCACTGGGCTCACTGGGGCACCACCTGTATTTTCATCCCTTCAGAAAACCAGATAAGTAAAAACAGCTAAATGGCACACAGAAACCCCTGCAGGTCAGCTAAAGAGCATGGAATTTAAGAAAGCATCTATCTTGGTGGCTTGTTCAAAGGCTGCATTTGCTCCTTTAATTCTGTACAGAGGGCAGGAATACCACAAATAAATGTAACATAACTTCATTGTTCTGCTGTAGTTCTGTGGGCAACAAAGTACGAACGCCTGCTTTTCTGTACCTTCACGTCTTGTTGGATTCTCTGCTGCATCACACAGCGCACGCTGCAGTATCACGCTCACTGTATTTATGGAGTCTTTCTTTTATGTGGATTTTCTTGGCGTCTTACAAGAGATGACCTAATACTATAGTCTGTCCCTTAGTGAGGTCAGTATTATGGTCACTTTCCTTGAAACTTGAGTTTCCATGAAACCGAAAGAAGCTTTATATTGCTGAAATTATCTAAGTTCATATAGATTTCACAGAGAGGCCATAACAGGGTGGAAAAGGCAATAGAAGGAAGGACTCTGAGATGAAATGCAACATAATCATATTACATCAGACTAATTTCCTGAGGAAACTTTGCTACCCAGCACACCCTTTCTCCTCAGCTATGCAGTAGGCTCCTAGCACTGTGATCTGAGTGAGAATGTCTGAAGGATCATCACTGGCCCTGAACATTGTTTGTTTTGTAGTAAGCCTGTTAGGAATGGGGACAGGTCTCTGTGGGCCAAGCACTTTCCAGACATGACAAAAAGAGTGTTCCTCTCCCTAGAAGGTGTTTATTTGGCTCAGTTGTTATATCCTCTCTGAGGACTGGAAAGAGTTAAATTTACTCACAGATGGGCAGGAGAGAAGACCACAGCTGCCTGTGGGATTGGCAAGGTTGGGCCAGGTGGCAGCAGCTGAGTAATTCTCAAGGAAGTCAAGAGCAGCACTAGCATCTACTTGAAACTAGCCAGACTAGCTTAACTTACATTTTGGCTGCATAAAGATTGCTTAAGGGTTCCTTTAAATCCTGGGAACTCCTTGATTGCTCTCCAAATAACAGGTCACAGGTGAAATCTTGTTAAGAGTTGAAGTCAGTTTTGATATGAGCTTTGAAAAGCTCAATGCAGGTGGCAGTCGTATCTGAAGACATCTGCAGCGCTGGACCAGAGCTGAAATTTGTTTTCCTGTGGCTGGTGAGGCACTGTTTGTTCCAGGTATTTTGGTAAGTGCAGAGTGTTTAGTTACATTACAATATTTGTTGTGGTTTTATTGACTGTGACCCAGAACAGAAATAATTCCTTCTGTTGGAAGGATACTTGCCTTTGTAATACTGTGTCAGGGAAAATTTGTTGCTTAGGGAGTTATATAAAAACTGAAGAAAGAACTTGCACAGTATGGAAAACAGCCATGGAAAGCCTCTCAAAATGGTTGTAATCAAGCAGGTTCAAGTTAAATTTTCAGGTTGCATTACATATTATAGGCATGGTCCTAACAATGTTTGTTCTTCAGTAAAACCTGGTTATAATCTTAAATTATAACTTTCTGAGTGGCACAAGCAGTGGAACCAGAGTATAGAATATGGAAGGCCTTCAAGAGGAAGAAATTGGAAAGCAGATTAAGAGGGAGCTATGTGTTAAATGCTTCCTTTGGTGAACACGCTGTGGCTTTAAAGAAAAGCTGCCTCTTTTCGTTCTCGACTTTAAGCTGACTGCTGAAAGGACTATTACTACTGCTACTACCTATTAGCTAATTGCCTACCTAACAGCTAGATTAAGGGTGCCCTGACCGTCAGATGTATGGGGGCTGTGGATTAAAAGTGGACAGCTGCAGGTGTTAGCCCTGCTAATCACCAGGCTCTCTGCAAGACAAACTCCCTGCCCTCTCCGGAGTCAGACCTGTGGAATCTGCTTCTGGGCTGCTGCAGTTTCGTGTTTAGCGAGTTGGGGTTGTGGAAAATCAGCGCCGGGCAGCCCGTGTGGCTGAGCAGCAAACTCCATGATTCAGCAGGTACTTGGTGACCCTTTCTAGGAAACTGCTGGGAGTGCCCAAGCTCTCCCCTCGGGGCTGGGGAAAGCACTCCTGGCCCTACTACATTCACATTTCTCGCCTTTTCTGCCTGCAGGGCCTTGCAGGTCCTCACGCTGTTACCTGTTAGGGAGCCTGCTGGTCACAGACAGCCCGGGGAGGCATAAGGGACACCGCTGGGGCTTGGAAGCTGCCTCTCCCCTCTGTGCAGAGTCTTCAGTGGGGGAAACTGAGACAAAAATCATTAAGCGCCGGTCTACTCAGAGCCAAATATCTGTTACTGAATATTTACAGCTACGCGGTGTACCAGACACAAAACGGCTCAACATAGCGCCGCTAAACTGTCACTGGGGGTTTGGATGAAGCTGCTGCTTGGTCCAACGCTCCTGTGGGCGCCCCTGGAGCTGCTGAGTGGCTTTGGCAGGTTGTTCTCGCTTCCAGCACCCTGAGGCACACAGGGAAACACCTCTTGACGGCCTCGGTCGGAAACCACGTTCAAGGGTTGGGGGGAAGCCCTTGTACGGGTGCGGGCGGCTGCTCCCGCACCGGCCCGCGGTGCCGGTTCTCAGTCAGCCGTCGGCAGCTGCTTCGCTGCCCGGGGAACGCATGAGGGGAGAGGAACCTCCACGGCAATTGTCACAACGGGCGGTGAGACTACCGGGGGCTGAGAAAGCGCATTAAGAGGCTTAATTGGGGGGAGGTGGGGATGCGCAGACTGCGGCCACAGCCACCGCTCCCGGCTGCTACGGGCCGGCGGTGCCGGGCTGGCTCGCCATTGGCTGCTTGCTGCGATGGGGCGGAGCCGCAGCCACCGCTCCCGGCTGCTACGGGCCGGCGGTGCCGGGCTGGCTCGCCATTGGCTGCTTGCTGCGATGGGGCGGAGCCGCGCCGCTCCTGCCGGGCGGGGGGCGGCAGAGCGGGTCCGTCCGGCGCACCCCTGGGCTGTTCCGGACCCTGCGCCGCGGCGTGAGCGGCCCCCGCCTTCCGCGGTGCTGGCTGCTCCCCCCAGAAAACCTGCCGCTCGTCGGTTGGCGCGTATTTAACCCTTGGGCGCAGGCGGTGCTTTCTCAGCGCGGGGTCTGCTCTGGAGCAGGCGCGGTGGCTTGGCAAGTGCAAACCAGCGAGTCCCCAGTTAGTTTTCAGCGCAGCAAGGAGTAGGTGACAGATGCTCAGTCTGTGTACAAGCGTGAAAAATTTTTCTCCAAGGTTTTTAGTTTCTGAGCTCCTACTGTGGCTGCAAAGAGCTGTGTTTTCTTTTCCCTTCAAGTAAAAGAAGAGAGGATATTCGATCGATATTAAACCTTCGCATTATTATGGGAGATACGTGCTGCATGCTTCCAGTGATTATTCAGTAGAACCACTTTGTATAAACTACCTGTGGTGTCTTCCTTTTAATGTCTTCTGAACGAGACACTTGCGTGTGTGTGAGATGTACATGCATCTTGGTCTGCAGAGTAATGGACCCGTGTTGGTAAGAGACTCTGACAGCTCTTACAGAGAGGGCAGGCACAGAGATTGCCCTCTAAGCTTTTGAAAGCCTCTTTTATTAAAGGGGGCCTGTATCATTCTGTAGCTTTGTACTAAGTATAAACAAGGGGTTGTATATACATAATGAATCTTGTAATGCTTAATGGAAGACTGAAATACAATTACCCTTCGTATTGCAGTGAGTTCACAACTTGTGAGACTTTACATGTGTATTAGCAGACTTTAATATTTACTAAGTCCTAATCTTTACCAGATTTAAACAAAGAAAAATGCATTTAAGGATCTTTTGGTTACAAAATACAATGCCTGGGTTACAGTGATCTCTGGATGCATGTGAAATTTTGTGCTATCGAATTTTCAAAGAAACAGACATCTGATTTCTTACAAAACTTGGAAATAATGAAAAAAATTTACTTTGATGTAGCTTCAGAGCACAGGAACAGGGAAGGATGCAGGGAAGACATCTAATCCATTCCTTGCTCCAACTAGGATCCTTCATCACTCCTGATAGATGTTTGTCTAACTTCTCAATGTGTCCAGATGATGCTGTCAGTGCTTTACGGTACTTTCAGACTGTACTTCTCTTTTAAGAATTTATTTTCTGACTTAATCTTCCAGCACTTTAAGCTCACTAGCACCAGTCCAGTTTGCTGCAGGCATGAAGGTTGTTTATTTTGCTTTGTTTGCAGTTGCCTTTTGTGTATTTGAAAACTTAATGTCTCTCCTCATTCTTGTCTACAGCCTCAACTCTTCATCTTTCTTTTAGATGATGTGCTCTAAACCTTAACCTTTCAGATTAGTGGAACTGACGAAATTAAAGGCTTTTCCCCCCTATGCTTATGGTTGCTGTATTGCCAGACACAAGTTCCTTTCAGATGGAGAGGTCTCTTCTTGGATGTGGAAAGTGTTTGCCCCAGGGACCTGATAGCTGGTCCACAACCAGTAGCACTAACACCAATAACACTACGGTTACTGGCATGTATGTCACCACAGGCTGATATGATCAGAGGTAGCTTCTAGGCAATGGAGATTAATTTCAATATGTTTGCATCCTCTTTTTTTGTTCTACTGGACCTTCTCTTTGGAGTGGAGATTTAAGAGTGAGATGCTGGTTAGGTTAAAACCCACTAGGGATAATTAACATGCAAGATTAGACAAATCTGTGTTGGAATGAGGTAAGGGATACTAATTCCAGATGGAATAAAAAGCAGTCTACAAAAAGCATAGTTTCAGGCATGGGGATGTACCTGCTCATTCGTATTAGAGCAAGTATCTTGTTTTAATTGTCTATAATAATTCAAACAAACATAAACTACTTGTGTGAGGCAGGATTTGAGAGTTATCCAATACAAACTATGTCAATCACCCTCCATGTTTTTTGAGATATAGCAATTCTCGACTAGTTCTAGAAGTGTTATCGGTCTTGGTCACAACAAATATAACTCAAGAAGTTACCTCAATTGGAACTAAGGTAACCGCAGAGCAGTTTAGAGTGACGAGCCCAGGGGTTGTGTTTTGGGTGCTGCCCTGGTAAGGGTAAACAAGAAATTGTGCTGAAGAACAGTGTAACTCGTTTCAGAACACAGCAGATCTTTTAAGGCAAAATATACTCAATTCAATATGACAACAGCTGAATTATCAAGCATACCTGTACAATTCTGCTGAAGTTAGTGGAATATACAGACACCAGAGGCAGAAGTGATTTATCTTTGAACCTCAAACCTTTGTACCTTGCTGATTAGGTAGAATGTTGTTTGGGGCTCTTGCATTTTCCAGCTTTGCTTGTAGCTGGCAACAGCTGCATGTACCAGATATTAAGGAGGTAAACAAAATGCAGGGAAACAGTAAAATACTTTTGAATGCATCAGCAAATACCAAGAACTCATCCCAGACATGGTCTGAGAAAAAATGGTTGATTGAATTTAATTTGTCCAAAACATCTGCTGCTCCTTTTTTTACAGTTTGGTGACCAAAAGGGAACATTAGAAAACGTAATGATCTCAAAAGTGTAGTTCAAGAAAATAATCCCATTTTTGAATTACAAAAGGCAGATTTTTTCCTTTCTTATTTTACGGGAAATGTATGAGTGGGATCATCCGTTTTGACCTGGACTGCTTGGTTACTGTGGTGATGTGATTTGTGCCACTGTTGACTTAACAGCATGAAATGTAACTACCTGCAGCTCAAAAGTGGCCTTTCTTCTGCTGTACAGTGATTATTTCTTCTTCTATTATTCTGGTGTGTGTGGGGGGGGGTTGTTTGTTTGTTTTTTAGAAGGAATGTGGTACATTCACAAGGCAGGATTGGCTGACATTGACACCTAATCAGAATTGCTGGAATCACAATGTGCAATTCAGGACAGCCTCTGGGTTTAGGGGTTCCATCAAGCCTGCACACAATAGTATGTAGTATTATACTTGCTCATGTTGGGAAGCCACAGACAAATGTAATGTCCTGGAATAACTGACAACTGCGAGGAAGAAGCTGTCATAACTTTTGAGACTGTCAGGATTCCATAACAAGAGCATCTGTCAACATATTGAAAATGCTGTCCTGTAAGAAAGAATTACAGATAATGTCATTGTCTAAGAGTGTGTGCAAACTCTCCTGAGAAGCTGAACCGCTGTCCCCAATGCACTTGAGTTAGATTTACTTTGCTGTAGTGATGAAGGGAAAGGGAGTATATTGCCGTTTTGGAATACAGACCACTTTTTTTTTTTTTTTTGGTGCATTTGATTTTATTTTCCCGCAATTCTTTTACAGGTTGGACCAAACAGGTCACAGGGTTTGTTGTTGTAGACTTGTAAATTGGAAAAGAAGTCAAGCCAGTAGTCTGGAGTGTGGGGACCCTGCAGACTTTGGCAAGTAGCTTTCCGCAACAGTGTGAGTGTGCCCTTGTGTGGTGCTACTGGATTTTTCCGCACCCAGAACGCTCAGGTCTTCCCTGGTTGTCCTCATTGTTCAACTGTGATAAAAGGCAGCCTTTATCCACAGTGCACATTTGAACCTTTGGGACAGTTGCTGGAAATTTGGTAGAGGTTATACATTTATTTGCTTTCCTGAGAGCTGTTGTGATCATTCCAGAGTACTGCAGAATGGTGTGATGTTGACACACACAGGCTGAGTAAATCAGCTTGCCAGAAACTCTATTAAAAATAAGCACATAAAAAAGAAGAAGCCAAACTGGAATAGGCATGTGCTAAAAGCCCTTTTCATGTCTGGAGAATCTATAGCATAATTCATGTTTCCTTGTAGCTGAGGGATTGCAGAGGGACAGATTCCCACCTGTCCTTAAATTTAACCCTGGCATGACGTGCTTTGTTAACTGGAATTTCCGCGTTACCAGCCTGGGATCGATTTGGTGCTCGGCTGTGTGTGTGTGTGCTCACCACAAATGGAAGGTGGAGAATCCTAGGATGAGGTGAAGGAAGACACTCATTCCCTGTCACTCCACATTTCTTCCCTCGCTAACTCACTGGCTTGGCGCCTCATCTAGGGTCCTTCTGTTCGTTTTAAAGGCCGTAGCAGTTCCACGATTGTGCCTTGAGGGGCTGCATGCTTCAGCTGAGGCGCTTCCCTAGGAAGTCGATTTGGTGCCGCTGGCCTGCAGCGCGCTCTCTTCGTAAGGAGGCACTGGGTCTGGAGAGAGCTCAATGTGAGCCTCCTCCAGGGAAGTCTTCATGGTGGCCTCCTCGTAGGAGGGAGGCAAACACACGGTGAGGAACGTGGCGTCGGGGAGCAGGGTGGAGTAGTGGAACCTCTGCTCGCTGTTCCAGGGCAGCACGGAAAGGAAATTGGAGACGTCGTGCTCGGGCAGGGCCTCGGGGAGGTCGATGCTGAAGATCTGCCCCTGCGGAGCGGGGCGCTGGCAGCGGCGGTACAGGAAGAGCAGCAGGAATGCCAGGAAGAGCATCATGGTGGCAGGCAATATGATGCACAGAAATGGTTCTATGTCGTCTTTGGTTGAAGTTGTCTGTTGTCTGCTCTGTAATTAGAGCAAATAGGTAGAGTATTGGATTCCTGGAGACCTCTTAATCGGAGATCAAATGCACGTTCACCACCTCCCCCTGCTATCACCTGGCCATTGCTTTTTCAAATTACATTCTGTCTGCATTAGTGGCACTTAAATCACAAGCTTGCAAAATATATTGTTTATCAAATTCTATTTGGTTGTCCGTTAGAACAAAATACTTTGCAACTCTCCCACTTCTGTTGTCTCTAGTTGTCGAAGAGTGGTGGGTTTCTAGAAAACCCTGTCTCCATGGGTCAAAAAACCCAACAATGTAGAACTGTATGTATTTTTGTGTGAGATTTTGTTACTCTTGGATTATGCTGGGACCAGTCCTCTCTGTGAGAGATTCATTAAGCTTTTAAAACCTGGGAGAACACTGAATTGCAGAGGAATAGGGCTGTTGATCCACCATCTAGGGTTGTATCTTTCTATTTGGAAAGCTCTACTTTAAAGAAAAAATATTACAACAACTATGCCTTTCATTAGGACCCACTGCTTACAGTACTTCTTCTGTGGGCTGTTCTAACCTTACAAGCCAGCCCCAAATAAAACGTAGTATGTCAGGACAGACTGGACTGGGCTCTTTCTTGAGATTGTTCTACCAGCTGTCCAAGGATCACAGAATCATTTTCCCTGGAAAAATAACTTCTGGTATAAGAGTAAAAGCAGCTGTGACCATTCAGCTTAGCCTCCTGCAAAATACAACACAAAAAGCCTCAGTCCTATAGCTTTTGAATTATGCTGTAGTATTAACAGGAGTTATAAGCTATTTTTTTTTAAAATAACATTCATGCTCTTCTGTTGTGTTAGCTTTGCTTTTATAATGTCATGTATCTTATTTCCAGTCTGATTCTATCTAGCTGTAGCTTTTAGTAACTGGCTGTCATTCAGAGTCTAGTCTAGAGAGGCAGGAAAAAACCCAAACCCTAAAATGCTGCTTATTATCAAATCATTCCCTTTGTAAGTACTTGAAGACTGTAATCAGATGGCTTTTTCACATTTTTATGGTGAGACTAAACAGATCAATGGATCAAATTTCCTTTAATTTTAATGAAGACAGCTTTCAGAGCTCGGAGAACTTGAGTGGTTCTTTCCTCAAAGCATCTGGAAGCAGGGATGCAAACGGGTTGTTTGCAGTAAGGGCTTTGCGAAAAGGGCCAGTAGCTCCAGTGCCCCCTTCCTAGTCTATGAAAACTTTCTCTGCTTATTTTTCCAAGAATCATGGTCATTCTTTTAACTGCAAAATCACACTGTAACCTACAGTCAACCAATTATTTACCAGGTATTTTTTACCTCTCCAATTTTTTTGTCATATTATGAAATTCTTAGTGTGCAGTCATGCCTGAGAAAAATAAAGTAAATAGGTTTTGACTTCTGACAAATAGTGTAGGGGAGACTTCTGCTTTTCTTTCTTGAGGTAATGTGTGTCTGAGGCCAAAGCCATTAAAGTAATCTTAAAATATATTGAAACTATTGTGGATTAGTCATTAAGCTTTTTTTTTTTCTTCTTCTTCAGCTGTCTTTTTCCACAAAAATGCATACTAAAGAACTATCTTGTATTCACTGATCATTTCTTATTAAAGAGTTTCTGGCAGTACAAGCTGTTGTCTTCCCTGACCATTAAATGAGCTACAGGAAACAGCAGAGTTGGAAGAAACTGTTTAGCTATTATTCTAATGCAGGCATTAAATAATCTTTTAAAAATGGTGTTTTCTTTAAAAAGTTTGTTAACACTTTATTATTGTATCTTATGACATGCATAAAACACTTTCCAGGAAAAATGAGCTAACACATTATTATGTTTGTGCACTATATATATTGATACTCACTGATACTGTTATGTTACCAATACATTTATAATGAAGATTTAGAAAAGCTGAGGTTCTATTAGACAGCATTATTCATGATAATGAATAATTCATTGAAGAGCACATTTTTGAGATCCAAATGTAACTTTTGGGTTTAATTTGTAGGGAGCAAGCTTTTAAGTTGGGTTGAAGTGGTATTTATTTGATCTGCGAGTTGTACACTAGTGTCTTTTTTTTGTGAGGACAGAAGGTGAGATTGCCAGTGTTTCCTACATGAGACTAGTAAAAGGTATGCAAAAGCCTGGTTCTCTTACCTTTAAATTCAGTGCAACTTGCCTTTGAATTTCACTGAAAGGAAGCTTGTGTTTTAAATGACAGCAAAGGATGATATATCTTTTGTATGTTGGTGGAAACACAGATGAGTGTTAAGGCCATGGCAATGTCAGGCAGTGACGTGTCCTGGTATGAGACGTGGATCATACAAAGGCTGGTCTTCTGAGGATCCGCAGGATGGTGAGGAGACAGAGGAGGGAGTGGTGGGTTGGACGTGGGTTTGGAGCACGAAATAAGAAGTGATGTTCCTCAAGTGAAGAGCTGGGGACTCATCAGGGGAGAGAGGAGTGGGGAAGAGTGTCAATCAGAATTGTGCAGCAGTGTGGATGGAGAACTCCAGCTTGTGAGGAAGGTGCACAGCACATAAAGCTGTGGGGGCGAAAGCCAAAAGGGAACTGAGAATGAGGGCAGTAGGATTGGGTAGCACTGAGAAGTTTGGGGAGCAAATGTTGAGGCTTCTCTCTCACTGCACCAGTCCCATTCTTGTTGCAGAAGAAGAAAAAGGGCTAGTGCCGAACTGGGAGACAGGGGAAGGCAAGGTTAAGCTTGACAGAAGAATTAACAAATGGTCTTGGGTATCAGGAATGCTTTGGTCCAAAATGTCATTTGGAAGCCAGCAGTCAGGCCTTGCAAAGAAGTGTCTGCCAATACAAATATGTAAAATGTATTCTTGTTGGAAGGGCCAGTTTGCATTTAGTGGTAAGAAAATGGAAGAAGAGAAGCTATTATATTTGTAGTATGAGCTATCTTAGAGTGCCACAGTCTGTGAAATAGGTATAAAAGGACAACCTAGATTCATTTGGGTGTCAGCATAGTCACTGGGCTGAAAACTTAACCCCCCTCCAAAAAAAGTTGCAAACTCAAGCCCTCAAGGCTGAGTAAATGTCAGTGTGTTGGAAATCTGTGAATCTTTAATTTGAACCACAATGCACATAATTTTTAATTACATTATTGTGTACAAGGTGCCTACTATAGGGTTGTGATAGATTGCTTAGGGAAGGAGACCATAGTAGCTCAGTGTAATGTTATTGCAGGATGTGTAGAGTATGTAGTGACTGCGTCAGGAGACTGGGAGAAGAGAGAGAATTGCCTGCTGGTTAGGGATTCCATTCCACACATGCCCAGCGACGTGTATAAAACAAGACATAAGGAATTTGTCATTTGAAGAAGATGCAGTAAGGAAGACCCGGGGCTGTACGCTGAGAAATGTGGGGAGAGTAACACATTGAGTGGCTAGTAACGAAGTGAATGCTGTGTTCCATGCAGTTGTGAAAGAACAGTAAGTATGTCTTACTATGATCTGCAAAACAGTAGCATGTGAAGTGGGTAGGATTAGGGATTGGGTAATATGTTTTTCTATATGCTCACAGGTGAACATTAAGGACCAGTTTTCCCCAGTCTGTGTTTCAAAGTGTCTACAGCTAACATTAAGCCTTAGCTGTCCTATTTGGGTGAAATAATCGGTAGGCTACTTAGAGCATTTGAGCTGAAATTGTTTTAAACAAGTTAATACTGCCCCATAGATACCCAGAACCTGAAGCATAAATCACAGGGAGTTACATATCAGTTTTACTACTGCCTCCTGCCAAACATTTTACATTAACTCATTTTACATTCAGATGTAATTCAAAAATCTGATTAACTTATTGTAGGTATATTCATATATATATATCAAATGTATTGGGAGACAACTGAGCAGTATTAGTCTCTGTTGTGGTTTTGTGCCTGTTTCTGGGATGAGTGGCTAAGGGGCTACTGAAGAATGTTGCAAAGATCTTGACATTAGGACTTGGAAAAATCTTTTAGCCATAAAAGCCCAGATTATAAAAAAAGTAGAAATAATTTTAATGAAATTAAACAAAGGTCACTGAGGAAAAAAAATATTTGTTCTGAAGTTCTAAAATTGACTTCTAAAACTGAAACTAAAATGAGAAAAGGAACCAATGTGTGTAGGTATCAGAAATAACTGCCAGAGCTGGAGAATAAAATGATCTGGAAATGAGATTGAATCTTGATTAATTGAAATGCAAGTGTAAGCAAATAAACCAGCTGAAGAACATATACAAAATAAGATCATCTACTGTTTAACAACTGGAATTTCCAAACCAAGCATATGAAGTGACTGAGGGAATTATTTGTTTGCGTTTTCTTGACTGGTTTGGTTTTGATGCTGCTGTTTCACTGGAGGTTTGAGTGCTCTGCTCATATCGTCACAAGCAGCTATTGTTGGGTTTGTAATTGACAAAAATAAGAGTCTGGCTTCCAGCATGAAATAAGTTGCAGACATACACATACAGGGAAAATATCCTTTATAAAGAAAGAGGCAGAAAGGGACATGGTGGTAAAAGGGATTATGTTTCTAAAAAGTCCTCTGTTTTCCCAGAACTGATTTTTAGTAGGATGGTTTGGCCATTGTAGGCTCATGTTTATTCTCTTCCTTTCATCTGTATCTTCGTAGGAACTGAAGCAGAGGGTCAGTTTTCCTAAACACTGAGCACAGCCTAGAAGTAGTAAAGCCTTTCATTAGTAATCTGTCTGCCTGCATTTTTTTAATGTGCTGAGCACATAGAATTGCCAGCTTACAGATTACGTGACCCATATCAGTTTAGATGAGCTTTTACTCGTGCCTGTTGATAGAGGAATGAAATGCAAAGCACGGCCCAGTTCTGTAGTACTTCCATGATGAGTAATGGAATGAGTTTAGAATTGAACTCTTTGTCTAGACAAGAGAAGCCTCATTCCCAGCTTTAAAGGGAATGACCTAATAAGGCCAAACATGAATTTGAAGGAAACTTTTGTGTAAGGATGGGAAAATGAAAGTTTATTTGGCTTGCTTAAATTCCCATTGAAGTGTTTTTTTCATTGGTGCGAGGATTTATTATGTTGTTAATGATTTGCTAGGGTACTTAGCACTTTATTAAAATTATTTTTATTAATATACCATATATTTACGCTAATATCTTTTGAAGTTGTATCAGGAAACTGATACTTCTGAAATGTTTTAAGTGAATTTGGAACGAAGTCGTCTTTGAGGTTTTTAAGCTGTGGTCCACGCATAGCTCTGTCCTACTTCTTAAAGCTGATTCATTATCACTTGTAAAAAGCAAAACCATATAACTCTGGCAAACAGAGAAACATTTTGATGTGTTTTCGTGTACATTAATAATGACACATAATTTTAAAGTGAGCCTATATTTACAATGAATTTTCAAATACTTGTTAGAATATGACTCTGGTGCTGTTGGTTTCCCACTGTCAGACAAAACCAGTCTCGAGATGTGAAGGCATTGCCATTACTATTCTAACTCTGGCAATGTTACTGATGACGTAGACTGTTAACATTGT
This sequence comes from Pampusana beccarii, assembly GCA_013399365.1. Classification (NCBI taxonomy): domain Eukaryota; kingdom Metazoa; phylum Chordata; class Aves; order Columbiformes; family Columbidae; genus Pampusana; species Pampusana beccarii. The sequence continues at coordinate 406,373 of VWYH01000007.1, forward strand.
AGAGGCATTTAAAAACCACTTTTTCTCCTGTTTCGACCCCCCACTCCTACCCCCTTTTCTTTTACAACAATACACTTGGTATCTCAGCTATGTAGCACGGCCAGTTCATTTGCTAATACTACTTGACTCAGACATTTACCGGGGATATATATGCACCTTAAATTGTTATTTCTGATCAGAGAAACCCTTTTGCTGTCTCCCAGACGAAGCCAGAAAGGCAGGCTGTGGATTTTCATCTCCGAGGGCCACTTCCCTCCCCCCACTTGCCTGCATGTGATCCTCTCTCGGAGAAGTAATCAGCGCACAGCTTAGGGAACCAGAGTTCATTCCTGACTGCTACCGACTCTTAACATCTGCAGAAAGGCTTCATGGGACCAGATCCAAAGTGTAAACATGCATTTAAAAGAAAGGGAACTGGGGAATAACAGAATGCGTTATGCTTAAAAGAAATAATTAAACTTCTTTACCTGCTGCTCCAGCGAGATTTTTCCATCTAAAGTTTTTCTTTCACCACAAATGTGTTTAAAACAACTTGACAGCAATGAATACATGCTCTGACTCTCTGTAGTTGAGAGGTACTGCTTTGATATATCTCTAACACCAGGTATTTACTCTGTGCTACACATTGAGGCATTACACAGACATACACACACACGCGAAGTTGAAGGGCATGCCACAGAGACGAGCAGAGGGGTACAGACCTGAAGCTCGGTTTCCAGAAGTGGCCCACCCGGTTCACTGTTTAGCCAGTCATAGTTTCCCCTGTCAGCGTGTCCGAATTTCCTCCAGCTGCTGCCCAAGAGCCACCTCATGCTTTCATTAACCTGGTCTTCTCTCTTCGTGCCTCCACCTTGCTTCACTGCTTGCAACTGCGTCCCCGCCTCCCAGCCTTGCCCCAGCTGGGCTGCTCGCAGCTAATGATCCCCCTTAAATGATATCCCGTTTACAGTGGAAAAAAAAAAAAAAAAGAAATTAGACACCCCCCCTTCCCTTGTCAGGAAGCCAAGCAAATAGATTTCAGAGCCTCTCTCTCCACTTCCAACTCAATCTCTCTGGATTTGCTTCGGTGGCCTACATTGCCAGCAAAGCTGGCATCAGGTATCCGGGAGCCGGGGCTGATAGTGCTCTGATTGGAGCGCTCCCCGCATTAGGATTATTAAAAGGGGAATTTGCATGTGAATCTGAGCCCACATGGTCATGACTCCATGTGGATAAGTAACACTCTGTATTTAGGGATCTAATAAACACGCTTTCCCAACAAAATAAAATCAATAAAACCCATGCTTCTATGTTGAGAGTGAAGGTCCACCCTCGGTTACACAGCACGAAGAGGAACCACAATCCAGGCAGGTTTTTTTCTCCCTATTGCTGGAACACACAGTAAATAGTGAGGGCGGTTTCTGGGTAGAGAGGCAAGGACATGAGGCTAAATGCTGTGCTGAATTATTTAGCAGCGTTAGGATGTAGATGTTAATGATAAATCCAGAGAGGGAGCTCTGCCAGGAAAGCTTTGGTCGCTGAGATCATACAATTGCTTTCAGTAATTGTGAGTTATCAGTTCAGTTAAATCGGGACTCGTTCACAGCTTTCTAGGATACATGTTGTTAAATGGCAGTTGTTTCCAGCGAGAAGCCTTTGTGCTGTTTATGAAGAAAAAAATAAAATCAGTGATGTATGCTAACCTCTGAAGGGAGGAGTATTTAAGTTGAAAGTTGAATCAAAGTTTAACTGTCACTGAAAACTTGTGTCTTTTTCTGCTTTGCTGTGAGCAGGAGAGGCTGTTGGTAACATCCCATTCAACTGTGGTGTATTTGTCACGGTTTCTCAAGGCTAACCTGTTCAAGCAAAAGTTGTGTTCTGGACGTAGGATACAAAACTGGGGTCAGAATTGTGACCTCTTCTTTCTCGGTTGGATGTCTTTCTGTGAACTCTTCTTTTGAGCTCCCAGAAAACTGCAGGCCTAAGGGGCAGCAGGCCGGACTCCTACAGCTCCAACAACAGGAGCTGTAAGTGCCAGCACTGGATGTTTCTGATGAGAGGACTCAAAGAGTCTGTTCCAAGGCTGGATGTGATCCCTGTGGCTGCAGCATGCAATGGGGATTTACCCCACAGGTGAACCCAGGCTGCGGGGAAAAATAGGAGATTGTTAGGGTGAGTGTCACGAGGATGGAGCGAGGCTCTTCTCGGTGGCAAACAACGATAGGACAAGGGGTAATGGGTTCAAGCTGGAACACAAGAGGTTCCACTTAAATTCTAGAAGAAGCTTCTTCTCAGTGAGGGTGACGGAACACTGGAACAGGCTGCCCAGAGAGGTTGTGGAGTCTCCTTCTCTGGAGACATTCAAAACTCATCTGGATGCCTTCCTGTGTAACCTCATCTAGGTGTCCTGCTTCGGCAGGGGGATTGGACTGGATGATCTTTTGAGGTCCCTTCCAATCCCTGACATTCTGTGATTCTGTTTGATAGATCTGTCCTGTTTTGTTACCAAAATTGCCAGCTGAGCAGTGGATGGGGAGCTGGAATTTTGAATGGTTCAGCCTTGGTGCTGAAGCAGTCGCATCGTTCATTGGAAACTGGATCCCGCTCTTGTTTCTGCTGAGGGGGTCCTGTGTGAAGCTAGAAAAGCTTTTGCACACTTGCGAGAAGATTCCTACTTTCCTGGGCTTGTCACCTGGGAGAGCATTGTCAGAGGTGCTGCAGCCAGAGCCTGGGGGAGTTATGTTGTGAATTACGATGTCCCACGGGAAACTGGCTCCTAAACATGGCTTACCAGGTCACACCAAGACTTTTAACTTGATGTCTTTGCACTGTGGATAGAAGCAAGAATGATGACCATCTTTCTGAATGTGGTGTTAAGAAAATAATTCCTTAAGGAGCCTTGTGACTGTGTAGCTTAAATCTGTCATCTCACATGCAAGCAGGAAACATTCATATACCATCTTAATTAGGGTCTTGATACAGCCCCTAAGATGATTAACGCTATTTTTATCAGCTTGCTGTAAATTTGCTTTGGGACTGTGCCATGGATAATGAGGAAAAGTAAAAAATTATGTCCACTTAAAGCATGAACACCCTATTTGGCATCCTTAGGTTGTAGTTAGATGAATTTTAGCCAAAATAAGGTGTGCTCTTTTAAGACTCACTGACCTGATTTACCAAATCTGCTTTGAATTTTTCACCTCTGGCAAATGTTTAAGAATGATTTAATTTTGTAGAGCTGAGACCAAATGGGAATTTAGTGAAATGTGGTGGCCTTTATCATGCAGGTAATTAGAATATAAAATAACGATTGTCATTCTCACTTTATAATTAGTGGACCCAGCAGGAAAATTACTGAGAGCAGTAGAGATACTGTCTCTCTGCTGCCAGTGCTTGGGCGCCCACTTGACACACTGCCTGTGTAGAGAAGATTTGCTTTTCTGCAGAACTGAAACAGCACCACTCGAGACTCTATTTGTGATGACAAATCTGTCACAGATTTCTGACAGCTTTGTGGGGCGCACACGACACTGATATCTCCTTCCCACAAAGAGCTCATAAATACCACCATAGCTTGGGCATTCTGCAGTGTGGAAGCTGGGAGGAGGAACATCCTTGAATCCAAGCCCCATGGCCAGATGTCAGGCTTGTTGCTTTGACATACGGGGAGTTGGACCTTTGGAAGTCTTCAGACCTTGACATGGTCAAAACTTCCTTCTCAACACTGGCTTTGTTGTTTGAAATAGTTTAATTTAACAATTGCCCTCTTAGATAATCTGGAGAAAATATCTGGCATGGAATGGTACCACCAAATTGATTAAATTTTGTTATAGGTTTGTAAACAAAAGCAACATGATGTTTTTAATTGAGGCAGTGTTGCTAATATCACTTCCAATATTCTAGCAGGGGAGCAAGGAGAGACTTTCTGAGGAAGCCACTATGGAAAATGGGCACCTCCACTGTCCTCAGTACGAATCCCAATCTGTTTGTTAAAAAAAAAAATCATCTTTCTGATTTGCTGAGATGTTCGAGGCCAGCAGTGTGAGTCTAGGCTATGTTGCCACTAACATTGGTAGGGAACAGACCATCCACAGTGCCCTAGGTGCCTTTCAAATGTCTTGCTGCTTTCTTCCACCAGTTTCTTTTGCTGCTTTCTACAGGCAGTGGTGAACCATCCCTGCTGGAATGAGTGTGCTCTTGTGTGTGGACAGTGCAAAACCAGGAATTGTAGTGGGTGAGGTGTTACCAACGTAAACTGTACTGCATTGTCAGGTGTAGGTTCATTGGATGAAGTGAAGGGAGATCCTGTCTCTTGCCTATAACCAGCTGGTAGGTGCTTCTGTGTCCTTCAGGCAGGAGTGGTGTTGGCTCCTGTCCATTCCCTTTCGCTTGGGTAACTAAGCAATTCATAGTGATTTTTTTTGGTACATTTTTCATGATATTGAGATTTTTTGCTTTGTTTTTTTGTTAAATATCAATACCTTTGTTTTTCCAAAACAAAGCAACTTCTGGAGAGCGGTCTCCTTCAGCCCGATCAAACTAAAACCACTGTAATTTCAAAGGGTAGATACAGGTTGGCATAACCCCAGTGAAAAGCAGGATTCTGGAGAGCAGCGTTTGTGGACAAGCTCACTCACAGCCTGTAGAAACAGGGGCGGGGAGATGTGGTTACAAAAAGTGTGCACGCTGGTGCTGTGTACCTTGGTGCCGGAGCAGCAGGTCTGTGGGAGCAGGAGGAGGCACTGCTGAGGTGTTGATCCCATGCTGCAGATGGGGAGCTGAGAGCAAAACCTTCAGAGAGAGTGCCAGGGACAGACCCCGGGTCACTGCCAGAGCAGGATTGACTGCTGCAGAGCGTCCCTTCAAGTTTTGTGAGTGTAACAACAGTTGAAAAGCTCTGTGGCCACAGGAAAGTGCTGGTGGCTGACCAGCATCCATCTGACAATACTGTCTAGAGCTTTGTGTGGTTTTTATTTTATTTTATTTTATTTTATTTTATTTTATTTTATTTTATTTTATTTTATTTTATTTTTTATTTTATTTTTTATTTTATTTTTTATTTCTGTCAGTCTAGGTTTAATCCCCTTCATTTACAGTTGGTCATCCTTACCCTGTTGTGTGTGTGGGGGGTTTGCTACTCTTCTGTCATTGCTTTAAGGCCAAGTGCAGCTCCAGAGTAGAACTGTAGGTATAAACATGGTCTCTTACAGGTTAAGGTCTCTAATTCCAGGTTTAGAGAAGCCCTTGTATCTTTCCTGTCGCTAATCAGTGAATCTTCATTTCTTATTGTTAAAATGCTTGAACCATTTGAAAGCCTGAGGAAATACAGCTTTTGAAATCCACACTCTGAGACATACTTAGCTGTAGCAGTAAGAATGAGTTGAAAATTGCTTGTATAAACTAAACCAACTGATGTAGTAGGCAAGGTTGTAGTGGTTTCCAATTGCCTTTATACGTGTGAGGACAAGCAGTGTGACAAACTGGACCAAAGGCACGGTAGTGGTGGCCCTTAACCCCAAGGTTAAATGTTGAGTGTTGCTGGGTCCTTGAGTGGCCTCTTGGAGATCCAATGGAGGAACTGCCAGGAGAAAGCTGTGGTTCGCTGCAGGACAAGCTCAGGTAGCACAGGATACCCACTCCTCATTGACCGGCCTCTCACATGGGTCAGGCAGGTTGTTTGCTCACCATGGGTGGCTTCCCGGCGGCCATTCCTGCGAGAACAGGGGCTGTGAATCGGGAGGTGCTTGTTCAGCATCGTGCTCCGTTGTCAGGGAAAGGCCCTTCTTCAGGACAAGGGAGCAAATTGTTCCCATCTGTGGACTTTTAAATTTGTATGAAACTCCTTGAATTGAAGTGTGCATTATTTAACAGAGCATCATCTGAGAGGCTTTGGGCAATTTTGTACTGTTTTAATTTAGGTGAACTGGAACATCCCTTTGCTTGAAATAAAACACATTTTGTGTTGTTTTAATTTAGGTGAACTGGAACACCCCTTTGCTTGAAATAAAACATGTTTTGTGTACTGTTGCAATTCAGAGTTCACATCTTGAAGCTGAGTGCCCTGTTGTGAATCTGGAGATTTCTATTTCCAGCTTATGGGCAAGATGCACAGCTTCCTGCAACCTGTAAAATAAAGTTTGCTATAGAAATGAAATACATTTTCCAATGCAGGGCATATAAAAATGTTCCAGAATTGACCTGTGCAAGGCTGTAAGGATAAGAGAGTAAGTGTCCTCCGGCTGGCTTGATGAGAGCATAGAGAGGTGTGAGTGAAAGTGTGCTACGGGATTGGAAATTAAAGGCCCTTGGTATTAAAAAAGGTAAAACACCATGCAAGACCCTCAAGAGGAAACCACAGACACAAAAGCAAAGGCTTGAAGTGGCTTCTTGACACAAGAGACTTACCCAGGCAGTCGTGTGTAGCACTGAAAACAGGAGACAGTGAAAGAAATGTGTTGTCTGAGGGATGTGTGAATGATTGAAGGGGAATAATTACATGCTAGGAATACCTGGACAGTGTAGCTGCTGAGAACCATTCTTTCATGTGCACAGTCTGTCATGTCCTGCATTCAGGAGAGTTTATTGTCATTTGAGATGGTATTGAGGAAAATACCAACTGCAGTGACCCCCTCCTGGACCTAAAGGGGGAAGAGGGTGACCTGGGGTGTCTTCTATTTCAGCTGACAGTGCCTGCATTGATGCTGCTGTGCAAAATGTTGTTCCTGTGCGACACCCCGGCACTGCTCCGTGGGAACACTGGTACAGTGGGGAAGCCTTGGGTCCAGGCTGATTACACGTGGATTTTGTTTTTAAAGAACAACTAGATTTTGCTTGGGGCAGCAGTGTCCAAACACGATCAGCTGTGAAACAGACTGCTTGAGGCAATTATTCAATTTGATGTCTGCTGCAAGATGGGATCCTCTCATCCCATTTCCAGTCGTAGCCTCGTGCCCTCAAGGTCAAGTGACGGGGGGGATCATGGCAGGAGGAACCAGGGGGCTGCTGTGGGGCATTGGGGCCTGCCCGGGTGAGCAGTTAAATGGTCCCAGGTTGTAGAGGCAGTGCTTGTTGTTACTCAGGGATTTTTTTCCTAACTGTGTTTGGCTCCAAACATTGCTTTTTGCTGTGTGCAGGATGATGCTCTGCTGAAAGGGATGCTGGCAGCCTGGCTCGGTTCAATGGCTCAGGCTCTAGAAAAGAGTGAAAGTGATATAGTTTGGCACTTGTGCCCTGCCCGGGGCTCATCTTTCTCATGCTGTTTTTCTTCAGCAATCACTGCAGATCTGTGCTGTTGTCTAGGATGGCGCTGTTTACCCTATGCCCCCCACTCTCCCTGGGGGACACTTAATAGTGGTCACCCTTCTTGTCCTACCCTCAGTACAGCTCTGCCTAAAAAATTCTGTGGCAGGCCATTCATTCCATCTCTCTTGCTGCTCTTGTTCCCCTGAAATGCTAAAGGAGATTTGATTGAAAACTTGTAAGAAAAAAATATTAGCAAGCTAGATTTAACCTTCACTTTTTTATTTTTCCCTTTTTTTTTTTTTTCATGGTTGGTTTTGCAAACTAATAATCTTTATTCTCTTGGGCTTGGGGCTGGTCAGAAGAGCCTGCACTGAGATATTAAATTATTTAGCATCCTTTTAAAAGAAAAGGCAAGAGAGATGTAAGATCTGCTCTGATGACCCTCCCTGCAGCTGAGACTTTAAAATAATATTTTTATCAGGGTGCTTGTTCTTGTGGTGCAACCATTGCAATTCTACCCAGGAAACAATTCCCATATTTTCTCAAGGGAAGATTAATTGGTTTTGCAGGGAAGCGTTTCGAACCAGCCAAGAGTCTTGCCACTTTCCTCTCCTTACATGAGTTACTACAAAACCATTTTTCACTTTCTCATTATGTTTGACATTCTTGTTTCCCAGGCTTTAAGATGTGTCTGTTTCTGACCTCCTGGGCATACTTACTTATCGGGATAGATTTCCGTGTAGCATCTTATCCAGTTTTATTTTGATCTGTTACCCTCCCTATGATATCTGGCACAAAGGAGAACTTCATTTGGAGTACAAAGCAGTCTGACAGGAATGTAATGTAGCACTCAAAACCATAGTAAATAATTGAGAAATGCCATGCAGGAGAAGTATTTTAAATTATTTTAATCTTAAGTAATTTTGTTTGACTGTGGTGGGAAATTAGACCTCCTGAGAAATGGTCACGCTAAGCATAATAAAAAATTATTCAGCTTGGGCATATTTCCTCAGAGCTGGCAAACCAGAAGCATTGTCTCTACTTTATGGATACAGATCTCCTGGGAAATACAGTGTAGAAAAAGGTGCAATGCTCTTGTGAAAACAAAACAACCAAACCAGATTTACTGCCATGGACTTCTGTCAGGAGTCTGAAAATTGCACATGCAGCCTGACTAATGTGTGGTGCGTTGGCTTTGATGTGTGATTTTTGTTGTTGCTGTTGTTGTTGTCTCTTTTTCCCCTTCATTATAAGCCTAGGACCTAACTGACCCAATGCTTGCTTCTAACTTGTTTTGATTTATTTGGGATTCTGTTGGGTATCAAAACCTGGATGCCGAGTGCACTGTTCTAGGACATTGTGTCAGGCGTTCGGATAAAGAGTTCAAGTTGTGTCTGTTTACGGTGATATTAGATGTTAAGAGGTTTATCCTGATGCTCGGTGCTTTGCCAAAAGCCCAGAAATCAGAGCTCACCCTGTGTTTCACGTGGCTCAGCAGACAGAACCCAAGCCTGGTTCTACCTGTTCTTTCTACTTCTGTCACAGACTCGCTCAGTGGATTAAAAAAGTTTTCCCAGTCTGTAAAATGTGGATCAAGAAACATCTTTCTTGGAGAGAGCATGCTTCCAGCAGGATTACTGAAAGTATTGTCCCATGGTTGCCATGCTGGTGCTTCTGAGTGTTTTGGTGTTCAGATGTGCCTATGCAGCCCTCTTGTGCATTAGCTGTTGCAATCAAAGCACGTTTCCCTTCCTTTTAGTGTTGTACCTGAAATATCTGCTTGGATCTCTAATTGGCGTTTCTGTCATCCCTCCTGTAAACTGTCTTTACTGTTACTTTTTTCTCTCCCTCTTGCCAGATCTGCCTGTATCCCATAGACCTAAAGCCCTGGAATAAACAAGACGCCAGGGCATGTGCTGTAGATACTTTGGGGTCTCTTGATGTCGAGAACAAATTTTTGACTTGCTCGGTTTGTTTTCATCCCATATGCAGTGGTGCTTGTGGCACTGGGCACTCCTGGCACCATGTCAAAAAATAACAATTAGGAAAGATGTCCGATTTGCTACGAGGGGAGCTTTTTAACTTCTGTTATAATTGACCACAGATGAATATGGTGTAGCCACATTGTGAAAAATCATCCGTTCTGAAATCTCGTTTGTTATAAACAAATGTTTGTTGTAAAAAACAAATGTATATCATGGAGGGAGATCAGGATAACTCCATGCATATATCTTTGGTGCTTCTTGTAATGGCAGAGGAAGGAAGAGGTTTCCCAAAGCTGTTGAGGGCCATGTGTGTCTTTGCATGGTTTGCTGGGTGGTTGTTCCTCCTCTGATCCTCCTGAGAGGGTGAATGTCTTTTAGGGAGCTCTAGAGGGACTTGAGAGAGCTGACCTGCTTGGGTCTGAAAGTCAGCCTCTCAAAATTGAACCGTGGTCACTTTCTTCTGATAAATACGTCTTGGTAACAACTTCTGTGGGAAGTTTTCCTCACCGGTCAATTAAAAACCCCCAAAGCCATCTGTTAAGTTTTGGCTACAAAGCAATGTGTTCAATGGCTGCTCAAGTGTCTACAAAGAAAGTTCACCACTTCCACCTACTGCTCTCACAGCAGTGGCAGCAGAAGCTGCGCTAGTCTGAGCCCACGGTTAAGTGAGAAGGCAGTTGGGAATTTGTACATGTAAAGAGTTAGAGAAACAGTGGAATAGTACTTTCTATATTTACCCAGTTGCTGTTTTACATTAATGAGTGCTGGTTAGGAGGAAATGAAAGTCGTTCTAATGGGATTTGAATGAGACGAGCAGCAGAAGGTAGTTTCCTGGAATGGAATTAGATCCGACTGGTGGGATTTGACACACACTCTTTGACCAGAAGTGCTGCAAGATTATTAAAGCATCACAACCTCATTTAGTTGCTCTGTAATCTGCTCTAATACATTTCTCTTAACCTTTATGGTGGTGCGGTGGTTGTGTAACAGATGCTGAAAACCAGACCTTGTGTTGCTTTGGTGCATGGGAAGGAACCCGTGCCCACAGATCCCGGCTGGGAATTCCCACTCTTGAGATGGTGTGGAAAGGTTGCTCTGTGCTGCTGTCCTGCCACTGACACACTCCCGCTTTCAGGGAGCCCTATGATTGTTCTCTTGACAGGGTACTGGTCAAACCTTTCTTCTTCTGCACCTGAATTTTGGTTGGACATGGAAGCGTGTGTGGCTGCTGCGAAGAAGGTGTTTACTGTTTTCCTTAAATGTTTCTATTAAGTTATTTTTTCCCTGCAACAGTAGTGATCATTGATCCAGCTTTAATCAAAAGAGGGATTTAGGTGGCAGGGGAGAGTCCTTGCCTAGCTTTTCAGAGGGATGAAGCCGCTTGCATGCACCTGCAGACCTGGAGCACTTTCTGGGTGCTAGCTAAACTCAGTGGGGCAGGGAAACAGCTGCAGGATGCCTGGCTGGAAAACCCAACAGAAGTTTGGCTGTGAGAGTGCTCCGAGGAGCCCTGCGGTGGCCGCCTGTCCCTGGTGGTGTTCACCACGCTGAGGGGCTGGGCAGAGGTCAGCCTGGATTCCAGTGGCAGGAAGGTGCTGTGCTTTGGTGTGCGGCTGCAAGTTTCCTCTGTTGCTGAAGTTACCTTTTAGGACAGTTTTCAGTTATCTCTGTAATTGAAAGTAGGTGCCTTTTCTGCCATTCTTTTCCCCCATCTCCAGTGACATCAAAGCCAAAAGTATTCTCCTCACTGTAATGTTTTAATGGGGGGAGAAATGCTTCACCTGTTTAGACACTTCACAGTTCTGCAGAGCGTCTACTTGTACCTTTAGTTGTCTCAGTAGCTTCATCCTCCTCCCCAAATCTGGCCCAGACTCTGCTTACTCAATGGTGTAGGGCTCATTTGTTAATGCGTTTACATCTCAGCTCCCACTGAAAAAAAAAAAACCCAGCAGTTCAATGTGGTGAAATTCCCCAGGTCATCTGTGAAAACTGCAGTCCCTGCTGGTCCTTACCAAGAATGTCAGGCCCCTTCTCAGTTCTGCTCCTTCGCTTCATCAGTAAGTGTAAAATAACCATATTCAGGCAAAACCAAAGCATGATTTATTTTGCATTTGCCTCTTTATTCTACAACACAAGCAACATAAATAGTTTATAATTTTTGTTTTAAAATATTTCCATTTCAGAATTCAGTCAGAATAAAATATACACAAAATACAATTTGCAAGCCAGCTTACAGTGACTGCCTGACCACTGGACACCCAAGGACCAAACAAAGCTAGCAGCACAACAGGACGCAGCAGACACAGGGAGGTGATTTTCTGAAGAAGAGCAGAAAGGTAGAGGGAGAAAATATGGATGAGACCAGGGAATTGCAGCTCAGTATGAACTCAGTAGAAGGTAAAGCCAATGTAAGCACTTGCTTGACAAGGTGATTTACAGTCTCTCTTTATTAATGGCTCCTCCTGAATATACAGCTAGAGAGGTGAAGTCCTGGGAATGATGTTTTGTGGGAAAATGCTTCCTATGGCAGCCATCATCATGGAAATAAAATTTGATTTCTTTTTCATTTTTGAACAGGAAAGTATTAGATCTTTGGCAAAACGGAGTGTCCACTCCCTTTGGCTTGCTTTCAGTTTTCAGTTCTGGTTGAAGGGCCCATGGAGGTTTGTTTACAGTCTCAGAAATAATGACAAAAAAGGGGGGTGAGGGAGAGAAAGTGAGGGGAACAGAAAGATGGTGCTCCCTGCTGTCATTGCATACTTTCCAATCTCTTGCTCCCATCCACTCAGCAAGCAGCGAGCGGTACAGGGCTCTGTCACCGCGGTGCTCTGCCCTTCCTGGCTCTTGTCCCTTTGGTATTGAATCCTGCTTTGCTCTGCAGAGCAGGGGGCTCAGGCGCCACAGCCTGCTTGTGCAGGTGATATTTGTCCCGTGCTTGAACCCGTGTTCCTGTGCCTCTCTACTAGCTCAGCTCTCTTGTTTCAGCTCGTTCCTGTGGAAGCTTTGGCGCTGCCCTGCAGCCCAGGTGAACCAAATGCACGGACAGGACATAGGGCCCTGGTGCTCCACAGCATTTGGATGATATTTATGGAAAAGTGGGACATTGGGTAAAAGAATTGAAATGGATCCCGTTGCCATGTTTCTTAAGAAAAAAATGCCTTCCATAAACTCAGTTCCCTGGCTCAATGTGGCAGTGGAGACTATGCAAACCTCAACTTGTGTATCTGCCAAAAATAAAGAGGATTTGAGGGATCTGGTACCATAGGTGAGCTCATTTTTGCATTAATCCAGGATCATAGAGCATAGCTCCACCAATATCCACAGAATTAGGGCATTTTTTCTTCCCTCTGCTTTTACTTCTTAGCTTGGAGACCTCTGAGCACTAAGTGAAAAAGACTGATGAATACTTATGCCACATGCTTTTATATTTTCTTTTTACATAGTCAGCCCCCCATGTGTGGCCAAAGCTGTTTAGTATGGTACAGTTAGTGTCACATATAAAGTATATGTTCTGAAGGGGATTAGAGGAAACAACAGAAAGAGGAGCTACGACTTCTTCTTCGCAGCCGTACAATTTCCTGAAGTCCCAGATGTGTTGCTGGTGAGGGCTGCTAAGAGACCCTGACGTTGTATCCCTACAGGAGATCTACTCAAAAAGGGAGGTTCAGAGAAGAGGGGTCTCTAGCTGCCAGACGCTGTTATCTACATTGCATAAAATCCAACAGTTGTGCTTCAGTGCTATGGTAACTTGGTCCTTTTATACTAAAAAGAAAATAAACTTTTTTTTTTTTCTTTTTAATTGATGGTATTGCATCATTTCTTCAAACAATTGTGGAATGGTCTGAAATGGGAAAAACCTAACTCTATTTTGTATCATATGCCATGATTAGCACTATACATAGATCTTCCCTGAAATAACTACAGTGATGAGTAAATAGCTTGATTGATCGTAAACTTATCAGAATACCCTCACAAAAGCAGGGGCAAGGGAAGAAAGATTTTTTTTTTTTTTTTTTTTTTTGTGAATTAAAAAGGATTTATCACTGAGTTATGGCATTTCTAGAACGGATTACTAAAGCTGACAATAGCCAGACCACATGCTCAATTTCCAAATAAGCTCCTACACAGAAGGGCTAGGTAGAAATAAATTACTTTGGCTTGCTGTGGTCAGCCTCTTGCATGTTAAAACTGGATCTGTGCAAAAGTGAAGGTTCTAGTTTTGAGGCTCTGGGATGTGCGGGAATATGTGCAGGTTCCTGCAGATGTTTTTCAAGCGGGAGGTGCACTGAGGGCAACATCAGGAACTGTACAGGGCTTTCCCTTTACTGAGAACTTGTGAACCTGCACGTAGGGATTGATGGATTGAGTCCTGAGTATTAAAGATACCCAGGTATGTAACTCGCATTGATTTCCACAGTTTGGGCACCCTGGTCGTGCCTGAGCTGTGGGGAGAGGCACAAAGTGCAGGCAGCACAGGCAGCGGGACCTCTCTGCTTGCTAACGCGTTTGCCACTTGGTTTCACTCTGGTGCTGTGCCGAGCTCTGAAGTGCAGACACCAATATGCAGATGCTACTATATCAAGTGCAGATGGAGATTACATAAGGTAACACAAGGTATTTAGAGGTGGGGGTTGTATCTTTGGCAGGTGAGGATTTGTCACTGAATTTTACAGGAGGGTTTAGGTTTTAAACAAAATTTTAAACTCAAATTCAAAGGCAAAGTACCTACAGGTCATGGGTGTAAACGCTGCTTGGTGTTGACATGAGCCAGTTACTGTCCAGAATGAAATTTTTATCTGCGATGATGCAAAAGCTGTGTTGCCCATGCTTGGAGTTTCACAGGGAAAGTTTTGCCTAGGTCTGTGTAAATCTTTTCCTAATAATTCTTTCTGGATGCTAAATGAAGTCAGTTATTCTCAAGTGAGCGTTCATCCTTAGGAGAATATAAAATCTGTATCTTAACAGTTTAAAGACACGAAAGCATGTTAACCAAGAGACAGTGGTGGTAATTCTGTGGCTGCTGAACGCTCAGAAAACACTGCTATGGGGAAGGTACCAGAACAACTGTGCTAACCATTGCTGATGTGACACAAACATTCACAGAGCATGATAAACATACTACTAATGTGGATATTGCTCTGTAAATATGCAGAATGCTCAGAGTATGGTAGTGACAGGAGCTAAAGGAATCTATATAGAAATACATAAATAGTCTCTCATTTCTGCATATATTCACACTACAGGATAAAGTGCAAACATATACAGTGGCCTGAAACCATATCAGTTGGGGTCAGACCCTGCTCTTGTTATACAAGTAGCACTTCATTGATGGGTAGGCTGCTTTTTTTTCAGCTTTAAATATTTGCATGGTGATGAGCTGTTCCATGTGAGACAAGGTAGTTAATGCTTGGCCAACAGCAACTTACTCTGTTTGTGGCTGCCTGCAAGATTTTAAGATGTTACTCGTGAGTTCTTATGGAGTGATGTTAATATGCAGAGGCACTAAGGGTGGCAATGGACACTTAGTGCATAATTTGGAGGGCAAAGTTTAAAACAGGGCAACAGCAATACAGAAAACTTACTCCTAGTCATTTCCAGTATCGTATTTCTAGTGTAAAAAGTTGAAACGGTACTTTGGGTCAAGATGGTGGCTAATCAAATATCACTAGGCTGTGCTGTGTTCATGGGCTTCAGCGGGGTGGTAGAGGTGGTGGCATTGTCACTCCTAGGGCTTTTCTTTCTATTTTACAGGAGCATCTTGATATTACAACCGAGACACACAGCCACCATATTTCTGGGATACTAGGTCCTCTTTTGGAGTCCTGAGTGGTTCCATTGGTACTGCTATCAATTTTGCTACTTCAACATAATTTAGGGATTTGCTTTAGTTTTAGACTAGCACAGCAAGGATCTGCATCCATTTGATGCATGTATAATGAAAAAAGAGTTGGGGGTTTTGCATACAGTTTATTATTCGGATTTCCATTGCTGCCTAATTAATGCACTGCTTTAAAAGCAGTTCTGTATAGATGCCCAATAAAAACTTTAACAAAAAATATAACCACCCTTTTACTCTACCTAAAGATGTGTAAGAAAGACACACCAACAGAAATCAAACCATGCCACTACTCTCCCATATACCAAGGGCTGATCTCACCTATCCTCAACCAAGTATTACAACTGTTGGGGGGAAAATGACAGCTGATGAAATTGTTAAATTACTCCTTTATAAAGTCAATGTAGACAGCAAGAAAGAGTTGGTTTTCAGGAATTTTTATGTCTGTGAAACAACAGAGCAAAGGCAAGTTTTGAAAGAAAAGGAAACAGGGTGACCGATGCTACGGAAAGTTACGGGACAAATATTCCCTGCACAAGTCTAGAAGGTGACAAATGGGACGGGATGGAAGAGGCGGGAGGATGGTGGCAAACTGTTTGTAAACACATCAGCTTGGGTGATGGCTGTTCAGTGAAGCCTCCTGGCTCCCTCTGTTTGCTTAGTTTCAAGATGCTAAAAGTTGTGCAAAATGCAGACCTGATATAAAGAGATGCCATTTTGAGGATGCTTTGGAGCAGGGACTGAAGCTGTATATTTAGTTGGTGTGCACATTTCAAAAGCCTTGGGAGAACATCATTAAGGGGTCAGCCAAAATTAAAATCAGCTTATTTTCAACAAATTATTTTGCCTTCTAATCAACAAATAAGGTAGTATGGGAGTATGAGATGGAATGTCTCAAGGGGTGTGACATAACCTGTGCAGCAAGGTAACCCATTGCTGTGTCTACTGTGAACAGCATCACATACGTATTTGACAATACATTAGTCCATCTTTCCCCTTCTCCCACCCCTTAAAAATACCAGCAAACTGTTGTAGTTGCTATCAGATGGCTGCACAGATGGCTTGTACCTCCGTGAGGATCCATCTCCTCCTATTTACATCAGCAGACAAGAAATGGGAGAGAAACAGGAAAGATCCCTTCCTTTCAGACTATTTTCCATCTCGATTCAGCTCACTGTGGAGTGATAGGCTAAGTTCATCATGGGTGAGAAGGGTGTTCTGGTTACAGCTGCTCTATATAAGCGAACATATAAGTTTCCAGTAAAAGCATAAGCTAACTTAGCTGTAGTGTTACTTAAACTGGAACACTTTATCTCTACTATGTTTAGGTGAATGCTGGATATTGGCACATGCTGGTATTTGCTCTGTGGTGTGTCTTCCCCTCAGCTTCACTGGAAACAGCAAAACAAATGTCCCTGTTGCCCTTAAGGGGAATTAGACAGGTGGAAAAACGATCAGCTGAAGAGGCAGCCAGGGTAGTGTTGTAGAGAGGGCAGCTTGACTGTGCCATTTCTCTTCAAGCAATACTCCACAAAAGCAATGGAAGGATGAATAGTCTGTGCTTGGTTCACCAGTTTTAGACCTGGGATGTTTTATATAGTCACTTATTAGCTACCCCAAATGTGACCAGACTTCGAAGGCTCTTCTCAGAGCAAACTAAATTTGCACTTTCTCTAGTGAGTGAGGCATATAGTTACTACAATAATCTTTTTTTGGCTTTCCTCTCTCATGCTAATTTCAGAAGGGAAAAAAGTTACCCTAAACAAGTGTCACCTTTTCACTTGTCCTATAGCCCCACCTTTTTCCTGACTTTTATTTATTTTTTTTTAAAGTTACACAGGCTTACTGGCCTGGTTTGACATCCAGATGACAATTGTGTTCACAGCTAACTGCAAGCGTGGAAGTTCAGCTGAGGTTTCATGTGGCTCCCACTACTGCAAATTTGATTTAAAATGAAGGCTACTGAAATGTATCACCCCTTTAGGTACTAGACTGACTTACTGGCAGTTTCAGGTTTCTGGGGCCATTCCAGACCCCGCTGGACACACTCATGCTTTGCCTCCTTTGCTAGTGTGAGTGAGGGACACACAGTCTCAAGTGGATAGAGGATATACATCAACAAGCTCATTGTTTCTTAATTTATCATCAACACAGGCAATTAATGGACCCCAAATACTTCTTCGCTGTATACCTTGGATACCGTCTCCCCTTCGCAACGGAGCACACCTCGGTTTAAACGATGATGTCGTAAACTCGGCCCACTCTTCCCAGCCACTCCCGCACTGCCTGGCGGACGCGGATGTCTGTCACGTGGCAGGTCAGCTGGCTGATGCAGGGGAACACCGCTGGCTGCAGGGCTGTGAATGTTTGGTCTGGCAGGGCCTGAATCTGGTTGAGAACTGTCAGCACCATGTTGGTCCATGCCTGCAAACGAATTGGATACAAGAAAAGACTCCTTAGAAGACCTTTCTAAATAGATGAGCCCATCAGTTGAGGCAGAAAAGATATCTGGGGGTTGCAGCGTCATGAGGGAACTGACTAATGCTAGAATCTTCAATTCATGTTCACTGTATCTTCCTAATTCACATGCAGTACTCTAAGTCTTTATTTGACTCTGTATTGCAGGTATCATGCTCACCTTTTTATTTCATCCTGCAGTGAACAAAGACTTTCAAGTTTGGTCCTTTCACTGATTTGTTCACTTGGACATGCAAGCAGCAACTTTCTGTTTAGCCCACTATTTCTGCTGTCAAATTAACAAATAAACCTTCTTAAGTACAAAAGCATTGTGACAAACAGCAGCACGTTTTCAAAGGCCCTTAAGTGGGCCAGAACCCTTAGCAGTGAGCAATGAGTTCATTGTAGGCTGTTAATCTTAGCACTAAGTGCAGCTTTGGCCCCAGTCGCAGAAGCACTCTTGAAAGCTTGAGCAGTATATGCCTGATAACATGTCCACTGATATTCTTTGGTAGGACAGAATCAGGCTTTTATCAGCACCAGCTGCTGAAATATTCAGTCCTCATCGTGATGACTTCTTTATGTAATGACAACACTTAATGAAGATATTATAATCATTATAATAAAAGCAATAGAAAAAAAATACTTATAGGTATAATTTTAATTATTGCTATTATTATTAGCACTCTACAAATACGTCTTACCTGTATCTGGGCCTCGGCATCCCTAACAGATATATTCAGGGAACTGACTGTGGATCCTGAGCGGGGTCTCTTCTCTTGTCTCAGGATCTCTGGACCAGCACTGAATGAATGCCTCATTTGACCTTGATCTATAAGATGTTGTGGCCGCTGGAGTATGGGTGAGTCTGGCCCTCTTGAACCCAGGAGCTCCCCTTTCTTTTCCACTTTGACCTCTTTGGTGAAGGATGTCATGGCCTGTTGCTGCTTTCTTTTTTTGTATTCTGTCATGAGCTTAGAGATAGTTTTGTCAGTGGCTATGGTGTAGATCTTGTTGCCAGCACTCTCCCACCATTCTTTTTTCCTGGTTTGCTCTTTTTTCTCTGGCTTAGGACTTAGGGGTGGGGGTAGCAGCAACATTTCTCCTCGGGGTGTCAGGCTGTCCCCCAGCTGGTCCCTGATTTGACTCCGGTCATCTTCCGATGGTGTGTTCTTCCCAGATTGCCCTCCGGTTGATGGGGTGGAGGTTTCTGAGTGAAAGGATGGTAAAATGAAGAAAGGGTCACCTTTGAACACCGGAGGCTCCTCTACATTATTCTCCAGGTCCAGATGCATCTGGATATAGTTGTTACACAGTTCCATACAGAGCTTATGAAGCCGCTTGATTAGCCATCCCCAGTCTGCGTTGCTGACAGGCTGTACACTCAGAGATGGTATTCGAGCCCTCCACTGTCTCTTCTCTTTCCCTCGTGGGGGACTGACCTGGGCAGTTTCTTCAAAAATGTCTTCGTCTTCTGAAGAACACTGCTGTGATGAGTCTGTGCTTCTCTCATCATCTTCAAAGAGGATCTTCTTCACTTGCTCTGCAGTGATGTTCTCCTGGTTTGTCAGGATTGCACAAACCAAAGCATGGAAGTAGATGTTGAAGCTCATTGCTGACTGGCGATATAAGTTGGCAGCTCCACCAATGCCAGACACTTTTTTCAGCAAGCACTTCAACCCAGGTCTAGTGTCAAACTCTCTGGCTGTTCTGTAGGAGTCCAGCAGCAAGTCAAAGATGACAGCCAGGTTTTGCATGGAGATGTACCTGAGAAAACCAGCCAACTTGTTTTCTGGTACTTGTATTGTTGTTTTCTCTTCCATGTTATAAGGGCCTTTCACAAATTCTTCCAGTAAGATGTCATATAAATTCTGGAGCAGTACTTGGTGAGACAGCAAGCTCACCACTATTGTCCTGAAAGGAATACTTGGTAAACCAAGCATGAGAAGGACAAAAATAAAATAAAATTAAAATGGTAGAATGTAGAAGTACAGGAATACTTCATATTTTAGAACCTAACATGGAAGATGCAAATGGAAGGCCCAGTTTTCAGAGCCTTGTTACAAAACAGTGCAGGAAGATACAGTTTTCTAGAACGGTCTTTCAGCTACTCTTTCAAACACTTTCCTAGGATTGAAGACACTTAGATTGGTTAAGAAACAATAACTGCCCACAGCATGCACACTAGGGGCACTTATGCAGAGGTGGTGTTAAAACAAAGCTCTCTTATAATTTTTTGTCCTTTTGTCCAGAGATGTCTAACATTCAGGGATTAAATACTTTGTGTTTCAATTTCATGGCAGCTGAAGGTACTCTCAATATTTCAGCCTGATATAACTAAGGAGTTTGTTAACATAGAAGCTGTGCAGCACTTCTGCTATCGATCCCTGACTCTATTTTCTATTGTAGTTTCTGAATTTTGGCTAAATTGAAATATCCTTAAAATTTCTCCACCAGCATTTCAGCCAAGCTTAACTTTGCCTTGACAAATTGACGCCAAAGCTAATTCACCACTTGGTTTCCATTTCCACTAATGCCAGGAGTACTTCTTAAAAACAAAACACAAAGAGCCAACCAACTGATAAACAAACATCTACAGAAACATCAGCAGTGCAATGGAGCATGCAAAGAAGCTGAAGTCTCACTGAAGGCGTGTTGCACTGTTCGCTCTTAAGACTTCAACTTGAACACTGAGAACCCAGTGCAGACATACCTGTTCCTAACACTGTTTCTCATGTGTCATCGTGGGTGATTCTTGTCTGTGCTGCTGTGAGCTGTTCTAGAGCTCAGTGATTTTTGATTTGCACAGAGAACCAAGGAATGCCAAATTCCCCCAGCCATAGTATTTGGGTAATTCACTAGTAAATAACATTCGGAGGCTTACAGGCCAGGGAGGCTAGGAAGAAGGGGTGGGACATGATTCTTGCTTGGATTTAAAATTATAAACTCTGGAATCTATCTTAAGGCATTTAGAAAAAAGGCTTTGCATAAGATTGCAATGGTGATGTTTTAAATGGAGCTGATGCTCTGGTACACATGGTAATAGTTGTTTTGATCTAGGGAACTATGATGGGTCACATTTTAACTAGCACTGCTATCAAGTGAGGAAGAGATTTTTCAGTTTGCTTGCAATACTGCAGTTTTAGGTCTAAGTCAAAGTAAATATTCATGTAATATGAGAAGTTCAATTGTGGACCTTTAATTTTTTTTTGCAAAAATTATTCTACTTTCATTAAACAACTTTTAAAAGTGTTTTCAAAATACCAAACCAAAAAGTCAGGTTTGAGAATGCAACACTTAAAAAAAAGTCAAGAAAAACATGTGTCTTAACTCTCAAAATTTTGCCTTATGTTAACTGACTTATAGAAGCACACAAATGGTCCTGATTAAAGAAAAAAAAAAAGTCCCGATACTCCCGGGGCTATTATATGCTTGACCACGCAGAAGCTGCGGGTCAAACAGAATTGTGCTTCTAAGGTTAATTTACCTATGTCAGTTCACTTACCATGACACAGCTGCCAGTGCTGATAGATCACCAAAATTTAGTAGTCTTATTTTCTGACAGTGCTAAAATCTTGATGATTAATACACACATTGGAGCTCTTTATGGGGAAGTAGTTTTCCACTGTAAAAATCATTAGAAGCTCTGACTCAGAAAAGCTCTTAGGAGCATGTATAAAGTTAAATGAGTGCTTGCATTGATTTCAAGAGACTTATCCTGTTTCAAAAGCAGGATCACAACGCAGATCTGCTTTTCCTTGTAAGAGCCAAAAAGGCAATTGCGAAGGACAGTTTAAAGTACTGCTTAATTCCAAAAGAAACTAGTACAGAGCTACAGGTGAAAGCATAAAATACCAAAGCTGGTTAAGGATAGTATTTTCTTATTCTGCCCAAAGTTTCAAACTGAAATATGTTATTACTTTTTAAGAAGAAGAAAAGCTCCCTTACCCCAGCTTCCTGTGAAACGATGCAGCATTAAGGAAACAAAAGCAAAAACGGACAAGAGAAACCCCACTAAGGTTAAAATAAAACTTTTGAAAGTCCACAGTTACTAGCATGCACGACTGGCATATTACTGCACTGCTGTAGCAAATACTATGAAAAACAGTGGCACAGTCAACTTTCAAGCCCTGTTTTGGTGAAAAATGAGCATTGCTGGAGTGACATTTGCCTGCCAGCATATACACTTTCTGCAGTTGTTTAGACAAAGTGCAGTGTGAGAGCATTGAGGGTTTGTGTTAATTGCAAGCTTGATTAGTTTGTTGCGAGACAAACAAGATCCACACTACCGTTACGAACGCAGCCTGTTAGATTGCATGGCTTTCTGTGCCATGAGAGGGGAGTCCTCCAGTCTTTTGCTTTGCATTCATTACAGCAAGAAGAATGATCTGCAAACCTTTGGAAAAAGCAGATATTTTCCCACCATGAAGGAAGGGTTTAGACTGTGATCTCAACCTCTCTTCATCTGTGCAGGGCCCTGTTCTCTTAAGGTGGGGCAACAGAGCACCTGCTCTTGGGGGAACATCTGCACAGCTGTGTACGAATAAGGACATCCTGGAGGGTCTTTCTTCCTGTCGATCCAAAGAAGGACCATCACATTCTGGCTCCTTGTTGCAAGCAATAGTTTAGTTTTGAATAAGAATAACTGAAGCAGATTTGGTATCTAGTAAAAGACAATTTCATGCCATATATTACGTACCTTGCAATACAAACACAAACCCTGAATGCAGAATTCTAATTCTTGGCCCTATTGATGTTACAGCAGTTGCTTAAACAACTGAGTGCAAGCAAAAAGAAACATTCTTTGACAGGATCAGATTGTCATGCAAATGCATGATTTTTTGAGGTGGTAACGCAAAGAAGGACTTCCACAAAAATAAAGTGCCAAGCAAACACAATGTTCCCTAGATCAATATGTTGACACTTTCACAGCTTTGGATGTGGTCTCTGATTTATACTGCTCTAGTTTATCCATTAACTTTTTCTACCTTCTTAATCCAGTAATACTGAATTTAAAAGACCATTAGTGAAGCAGACATAATTTCTAGGTATTATTACAAACATAACAGTACTTCCAAAGCTTTATTCAGACAGATATTTTTAACTCTTCTTCTTAAAGAAAAGAATCCCAATATTGGAAAGATTTTCCCAGTATTTCCTCTGAGAATTCTTTCCTTAATTTAATCTGCATTTCCTCTACTTGAAGCCTTTGTGTGACCTTATGTATCCTTCAGGCATTTATAACCTATCAATTTTTACTATCTGTTAGAAGCGTTTTTCTCATTTAGCTTTCTGCCTGCTCACCAGTGTAAGACTACGAGAACATCTGGAGAGCAGACAATAGTAAACTACTGTCTCCTGTGTCACAAAACCTAATTTTTATTGGATTGGTGTATTTCATTTTTTTGGTGACACCTAAGGAGAGGCATGGGTTGTCAGGCTCTGTTCACATCTCCGCCACCCTAACAATATTTTTATCTGGTTTTTAATGACATAGTATTTTCCTGAGAAGATATTTTACCTTCTCTGGGTATGCCCATTTGGTTTCTTATCTGGCGGCAGGTCAATGATGAGCACGCACGACTGGGCATGTTCAAACCCTTCCTTGTTGCTAGGGGTCTTTGGGGAGCACTGAGTCTCCAGCATGAAGACCTAGAAAACAACAAGTTACATGAAACAGTCAGTTTAGCACTTGCACTGGGTTCTTGGGGAGCCTGAGAATAGGATTTCCTGCACTGTGAAAGAACTGTTATGATAACTTGTTTTATAGTGATGGAGAGAATGCAAAGTATCCCTTGCAGGCAGACCTTACCTGGAACACACTGCTTTGGTAAAACAGCCTCAGAGCCATTGGCTGCCTCCAGACACCCAGCAGAGCACAGGGCAAAGGACAGATGTCTTTTTCCTTTGAACTCACACAAGGCAGAATACCAAACACCAAAACAAGCTTTCTGCTGTCTGTATACTACTATGAGAAAATATCATGTATGGTAGAGACAAGACCTGTTTACATAGTTAGCCTGTAGTACCTAGAAAGGTTGGTTGTTGGATTATTTGCAGCCATGAAGATACAACAGACACCTAACTTGCAATTATTTGGGTGGGAAATGAAACAACTCTAAGCTGCTGTAGCTTAGTAGTTGTGTCAAATCCCCCCTGAGAAGGACTTGGGGAGTGCCACTCATAGAATCTATATGAAAGGTATAAATGCCACATTCCCTGCTTTCTTGAGTTCTCTGCCTTTAAAACTTAAACATACTTTTCTATTCAGTCTGCCACTGACACATCACTTGTGATCACAAGTCCTGGTCTGTGGGTCTCTGATTTTCAAGCAGCATCAGGGTATGATTAATCGAGTCAGAATTTGACACCAAGCATCTGTTGGCTCTTTTAATCCAGCTGCTTTCCCAGGCTAAAACTGTCATACAGTATTTACACTTTTAAGGTATCTTGCAGGTCATTAGGTTCAGTCTGCTGTATTTCAAGGAACTTGTTTCATATAACTACTTTCATAAAATGAACAACCTCCATTGTAGTCAAAAAGACCCTGAGAAGGCTGTCTCCAAGCTTGCTCTGCTGATTAGGAGCTAGTGGTGGGTTTTAAACAATTTGTTAAATGTCAGCATTACCATCTAGTTCTCAGTAACTCCTCAGCGATATATATTCAGGTATTTGTAAAGACAAAATATGCATTCCTTTTCAAACACTGCTTTGATAGGTTGAACAAATCTTGTTTTTGTTTCATATCACAGTCTCTGTTCTAGTGCATTTTTTGACCTTTAAAATTATCATTCTTTAACAGAGTAATTTAAAATCTATATGACATTCTAGGTGAGAATTCATAGTGCCACTACTATTTCCTTTTCTCTACCAGAAACATTTCCATTGATGTATGCTAGAGCTGCCCTTTTTAAAGTTACTTTACACAATAGGCCCATCATCAGTCTGCCTCAGGTACCTACAGACAGATCTTCCCCCATGCTCCCATGCTAGGCATTCCTAATTCCTTCTTACAGGGGGACAGTTTTAAGGTGTGGTTGTGGTTTCGGGTTTTTTTTGGTAATTTGTTTTTTTTGTTTGTTTGTTTGTGGGTTTTTTTGGTGTTGTTTTTTGGTTTGTGTTTTTTTTTTTCCTTCCCTCCCCCCTCTAGTTTTTATTACTTTTTTCTCAATACTACTGTTAGACAAATAAATGTCAGTCTGGTGATGAGGAAGTCTTTGCACGTAGGGTTTGTGAGGAAGATGTTGGTAAAGACGTATTTCCATAAAGAAAATCCCCAAGTTTAAAAGGTTCTCTGACTTCCCCTGAAACATCAGTCAGTACCTGTTGTGCCATTGCTCTGATTCTCCAGTATTCAGCTTCAGCACTTGGCGAGAGGGAGGGGGCTGCCACTTTCACTTCACAGGCATCTCCACTAAAGCTTTCAGAACCACTGTGGAAATAGCCCAACAGGTTCTATAGAGAGACACAACATCAGACTTTCACTGTGCGTTAAATGAAGTCAGTGACTGTAGCATTGTCCAGCCTGTTCATGTGCAATACAAGATTCAGAGTGATCTGTCCCATTACCATCAGCCAGACAGCTGCTATTTAGCATTTGATGTATCTAATGCAAGGGCACTACTAATTCTTATGTAGTCTGGCCCATGATGAGGATTTTTTTGTTACAAGAAAGATAGTGAGTTGAGAAATAGTCTATGTGCAGCATGCAGCTACAGGATCAAGTAAGCAACTTTGTCTTCTGTCCAGTCTTAGCCAATCCAGAGGAAGAAACAGATCAAAAGATTAAGTTTACACCTACTAAACTCTTCTGATTTCTTACTGGCAGGGCAATTTAAAATAAGTCTGGATTATTAGTGGCTAGTGCTGTCTGCACATGTTTAGAAAAGCTGATTTAAATCGCATTGCTGATCCAACACCTTTCATTGTGAGCGAATTGACAAAATGACAAAAGCTACCACATAATCCTTACGCTTCTGCCAAGGAAGCAACCTGCCAAAAGTTACTGAGTCTATAACTGCTGTGATTACATTTTGTCTGTCAGCAAAAAGGCAGTTTACCTTTACTGGCTCCAGAGTGGCAGAGAACGCATCCTGCAAGGCACAACATGCAAGCCTCCACATCTCTTCAGTGAAAACAGGCCCTGCTGTCACTAACACATACCTGCAAGGACACGGGAAAATGTTACCACGTTCAGGATGGAAACAGACAATTGTTACTTGTAACGGCAGAAGTTTCAAAACAGAACAAAAGGCCTACCCAGTAGCGAGCTAATGATACCCAGTCTTCTCAGTTGTTACCCTGACCTATTTTTGTAATTATAGTGTAGTTTTGACTTTTTTTTCCCTTTGCTTTTCCTGGTTAAGTAGTCATCTTGCCAGTACAAGAACCACACATTGTGTAAGTATATAATGCAGTGCTTATTTTGATTATGACTCTAATAACCTGACGGCTGTGAAAGGTATCAATTACATCTAAAGACCTGGGAATTCCAACAGAAAGACCCTTGATTATTTTTCCTAAGGGTTAATTATTGACTAACTACATATAAGTAATGCACAAGTGCTTTTTATGGGAATGCTACACATAACAACGCGTAAAATAACAGGTTCTGAAGCAGACAAGAAACATCAAGAGAAGGTTAGTAAGTCTAAAATTCATTATTCAAACAACAAGAGAGATATATATCGTAGACTTCTTCTGAGATGTTAGCCAACTTAACCAGTTCACAAGTTCTTCGAAGACATAAAGACATTTTTTTTTTTTTTTTTAATATGCTAACAGAATGAATAGGCTGTTACCTGATACAAGAGCAGCCAACTCTGGAAATAATTTCTGTTGGTTCTGCTACGCAGGCTACCAGCAACTTGAAAAGATCTTTCAGCATAGTATTGATCATATTTTCATAACCAATATCTATAAGGAAAAGACATAGACTGGTTTTAACATTATTGCCTTTTCATTATAATTAGAGATAAACAGTCTTGCTACACTTACTGCTATTCAGAGACTTTGCAAAACCAAATCTTTTTATGCAGCTATCACTAGTGTTAAATTTTGAAACATGCATCACATCAAGCTGAAATAAGAACAGACCTTTTGATGTTAACAATATAAAATGTCTGGGCTTAAGTGATACTGGAGAAATTCTGTTAGATCCTGTTTCCGAATATTCTAGTTCTTTATGATCAAAGTCTTAGTATATTCTTTTGGAAAGTACAATACAGACTGTGATGATTTAATTGTGAAGATGGCTCTGCTCTGAGCAGAGGCTGGACTAAATAACTTCCCTAGGTTCCTTACAAGTTATTTTCTTCCATAATCCTGGACCCTCTAAAGAAAAAAAACCAACCCATACAAACAGAAAATTTCAACCCTCTTCCTCTTATTTTATGCTTCAGTAACCAAAAAAGCAATGAAACCATCTCTCCAAGTAGCTATGAAGTAACATGCCACTGATGACTGCCAGTAGATGTGACAGTGCAATGACATACCTGAGTGTATGAAATTTTGAATGTGCTCCACTACGAGTTCACAGGAAAGGCCAATGGCATGCTTGAAATTAGCAGATGCCACATCCCAGTAAGAATGGTCACCGTGGCTGCGATGGAGCCAAAGAGACATCGTGGGAAGAAGAAGATGTACAACTGCATAAATGCCAAATCCTGGGCCTTAAAATAAACACAATGATGGTTGTATGTTTTTGCTTACAAAGCCTATGTGCACAGTAAATTTGCTAAGTTGTTCCATGCTTGAGGCCAGGGGTGGTGCTAAAGAAAGCAGGTTCTGAAACTTTCTTTGTGTGACAAGAGGGGAAGGCAGTTTTGGATCTAGTGGTGAGGTAGTATATGAACATTTAGCCAGCTGTTTACCTGCTGTCTTTCCCAGAGGGTCTACAGGACTATATAATTTTCTTTTTCTTTTTCCTGGATACCAGACAAGTGTTTTCTGTGGCTAGGACAGAGTACTGCACCTCTTTATTTGTGCAATAAATGCAAGAGTATGTTCAAAATACTCTCACAAGACACCTTTTGTCAACACAGAAAAATGCACTAACTGGAACAACAGATCACCCTTTCTACTCGAGAATGTCTCTGGGCTGCTCTAGCATGAGTTACACACTTCACAGAAGTGGTTTAGGATTCTAAGAGGTTCGGGTCAGGGCTCTACTAGCTCACACTTTATCAAGCCTTTTCATTACCGGGTGTCTTGGCAACGTCCCTCAGCAATTCAAAGAGCAGATCCAGAGTAGGAGGCTGGTGCTGGCGGGGACAGTTGGATATGGCAGTTGTTAATTCTTCCAGCAGAATAATCCAGACATTGATAAGGCCTACAAATAAGGGAACGAAGATTAAAAGAGTGATATTCTGCATTGACCACAGCTGGAATTTGCCCTCAGAAAGTGATGGAGGCTGAGAAATTAATTAAATTAAAGATCACGGGTTCTTGCATGTTCACTGTTGCTGTGTAATGGTTGTGGGCAGTATCAATTTTTGAAATGACGGTCTCCTTTTCCTTCCCTCTTTATTAAAGTTTGTGTTTTGTCTCATCCTTCCTCCTCCACGTACATCTTGTTCTGGTCTTCTTTCTGAGTTTAGGACTCCCACTAGGCCAGTCTCTTTAACCTTTTTTTTTTTTTTTTAAATTTTTTAATGAAACATTTTACACATCTCACTACCATTGCAAATGCTGCCCACAATAGTTTGTAATCATTTAGACGTACCTAAAAGGTAAGGACCCTAAGGTGACTAACCATTGTTTAACTGTCTCTGTCTGGTACCCAGAACTGAACACCAATAATGCCTCATGAAGTATCATCAGGCTGCATCACGTCATCTCATTGTGTTAGCTCTCAGAAATATATAATGGTCATATTATTAATTAAATATTATCTTGTCACAAGAGAGGGGTTGTATTTTTCTCATATATAAGCTGTATCTTCTAACAGAAAGAAGGTGATGTGACCTGAACTTCCAAGCTCTGTGTGCGCTCATGTGTGTGTGTAGACAATAGGAAGACAGTAAACTATGGAGATTTCCCCCTCCTTTTTGCTTTCAGCAGTTGGCAAAAATTACAGTGAAATGTGGAAGAAGCAATTGATCCGTGCTGCATTTACTGCTTTCAATGCACTTACCAGTGTCATCATCAAAGTCAGAAAGGATGCACTCAATACCATCCTCACTGCTGGCTGACTGTTCCTGTACTCTTCGGGGCAAGTTAACCAGCCGGCCACTGAGGAAGATGGGTTTCAAGGGCATTTTATAGATTTTGGCTAACAACTGGGGACAGTATGGGGAGGGGAGAGAGGGGAAAAAAAAGAGAAGAAAAAAAAGAAGTAGTAAAGTTTATAAAAGCTATCACATACAACACAGATATGTAAAATAAAATACAAGTTATGAAAGCAGCATAATGTCAGCATCTGTTCTGTTCATCCAGCAAAAATGTAAACGAAAAACACAACTAGAGGCCGGAAGTCTTCTGCTCATTGACAACTAAAGGGCCAAGGGGAGAATGAGAGGGAGAAAAG
Source organism: Pampusana beccarii (assembly GCA_013399365.1). Taxonomy (NCBI): domain Eukaryota; kingdom Metazoa; phylum Chordata; class Aves; order Columbiformes; family Columbidae; genus Pampusana; species Pampusana beccarii. The sequence continues at coordinate 435,399 of VWYH01000007.1, forward strand.
CAGTTTAAATAACATATTTTTGTGGAAGGAAGCGTGCTCTCTCCTCATTTGTGAAAGTCAAACGTTGCTACTTACTGATTGCACCTACGACCTAAGATGCTTCATTAGGTGTACAAAGAATATTTTAGAGCTCTGAAGGACTAAGCAAATACTAATAAAAGGACCTGTATAGCTTTACCTCAGAGCTTCATTGCCTGGGTTGTCTCTTACCCAACAAATACAAACTTTGCAGAATTGTACTACAGCTGGGATGCTACCTGTGTTTTAGCAGGCCTTTCTAAAATAAAACATGTATTTGCGATATAAGACAAGATGTCTTTTTAGTCATTCCTGTTCTTCTTCTACTGGAAAGTTAAAAGGTATAACAAGATAAAAATGGCTGCTTTTTTTAACGAGGAGAAAATATTTCTGCCTCACTGCTGACTGAGGTTAAGAATAAGGAGGAGTGACGTGATGCACATAGTGTATAGACAGAACGTATACTAGATACACACACAGACATTCACTAAGTTTTTTTTTTATGTGAACCAGATGGCAGGTACAGTTTGATATATCTGCTGTTTATTACTCTGAGCTGCTTTATTATTTCTTTCTCCTCTCAGTCTGTGTACTAAATCTACCCGTTATCTCTGAATTTAGATATTAAGTCCTTTCAGCTATGGTAATATCTTTTGTTAGGCATTTGTATTGTACCCAGAAGAAACATGGCCTGGGTCCAACAAAAAGACCTGCAGGTACTACAGAAATACAAACAATGTTATAAAATCAGACAAAAAATGTCCTAATAACTCTGGATATTAATCTGTGCTGTGTGCAAGGAGATTACAGGAAACATGCCAGCATTCTAATTGTTAAGAGATTTGCCCTGAGCTTCAGATACGTTTTCATGGTACAGATAAGCTGCTGCTGCATTTTAGAGGGGGTATCCTATTGCTCTTCTTAAGATCTGAGAATTCTCAGGGATTTTTTTTTGTCCTTCATTCCCAACACTTTTTACAGTAACAGTTTAAATAAGAATGAATGTAGGTTTGAATATGTTACTACTAGGTTTTGAACATTCACATTTTCCCACATGCTACTTGGGTTTGAGTGTTCTTATCTCCTCAGTTTTCCCACCATTAGCTGGCCTAGAAGGTATGAGATTCCTTCAGACTCCCACTCTCCACCTGGCAGTGCAGGTTATTACCACCAGGCTTACCGCAGATTTTCTTATGTTCAGGCAAACCATCTAACCATTGATGCCAAGCCTGGAGGTTAGAACCGTTTCCTAGGCCAGGTTAGTACCTGTGTAAGATTGTTCATCATACCTGAGAACATCTCCTGAGGTAATCAAGCGCGGGAAGGCACAAGTCTGTAGATGCAGATCCTGATCCTGGCACACAGTCACCCATCTCCTTACAATCTACTTCCCCTGGGGACAGGAAAGGCAGCATTGGGAAGGACAGAAGAAACAAACATAGCATTAGTTTTCATTTTTTCATTCAGTTGTGCGCTAATGTCTGAAGAGAATCCAGGAAACATCCTTTGTTTGATCTTATTACGTGACAACCAGATGATCTTCATACGAACAATACGGTAATATTTTATATGAATAAATGCTTTAATAAATACATGCCTGTTTACTAACGCTTTAGTAGAACCTTTGGGAGTTCTTATAATCATAACTTATAGCCATCTGTCATATCTACTCCACTTTTTTCTATGGACGTCTGAATTCCTTGCTCATATTCACCCTTTGCTGAATTTATTTACTCACTTTTTTCTATTCATTTGCACCCCAGTGCCCTGGAAAAGTACTCTACCACAAGTTCTTCCTTTTAGTTCATTTATTCCTTAAATACAGCATTTAATATTTTCTGCTACAATACTTCCTTCTGCTGTCTAATTCAGGTGTCAAGGTCTCACAGTGCCAACTGTATGATACCCTCGGGCTCCAGTGTCTCAGTATCGCAGGTATTACTGACTCTGTGGCATCAGCAGACTCCTACTTTCAGGTCAGCTTCACTAAGTGTATTAAATAAGCAGATCAGTTGCAAGGCATCCTGTTGCAGAGCTCCTCCCTGGTTGACTCCACTCACTCCAGCATCTTCCCTGTCTGCAAAGACTGGTTTCGTCCCCTCTCAGCCGATGTTCTGCCCACCCTAGAAGACTTTGCTCATAACCATTTCTCTCATTCAGCCAAACACTTCCCATTCAGTGTCAAATCTGAAGCTTTACTACATGCCCGTATACATTAACATTTTATTGCCTTAAAAGTTATTCCTCTCCTAAAACCCACAAGATAAATATGAAATCGTTTTATTAAATCCTACTTCATTCTCCTGTCACTACGTTTATTTGCTTTTTCTGTGCCCTTAAATATTGTCTCCATAAGGTATTTAAGTCTTGTCTACTATTTAGATCAGCCATGTCAGACAACGAAGTTTACATCCTTTAGTTTTTTTGTTAGAACGCACATAAACAGTAGTATATTTGCAATTGCTCGGTGCTGAAGTATCCCAAGTCCTACTACCTTTAACACCAGAAAAATACTGCTTTTTGACATGTAACCATAAAGGCGACAAACTTATTTTGTGGAAGTAAAAAACCTAAAGAAATGCAAGACAGGCTTTTAAGATCTCCAGAACGAATGAGTTCCCTCTACTGGTGCTGGAAATGCAAGTTTGTTTCTCTTTTGTAGTAATAATTACAACTCCGGTCTGTCATCACAAGCTGAATTCTGCCCTCATTGAAATTGACGGGGTGAAATAGCTTAATAAGATGACAATAACATTGAAGACTAGATCTGCTGCAGTTAGGTGATTATTTAAATCGAAGGGAGTCACTTACAGACCTAGATACCTCTGTGAATTAATATACATATAAAACCACCCCATTTTACCACTCGCTAGAAGTTTTGTGATTTACATAAGGAAAAAAAAAAAAATCTTTGCCACAGTTCAATGAAAAGTGTCAAGTTCTAACGATCAAGGCAAGCCAGGGAACGTGAACACGGGGGCAGAACGACCCAGCACCATTTGCCTTTGTTCTGAAGTTTGGTGAAGCAGCATTACTCTGCTGGGCCACCTTGACGCGACACACCTGGTCTCTACTGCCCTCAATAACAGAAGAACTAAGAATGGAGACAGTGTTGTTGGGTGTAATGCTCCTGATCTCACTTTTTTTCTTGTTTGTTTGTTTTTCTTTGTTTGTTTTTGTTGGTTTCCATTCCAGACTTGATTTCTACACTGCCTCTCTCTTCCCTACCATACTACGTATTACATAACGGAACTATCCTCTTCTGCAAGATCGAATTTGAAATATCATGACTTAACAGGATAAAAGGAAAATAAAAATATTTACCCAGTCCTTTGACAAACTTCATAAGGCACATAATATAACTGGTGGCAGCATTAGCAAAGACTTGGATGCTGTCTGTATTTAGAAATGCTTCAAAGACGTCAAACACCGGGGCCTGGCGTTTCCCTGGGGAAATAACAAGATGAGAACTCTTCCCCATCCCTCATAAAGGTGATTTACCAATTGTTTTTCAACAAATAAACTGAATCAGTAGAATCTCTTCTGTTCTGGGCAGAAACAGAAATGATATTTGAAGTAAAACATTCTTTTGCTCCTGAGGCAACTGGTGTAGCCCTTCATAGCAAGTAATACAGACCTCTTCCTTTGCCTTATCTATGAAAAAATATCAGCTTATGCCTGCCCAAATAGTAAGGGCAGGTTTGAGCTCTTGAACTCAGCTCAGCAGCTAACACTTCTGTTTTGTGGAGGTTTCTGGTTTAGTACTTGATAACTGCCAAGATGTGAGCAGTCATTTGGAAAAGTATTCAATCTATACAGTGGCAAAATATCTCTGCTTTTCCTAAGTAGATTATCAGTCTTCAAAAGCTGTATACACTTGCATTTTGCCATTGATCATAACAGATCTGAAAGACAGAATTTAGGAGGAAAACCATATCCCTTACACATGACTTGTAACATTTCAAAATGCCTTCTAATGGGGCAAAAGAACAGATTAAAGTGATTTTCCTATATTACTCATACAAGCAATCTTTGGGAGAGATGTAGAATCATTCTTAGGGCAAACATGGTTCATAATGGTGCTAGCAATTTAAACCCTTGTGATTAAGTGCCTGGACAAGCACTTGCCTAGATTATCACACTAACTTACCTTCATGTATAAGAGTAATATATTTCATATCGTAAGAAAGACATTCCACATGAGATGTGGCGGCTGTATAGAGTATAGAGTATAGAGTATGCTTTCCTTTCTCTAGCAGGATAGTGACAAGGGCCCAGCCAAGCTCAGTACTCCCGCACTACTGTTTTGCTCAAGAATATTCAAGTAGGTTCAAAGCATTTATTTCTCATTCTACTCATCTGTCAGAATCTAACAGATAAAAAGTCAGAACAATACCTCTGCTCTCTCTCCCACCACAACTAATAAAGCAGATACTTCAGTAAAGTTCTGGAGTGTTGCAGTGCCACTGCTAAGTGCCACTGTTCAGGCAGGACACTTTAATATATTGAGTCAGTTGTTGTGTCCCCAAGGAATAACACAGGGAAACAAAAGCACATATGAAACAGTCAGTTCAGTAAGTCCTTCCTTACCCATAGAGTATTCTCCTACAAGGTACTCTTTAACCTCGGACTTGCTGCTGCTGTGCACTGTTTCCAGAGCACTGAACAGGGGTCTCCATCCCGACTGGATCTGGGTAGAACACATTTCCACCAATTCTCCTATAGAGGTGACCACCTGCAGACCATGTAGGAGAGGTTAAGAGAATAAAAGCAAAACCCAGAACTGATACATAGACAGACCTTCAGAAGGAATGAGGATGGCTTTAAACACATTCCTAGATTTCACTATGTCAGTCCATATTATTTTTTTTTTAGATAATAAAAAGTTGTATTTAATTGCTTTAAAGCCAGGTGTACTGTCTCCATGCTCTGCCACAATGCTGGCTTAGGTAGGCAGAGCCCTCCTGACTCCTTGAAGATGATGAAGGACACATGGGAAATGGTCTCAAGTGGAGCAAGTGCACTCTGGAGACCATCCTTCTTATGGGCATGGTACGTCAGATACAGACACCCTGATCAGGGCTGACTTGCCTGGTCTTGGACATCCTCATCACACAGCTCCAGCTGCATGATACGCTCAAAGGGGCGGAAAAGTGCCTCATTAAAGTGAAAATGAGAAGGCTCATTCCAGTCCGTCAGCACTTCAGTGAGGATGTCATGGATGAAGGAGACAGCCTTCCGAGACACATGTCTCTCCTTATGACAGGCGGCCTGCAGGGAAAGGAGGAGTATTAGAGTTTGTCCAAGCAAAAAATTCGCTTTTAGCGAAACATCTTTAAGGGAGGTAGGAACTTCATGCTGCTGAACCCTAAAAACAGCTTCGCTGTTAACAAGATTAGGGACCCTACTGCAATGAAAATGGGAGAGTACTGCCACGGAAATTGGTGACTGAGACTCTGAGCTGCTCAGAGTCCCACAGATGCATGAAAGTTTGCTGACGATTCAAAAAGCACAGAGCTAAAAATAAATAAATTATAAACCCCACAGAACTCACACGAAATGTCTTTTGTTTCTACTGTGTGACCATTTTTCCCTTCAAAAATGTGGTTTCTCCATATATTGACCATACCTATTTATGCATGACCAAATGTCACTTTTTATTTGGCTATTTATGAAACTTAGAGTGAGAATGTTCTCACCACTTTTGGAAGAGCTATTAAAAATTAAATACTAATAAATCTGGATATAAAGTTACTGCTTTGAGTAACTATGCAGGTTATGCTAAATTCTGTCCTTTCCCTGATATTGCCCCTTCCCAGTAATGCCCTCATCTACACTGAAGTCAACAAAAACACTCACCAGCCCTGCATTCTAAAAACATGGAAGGTACTTGGAGTTTAAACTGGCTTGGGATCTTAAAAGACTTAAAAGTGTTCAAAACATGAAAAGTATTTAAAGTGGTCTCAGACTGGTATGCAAAGGCAAGTGAGACACTAGTTTTCCACATAACAGGCTGTTAGGAAAGGAGAAGGAAAGGGAAAAATGCCACCATCTTCCCAGTTGAGCTGGTTTTATGTGGGAAAAGAAAGCCTGCATCATTTAATGGGAAGACTTGCAAGGATGCAGACCTTGACTGAGTAAATAGGTAGATGGTCAAGTTACTTGTAACCTCTTAGGTTGGCTTCATTTTTTTTCACCACGGACACACAGGAAGTATCGTATTGTAAAAATCCTACACACTGTCCCTGGACCTGCCCATTTAAGTTATTTAAAAGTGCACTCCTCAATGCCAGCATCACAATATAAGAAACAGCATATACAGTACCTCAACAAGAGTGTAACCAGAATTGACAACGTTGAGGGTTGATACGCATTTTAAGAGCTACCAAGCCTTCTCCAGCTGTTTCAGCTTTGCCATTTCTTGCACACATTCCCATTTTCTCCCTCGCTCCTACCTCTACAAGGTGAGGTGCCACCAGGCTCCAGCAGCGCATGAGGTGGAGCAATGGGCGAGATTTACTCCTTACAATTCTGAGCATGGCATCACCGAGTCGGAACAAGTGAAGTGCACTTCTCCTGTCCTGGGTAGATTTTACTTCGCCTACAAAGAAGTATAAGACAATAAATGGAATCTAAGCAACAGCAGCTCTTTCATCTCTAGACGTCTAAATTGGAATTTAAATCAAGGTAGAAGTATTAAGTCAGGGGGAGCAGGGTGGTGGAGGAAAAAAAAAAAAAGAAAAAGAGAAAAAGATCAATGTAAAACATGGCCTATGTCTGTGCAGGTAAAAGAACAGGAAATCGACCCAAGTTTTAACAACAACTTATTAAACACACTTTATTTTGATTTAAGTGATCCTTTTTTGGGAAACATTTTAAAGACAAAGGCTTGGAAAAGTTAAGCAAGGAGTTAAAAAACTGGTAACAAGACCCGAAATAATAGTTGCAAAAACCTTTGGTGACATCTACAGGAAGGAATAAAAACTGCAATTTATTTAGTTTTAGTTTGTCCTCTTGTATTTATCAAGCAAAGCATGTGAAGCCAAGACTCTGAGAAAATACTTTTCTGTTCCCCAGCCAGTAATACTCGTTATTTCATATTGAAAGAGATTAATCTTCCACTGCTTTTACAACATTTGGAAAGACATTAATTCTCTCATTTAAAATACGCTGGTGCTTTTATCTCTAACGGAAGATGTAAACAGGGTGCACATCACTTTTAATATTAAAAAAAGCATTTAATTGCTCTATCCTAATTTTAGTTTCATTATTACTAACTACTGTTGACTGCCTACTAAATACATGATAAGAGGGTAACTATTTATTAAAAATAAAGTGATGAATGTTGAGGCCTGGAGACAAGCAAGAGCAAAAACTAAACAACTTGAAGTGTCACATTGAGAAAATGACAACTATCACTTCAGGGAGAGAGGAAACTCATTAAATTGGAGATATGTACCAGATAAAATCCACATCTGCCATGGGACAGAACAAATCCCATATGACTAATGTAACTTCTAAAGCCACTGTACAAATTTAAGCAAATTATCTTCCTTTGGGTCCAGTCCACCAACTGAGACAGTGGTGGAAATGACAGTTTACAGGCTTTTGTTTGTATGTTCTCCACTCTGCTGGGGAAGGGCAAGCAGGACAAATTCCACTGCGTTAATTAACATTCTTCAGTTGTGTGCTTTGTTTGCTGTCACCCATTTTCTGAGCATTTCTGAGGTTATCCCACTGTCAAATGTCTAACCTAAATCCACTGCCTTAGGTCTACATTCACCCAAGTTTCCTTACTGGATTGGGGTCCAAAAATGAGGCTGTGATTAGATGTCTATGGATAATTAACACCCTCAAAGTCCAAACCACAAATCAGTGTCCTCTGAAGTGTTTCACAGCAGGTGTGGATGTAGTGCCTGTCCAAAAAAAGCGCTCAACCTTTTCTAAAGGCTTGGAATTGCTCCTACAGAAAGATCTCATTAGACTAAATTGGAAAAATTAAAACTGTAAGAATACAAAGCAAGCCCTGTAAGCAGTACAGGTGTATATGAAATGCAGAAGCCTGTAGGGGATCTGCAGGCAATTTACCTGGCATTGCAAGGGAGTAATCAACTGTATCTGTGACTGAATGGAAAAGCTGGGCCTGAGAAGCCTTCTTGAGCTGGTAAAGGAAGCCTGCCAGTGCCACCAAGTTTAGCTTGTCAGCAGCATCTTCAAAGAGCCTGTGAGTAAAATAACAGAATCTAATTGAAAAATTCATGAGATGCAGACTTCAATGTGTATGTAAGAGGAAATCTCTTATCTCTACATGGCTGCTATGTGTTGCTTCTGGTGACACATCGGTTTATTGAAGGTTTTTTCATTTATACAGTGCTACAGAAAGACTTTGATCTGGAAGCTTTATTGATTGGAGGGCGGGACAGTAGAGTGCTGTAGGACCAACCAGTACCCTTCCAAGATTCAACTGTGGTACTAAACAAAAAGCCACTTTTTCAAGGAATCAGTGCTTCCCCATTAAGGTATCTTAATGCTGTAAGCGGTTCATGAACCAGTCATCAGAAAAACAGTGAGAATATACCCAGTCCTCACAACACGCATCATCCTAGCTTCACTGACTTGAGAGTTACACCAGTTTGCTCCATCTGAAGTTACAAATCCTTATGTGAAAACCAAATTAATTCAAGTCTTAAACTTAAAGTCGCTGTACCTGAATTTCTACTTAGGAATATAAACAAGAGATGTTATCTTCAGCTGCAATTGGCTCTGAAGATTTAAGAGTTAAAATCAGTACCCTTAAAGCAGTAAATTTATGCTCACATAGGAGGTGAGTTCCAGAGAGATCACAGTGAGACTTCACATGGTGCAGCCAGAAGTTGACACAAATATGATTTTCTGACATTGCTCTTCATTAAAAACTTCCTATAGCTCTGGGAAACTGGGGATTGAGTCCTAATAACATCCATATTGAAGTAACAGTGTGGAAATCAAACCTGCATTGTTAAAATTACAGTACTGCTATTCTCTCACTCTCGCAACCAAGTCATATTGTGAGCTTCCTGAATAAAAGGTACTTTCCATGCACGGAGTCTAATTCCTACGAGTAGAGCCAGTATGCATTACTTTTTATTCTGCATTTACAAAAAATGGCCTTCTATGAGCAGAGATCAAGAATGCAAAATATCAGCTGTAGAGAAAAAATTATTAAAAACATGCAAACCCAGGAAATATTCAGCTCTGTCCTGGGCTGCTGAAAGAATAGCAGAAATAGTGAAGAAGTCTGTGACAACACAGTCTGCAGACTGTGTTGCAGGGACATGTAACCTAGCCGTGCGTGGTGGCCTTTCCTCCTTCGGACACCTTGGGGCAGGCCGACAAGCTGTCCACACAGCCCTGACAGAAGCTGCTGCTTTCTGACACTGGTCTTGTGACTCAGTCCCTTCCAGTCAGGACAAGACAGTTATTTCGTCTGCTTTAATGAACACAACAGATTAAATTACATGCAAACAATAAATCCACCACTCTCAGGATGCGTTTCATTCACTTGGCATATTCACTGTTGTGCACAGACATCTCAGCCCTCTACCTGCAGGGCAGGTACTGCAGAGATACAGAAAACCAGATCTTTTAGGAACTGCTGTTTGTGACACACATGCAGCTCTTTTGTGAAACTCAGCTGAAGCAAGTGGCTGCAACAGACAAAATCAAGCCCAACTGCACCACAGAAAGGTCCATCTTGCTCCTGTTTCGGGAACAGGGATTCTGGTTCCTGGCAGTGCCGCTTTTACCTGTCAGCTTGTGTGGAGAGTGTGAGAACAGCCTTGGCAGCACTGGTCCCACATAGCAGGCTGCCTCCACGGAAGTCAAAAGCTCTGCCCTTACTGCTCTCCTTGACAAGTTCCTGAATAGAAACCGGCTGAATGACGGGATTGCTGCTGAGGGTGGTCTCCTGCTCCGGGGTCAGTGCCTGGGGAGACTCTCCAGGCTCAGAGTCCGGGTGCAGCCCTCCAGGTGCCTGCTGTGACTGGGTGATGGTCAGGGAGGGCTGGGAAACACCGTCACTGAAGTGGGTGTGCTCCAGTGTGCTGATGTACTCACACACCCTGAGAACAAACAGGAGAAGCAAAAGATGAATAAAAGCCCCCAAAATAACAACTCCTCCCCCCACTAATCACCAGGTTCGCTGAAGAAAACCATGGGTCTCTACTTCAGAGGGGAGTCAGGAAGGATAGTGCAAGTACAGCTCTCGGCTGCCTCACAGCCACACCACTCTGAGAAGCCACCTTACATGCAAACCATTCACCGGCACTGATTTCTACATCTCAAGCAGATATGATGTACAGGATATTTTCCTCAAACCATAACCAGATGACCTCTAACTTTCAGACTACACATAGATATTGTGTTTTCTTACATCCTTCGGCCTCCCATGTCCTTAGATAGCAAATAGTTTAGTGGTGGTGTATGAAAAGACCGCTTAGGTTCCTGGATCTGCCACAATCTTCTGGTAACTTTGAAGTTTCTAAGCATTGATTTTGTCTCTGAACAGTGGTGGAAAACAGAATCATCTTTTCTCTTACAGATACTGGCAGTTAATTCACTCTGACACTTTACATGCTCTACAAGTATTCTGTATAAAGTCCTTTTTCTCAGTCCATTACTTTCAGGCAATGTGGTATAAATTCTGTTTATTTTGGGAATGCTGGCGGGTACCTGAACACATGAGGCCAACAGTCCTGATTGTGGCTTCCCATCTCCAGGCCCACATTAAGGACTGCATCCATGCACAATACATGAGCAGTGTGCAGGCAGACTCCCTGCACTTTCCCCATCTGCTCCAGTTTCTGCTCCACTTTCTGTTTCACTGCAGCAAAAAAAAAAAAAAAATAATAATAAAAAACAACGTTAGCTTCTCCATCTTTTAAACAAACACTAGTTCGTATATATGGTGATGGCAAAGGTATACAGTCTGAAAGCTACAAAAGAACATGGCTTTTAGACATAAAAAACCCCCAAAATCAGAGAAATCCATTTCTTCTTAAAAAACATAAGGCAGTTTTAAAATTAAAGTCCCTTTTGATTGATCTTATATGCATGAAAAAAAATCAATGCCAGATCGACACCCTCCACCCCCAAATTCACATCTTGTTGCCCACAGAACAGATGCAGATTGCTAGTGATAATACATGTTTCTTTTTGGAGCTGGCTGGCTAGATATTTATTTTTACCAAAATCTCTTTTGCTAGTGAAAAAATAAAAAAAGAATTTGCAGATTTCACATCTATTTCCACACAAAAATTCCACCAAAGAGCTTTTGTTAATGTACACTTGCCAAAGCAAAACTAATCCTGAGCTGAACTACAAGCATTGGACTTCATTCTTTTTCCTGAGAATCTCTGAAAAGCTTAATTTTCATGCTGCATTGGAATGGAAACAAATCTTGAAGCTTTGCGAGCTTTCATAGAACAGATTTGTTGGCCTCTGGCCACTGCTACTGCCTCCTCTTGCTTCAGTGTTGCCTGGCCAACTCACTTCAGTCATATCTAGCAGAGTGGCCAAAAGCTAGTTTGTGCTCAGGACTTTTCAATTTTGTTTTCTCTACTGAGACACCAAATTTAAGTGCTAAGCAGGGTCATTTGTGCAACACTGTGTTTTGTTATGGGCTTCTTGCCACCAGAAGTCAGACGTCAGACACATTTTATGTGCTTTTCCAAACAGGCATTGGAGACAACAATTGACTTTATTGACTTCCACTGGTTTTGAAGTAGTGGTGTAGAGATGCAGAACTTTTTACATGTTCTACATTTATCATGTTTTCATTCCAGCTTCATTTAACTTGATTCAGAAACAGTTTTAAATATCTGACGATGACAAAGACAACAAAGGATGTATACACAAGACAGAGGGAGAGAGATGCAAACTCAGCTTATATTACCACCCAGAATACTAAAAAAAATTGTTTCTCTGATGCTCTCTAGTACTCATACTAGTATCACAAGGCTTAAAAAGTTCACATTTCAAAAATGCTGTTGGCTCATCTGTTGTTCCACTGATTTCAGTTCCATATAAAATATAATTAGTGTGACATAATGTTAAGAACCTAGGACAGCACGACACGTACTGAAGCCTCTAGACATACATCCCATATGCCTACAAGTGAGTGGTGCACAGTACTGGCATTCTCGTCTGTCCTTCTATGTGCAGCAAAGTACTTTACAGTTGCATCTTCGCAGGCAATGTGAAATAAGGTAGGTAATTTAATCACATAGTTACCTTGAGCTATAGTATCACTGGGCTCTTGGATTTCTTTTTCTTCTTTCTCTTCTTGGACACAGGAGGCAGCAGCCATTTGGGCAAGAGCAGATGCACAGTTAGCAGCAACTCCTGGAAAGCAACAACACAATTATTGTTTAACCAGCATTTCCTCCCTAGTCCCATGCAATCTCAACAGGTTGTGTCAAGGAAAGCTGGCTGTAGGGCAGGTACGCTCTATGGGGAATCCTACAGTCCAGGTTTCTATCCAAGACTGGAACAGGATGCTGCTTTTCTCTCTCCTAAATTCTTTCAAGGAAAGTTAGCATCCTATTTTATGAGTCTGCCATGACATCCCACATGCAACAGTACCTAGAGCACAGCTCAGCCGGGCTGCCCTCCTCAGTCCATCCAGGCTCACGCAGATGGAGTCCTTCTCCTTTTGGTTCTGCTCCTTGGCTCCTTCTGCTCCCAAGATGAAGGCCAGCCCCTTCGAACTGCCTGCCATGCGGCCAGTCAGTGGTGTGGACAAAGTGTCAATCAAGTTCTTCCAACAGCCAATTAAAAGGTATCGGGCAAAAGCAACTCCTGGAGTGAGAAATGCATTACTACTTCTGCTGGAAAATGACACAACAGCGGCTTTATCATCAGTGGTAAGAAAACGAGTCATATTTGTCCTCTGCATGACGGGCTACCAATTAACATGTAGGATGTACTGACAACCCTTAAATTGTTGTTCTAAAACACAGTTTATCTAAATATGCTTATGGTATATAACAACCCGCTGCTGATAGATACATTTATGCTTGTAATACAGTCTTAATACCTGCAACAACAGAATCATCTGTCTTCCGGTTTTGGGAAAGAGGAGACTGAGCTGAAGCAGATGCCATCAATTGGCCACCAATTGCACTGCTTCCCAAGCCATCAATGTCTGCCAGAACATTAAAAAATAACAGATTACTATTCAACACAGAGATGGTATAAGGAAAGTATCTCCTACTGGCTCTTCATTCAAATTAAGTACTAGTGCGCCTGACTTCTCAGGTTTTTTTTTTAGTCACTCTTTTCTGGCAGCCTTCTGAAGTCTTGGCATAAACAGAGTTGTGGCATCTCATGCCTAACCCCGTGTAACTAATGTTTTCTTGAAGAGGGAAAATATCCCATTCTCAGAAGCATCAGCCCCTAAGCCCCTTCCCCTGAAGTTATTCAGTCAATAGAACTCTCAGCAAAGATTTCATGATATTTTTTGCAGTTCAGAACTTCCCACACCCTTAAACCTCCATGTTTCTTAGTATAACCTTTCAAATCTTGCTAAATCCTGTATCTAGATGTCCCCAGACCTCAGTCTGAGTCCTCAAGATGCACTGGGATCCTATGTCCTAAATGCAATTTTTAGTAGACCTATGTAGGTCCAGTCTCAGCGAAAGAAATACAACCCTTTCTCCAATGCAACAAAAGACCAGCTTCTCACAGAGAGTTTAATGTTAGGGACATCAGATTGATTTCCTTTCTAGCAGCCCCTGTCCGTCTGTCTCTTCTCCACATACTTCATGGCTATTGTTTTTCCAAAGTGTTTCTTTCCGCTCTCCACTCCATAGCTAAAAGCAACACTCAGCTCAATACCATTAGCAGAAAAACTTCCGGAGCAATGCCCTGTGATTACCAGTTGATGGCTCAGCTGAAGCCAGTGTGCTCCCTGCATACACAGTTTTAACTACCTCTTTGTAATCACACAGTATACACATTCAAGCAGACAGTGCATTCTATATCAATACAATATCATAGACATCCTGCTGCCTTTCAGCTGATACCATTTGATTTTTTTCCCTCAAATGAAGCTAAGGATTGTTTTTAAGAACTTGTTAGAGGTGCTCCCAGTTTTCAGCTTCTCTCCAGTGCCATTTGGCATATCCCTGGAATAGCACAAATCTGAACCAAGGGGAGCTCAATCTGTGGAAGGCTTCCAGGATCAGAAGCTGCTATTTTTATTTGTACTGCACCACAGGCACACTGAAATGGCTTTGCTATGACGCCAAGAAAACAGCAGCCTCATCACCTACCATTAACAGCTACCAAGTCTACCAGAACTGAAGCTAACAAAAGTCAGAGATGTTTTGGTTCAGTGAACAAACCTACTCTCCCTGTCTCCAGGGACAGTTTGTTTTTAAGCCCATGTTTCAAAATCTTTCTGTCTGATCCAAACCAAACACTTAAGCACCTGCCACGGTTAAGTCTGACTCCTTCTCTACTGGCAATTTGTGAAACACCACACGTTGCATGATGACATGCTGTTCTCTATGTAATGCAATGAAGCAGCATGTTATTGTAGCTTGTCTTAGACATATTCGGAAGTCAGCCTTGCCACCATAACAGATCACTGACCGGTCAGCATGGTGATAAGTGGAAGGCTGTGCTCTTCAGGGCTTCCCCAGTATCCAGCTTCCCCCAGCATGTTCCTTTCTAGTACCTGGTGGTACAGTTCTTCAACCCAGGCCTGGGAAAATACCATCAACACTCCACTGGACTGGACCTGCTTCATGAACTCCTTCTGCAGAGAGCCATAAAAGCGAGATATAAGACAACAGTAAGCCCTACAGCATGAGCCTCAGCCCCTAGATCTACTACTCCTCAGCTTGAGGGAATGTAGGAGTAGAAATGAAGTTATGCAAATGTAAGAATTAACCGAGGATCGCAATGAAGAATGGCACAAACAAGGAGCTTTCCCTTCTCTCACTGCAGTTCATGCAAGATGCAAATCATAACGACAGTTCTTGCACAGTAACAATGGGACGTGCTGATCTCTCACTATTTCCATAAGGCAGGGGTAGCGTGTAAATTCCAATAAAAAGAAGTTGTGGCACCTAATGCTGCCTGTTCAACTATCAGGCCCTTCTGGCTTGAAGTCACCACAGACAAACTGGGGTCCAATTAGATATCTGAATTATTTTCAACAATACTTAGGTCATGCTCAGGCCCATTGTGCACAGTGTTACACCTAGGGAAGGTTCTGAGACACAGAATCGCTTTGGCAGCTGCTGAAGAACAGATCAGAACCGACGATGATGTTAAAAACCATTTGTTTTTGAGGTATTGTAGAAGACGAATTCTCTTACATGGGAAGATCAGCAAGAATGGTACATTTTGACAGATCTTTTTGTTTTGATTTTTTTTTTTGTTCCATATATCACTGATCTTTTTTTTAATGTTTAGGAAAACTCAGAGATTATTTCTCTTGGCCAGCTTAGTTGAAAAACACAGATTCATATTTTATAACTCCTGCAGCCTATAGAACAATTTTTAAAAAGCCCAAGAATCTGAGGAATCCCAGGTGACACAAAAATAATCAGTTCATATTACTCAAACCTAATTATTTTTCATTCTTAACTTCTCGTGTCTTCACCTGCATAAATACATATCAAGTATTAAGCAGGAAATTTGTCATTATGCTCAAAAGTAGTTGCAAGATGAAGGTATGTCACTTGATAACATGCACAAACAATATGTGCTGCATCACATGATGCTAATGAAGATCTGATCTGAAGACAGAGTATCCATTAAAATGACTACTACTTCAGTGATAATCAGTAAGCAGCATTCATTCCTCCCTGGATTACAGAGAAGCTGTGTAATTCAGATGCACGACATTTATCATGCAAGATTCATGAGCAGCTTGGAGAACACTTGATTTGCAATTATTATTTCCCCACTTCGCAAGCAGCCTGAAGGCTTTACAGGTGGGCTGTTTTACGTGAAAGGAAGCAAAACAATTTTTTTTTTTTAACAGTTTTCCCATATTCCCCAGCTCACCAGCAACACAGGGGCTTGGGCAGGCTTCTTCCTGTAGTAATCCGAGTTGGCCAATTTTAGGTTGAGCAGCAGAGTGTAATGTGAGACCATGTAGAGACTGTCTGCATTCATTAGAGTCTGGAAGCTGAAATTTAGGTTTCCCTCAAATCCTGGTGAGTGCATCATACCTAACAAAAACACCATGTGAGCTCTCACATTTTACACAGATTTTGCCTGGGAAAAACAAAATCAGAAACTAACCCTAGCATTTCAGCAGCAACAGATTGCTAAGACAGTTAATGAATTGTCAGTAGAAATTACTCTACTAAATGTACTAGAATAGAGAACAGAAAAATAAGTAGTCCATCTAGAATGCAGTGCTGCAAGGCGAACTGAACACTCCAGTCACAGTCCGGCAAAGCAACGTGCTAAATTTGAAATACCCAAGGAGCACTAGCATCCATTGGCATGACTGCCAGGTCCAAAGCAATGCTAACTGGAGTGGGGAGGCAAAGCCTCCGTACTTAACCGAGCATAGATTGTACCCCATGGTTTAATGAGGGTGACAGCCCTTTTAAACCCCCTAGTAAATCTCTCCTGGCTGAGTGAGCTGTTGGATGGGGACTGGAGTGCTCAGCACCTTGCAGGGTATCAGGCTGTGACCATCATTCTCTCCATGACCTATGTAGTCAAATATCTGGAGCCAAGTTGGCTGGAACTCGTTACAACTCCAAGCTCTGTTGAATTTATGCGAGATCTGCTTTCTAGAGAGCTGAGTATTTGCAGCTCTGCCAGGCCCAGAAGCCACCTGTAAGCACTCAGTACTCCTGAAAACATTATTTGTATCTAACGACAGCCTACAACCATGCCCAGTGGCACAATCCCTTCTTCCCAGGTAGGATGGACAGCATATACATTTTCCTTTGAGTTAGCTGACCTATTGGTAGAAAAACATAAATCAAGTATGAGCAATACCTAATTGAATCCCCATGATCTGTAGTTTGAGCCATGAAAAAAAGGCAGAAACATTAGACCCCCCCCCCCCCATGACTCACAATATTTCATGGTTTTCACGTCAAGTGTGAAATCCATTCATATAATGTCGATTAGGAAAGATTAAGGACTAAGCTTTATCCTAGAGGAACGTTTGACATGAAACAAAAAAAAAACAGCTTCCAAGGTTAGCTACGCGATGAAGCAAAGCTGTGTCATTTGTTAACTGCTGCAGCGGTTTACTGTGAATATATTCCTCCCACCATAAAGCTCATGCCTCTTCTTAGACAAAACACAACAAACCATTGACAAAAAAAAAAAAAAAATAAAAATCCACACACAGAAAAGAAGCAAATGTTTTTCTTGCCTCGTGAGGGTTTGCAAGCTCTGTGCTGCTGCCTTCTCGGACTTTCCACTGTCGTCACTTTGGGGGCGTGGATAAGGTGAGTAACTGTTTGAGGGCGGATTTAGAAAGAGAGTAACTGTTCCAGGGTGGGTCTAAAAAACGAATAGCTGTTCAAAGGAGCGACCTTTGTGGACGAGGAGTGACAGGGCTGGCCACAAACCACACCCACACAGGTCGGCCTGTGCTTGGGGTAGATTTCTCGTGGTGAATGTTAGCAGAAAATCTTTACCTAGTACCAACACTGCAACTATGAGCTTGAAAGTAGCCTGTGAGTAGCTCCAGTGACTCCACCACTGAAGGCAAAGATGCATCTTAAAACTTTATTGGATGGAGGATCATGGTATTGATGTAGCTGGAATATATTGATTTGATGCCTTCTCTCTCTTAAATATGTACCTTGGGGACTAGAAGCTGATAGGGTAATAAAAACCTCAGGGCAAAGAGGTATAGTAAAAGAAAAAAAAAAAGCCCACTTAATTTTGCATTAAAATATTTTTTAAAATGTGCAACCTCCTATACAAGGCTACAATTAAAAAGGAGGGTGTTTGGAAGTGGCTACTACATATTTGGTATGTATTTGAGCACCCAAAAGTGTTTGGGAAAAATATGGTCCCTAATTTATGCTAAAATATGGGAAAATAAACATTTGAGAGATGCTCAGATCTCAAAAGCAGAAGATTAGCTGATGTATGAACTTGCAATGATGCTTAACAACATAAACCCCTTGCCACTAAAAGCTATGGAATCAAAACTGAAAGGAGGTGCTAAAAACATTTGCTATGATACTCACACAGTTGCACACAATTTTTAGAATGAATGCCTTGACACTGCAGTTAATGAGAATAGTTATGTCTGAATTAAGAGAATACTGATCATCAAATTCATAAAACTCTGCCAGCTATAATAAACAACGAGGTTAGTGCACTGTCTTAACAGAGAGAACGGTTCAGTGAAATTGGCCAGGTAAAAGGAGGTCCTGAAAACAACGCAAACTTAGTGTTTTATAGATTCATAGAATCGTTTCAGTTGGAAGAGACCCTCAGGATCATTGAGTCCAACCATAACCTAACCAACTCTAGCACTAAACCATGTCCCTAAGAACCTCATCTAAACGCCTCTTAAACACCTCCAGGGATGGTGACTCCACCACTTCCCTGGGCAGCCTGTTCTAATGCCTGACAACCCTTTCTGTGAATAATTTTTTCCTAATATCCGATCTAAACCTCCCCTGGTGCAACTTCGGGCCATTTCCTCTTGTTCCATCACTTGCTACTTGGGAGAAGAGACCAACACCCTCCATACTACAACCTCTTTCTCACTGTATTAGCTGTACTGAATGATGACAAAGGCCACGTTTAGCCTTAAAATCTAGAAGTCTGCTAGGTCTACCTCTTCCAGTGCTTTAAAATGTTCTAAAGGGATTTGACAGACAAAAGACAAAAAGTGGTATAGTCATCCATAAGGGAAGAGGTGCACAAAAGTTTGAGGTAGAGTTCTAGTCCTGGTCTTTCGGCCTAACCTCAAGATCACGCTTTTTCAGGAAAAAGAAAACCCTTGTGACAGAAAATATGCTTTTGAGCACCTTAATTAGGAATCTACTGTCTTCCTGAGTTAAGGCTTATTTGGTCAGCATTTATACAGGATATCAGGAATATCAGCTTATTCACTCAGCTACATATCTAAATTATGCTATATGATGATGGGAGGTATCCCTTCTGACTCTGTGAGTTTAATGTGTGTGAGAGAGCACAAATGAATGAAGCAATGATTAGGAGAGGAGCAACAGGAAAGGCAATTGTGTGTGAATTAAGTTAAAGAAACAGAGAAATATAGTTTAACAAACATTTCTACTTTGGCTACTGTCAGGAAAAAGAAACACTTCTAAAAATGCATACATTTATACATACTTTAAACATATTATCAACGGGACAAACTAGCCTTTGCATGGTATTTTTTTGTTTGGTTGACCAAGTCAAGATCCCAAAGGTTCTAACCCTGAAAGACTGCAGGTACTTCATCTCTTAAAAGGTAAGATCTTTAACTACTTTTCACTTCGTCTGAGCTTTGAGCTTTGCATTTCTTGTCATGATAGACAGCAATACTAAGAAAAACAAAAGAGTGAAGAAGAAGAAGAGAGTCACTTCTCTTTTCTTATCCTTTCAAGAGCTTACTCCTGTGGAACTTTTATCACCTTCTTCGCAAGGCTGGCATTACTAATGGTAATGCAGTGATGTACTAAGCTACTCAAACCTCTTTCAAAACAGGTGATGGTCCCCCCTCAATCCCTATCATGCTAAGGGACAACCCCAACTTCTCTCTAAGGACAGAATGCACAAACCTCAACAGATCTTCACAAACCCGTGAAGAGGTATATTACTGGAGAAAATTTGATTATTGACTCAGGATGTAATCCAGATCTTGTTAAGAGTCAATTGACTGACCTCTCTTTGTATCAGTGCCTGCAGATTCAATTTGCTTTGCCCTAAATGAAATGTGTTGCTGTGGAGGAATGTGCTTTGTAAAGAACAAACCTCCTTTATTCTGGACATGTTCTCTGAAGATGAAATCCTACAAGAGAATCTGTGTACAATGTTGTCACAGTGTCCGTGCTGGTTGGACAGTAAATATTGGCTTGCAAACCTGAGCAGAAGGTTGAAGAGAAACTCTGCAGTGCTCCATCCACCTCCTCTATGCTGGGAAGAGCTATAAGCCGAGGAAGAAGAGCTTCAAGTGACTGGATGAACAGCCGTGCACTGTGCTGGTCTGCTTCTTGGTTTTTCAGCAATTTCAGAGAGAGAGCAGCAGTACGTAAGGACCTGTGCCCTGGACAGTCCCGTGGTGTCTGCTCCTCATCAGCCAGGGAGCAATTGTCAGAGCCTATGTCTGAGACATCTGACCTGCCAGAGTCCTTCTCTGCTGCCATGGAATACTGATCACACGAATCAAACTCAGTCCTAGAAAGGTCCTGGTCATCTACACTGAAGTTACTTTCACTGTATCTGGATCCATAGGACCGGGTCTTGCAGTCAACTGATAAGAAGTTAGTTATATCTGGATAGACTATGGTGTGGCTTCTCTGAACAACATCTGGCTGGTCGATGGTTTCTGACTCTGGTTCTCTGTAATGAATCTCTTTGCTTTCATGTCCAGCTGGAGATGGCAGTGAGTTTTTCTGACTTTCTGGGTTATCCTCTGGAGTTGTCTGTCCCATATCCCCTTCCAAAGTGGTCTGACCAGTGTCTGTGGTAACACTAATGCTAATATCAGGACTCTTCTCATTTCCTGATTCCCAGGCAGGATTTTCTGAAGACAGGATGCGCCTCTGCCACCTAAAGTCAGCATCATTGATCTCCATGGAGTCCCTGCTTGTCTCGGTCCCGTCCTTCAATTCTTCTACGCGCCGGAGTAGCAGCTGGATCTGCTCTTCACTAAGACCCCTCCCTTGGCTCAGCTCATCTAATGCTCCAAGCAGGGCAAAGACGCAGGACACCGAAGCGTAACATGCTTCAATACCACCTTTGATGCACGCTTCTGTCATGCCGTCCATGATACTACAATTAAACCAGAGTTTATTTAAGTGATGCAGCACATATAGTGAGCACATGTCATTATCATCCAACACCATCCCTCCATAGCCAGGAAAAAAAGAAGTGAAATTATCCTGTAAGACTACTCCTGAGAAAGACAACTAGTATTAGAACAAATTTTTATGTCTCCCATGTGGACATTGCCATTCTGTAAATGGAGTGCCAACCAGGGAAACAGCTACCATGCATTTATACCAGCATGCACAGCATGTTTTCCCCTGCAGACAAGCACTTACACTGAAAAAAACCTCAATACCCAACGGAAGCTAAATTTAAAGCCATCTGTGTCCTGAAAATTATCTTCTCTTATCTGCAAGATATGATCTTTATAAGAACTGAGAATCCTTTTTGCTCAGTCTGACAACGTATACGTTTCCAATTACCTCTTTTGACTTCATTGTGGAAATGTACCTCTAAATAAGCACATAGTTATTTCACTGCAAGGTTAGGGACCCAAACCCAAGAATTTCCAGCTGTAAACCACCATATTTAAGTATTTTGGCAAACTCCACAGGGGAGGTATCTATGCTTTTACAAACAGGCCCAGACTGACAACAAACCAGTAAGAGCTTTCACCCCTTTTCCATTTTCACAGCTTATTTAACCAGGGAGATACCCTGGCTCATATTTGGGTACGCTTCTGAAGGTACAACTGTTGAAGTGTCCTGTATGCACAGGCTCAAGAGAAAAGAGGCTAAAGAAGGAAACAAAGCATACAGCTTGAGAAGATCCAGATGTGACTTCCTTTTAGAAATAGACCTCTTCCTGCATTCTGACTCAGAAGAGCAGGGCCCTGCCAAATCGCAAAGCCGTCGAGGACTACCAAGTATCTGAAAGGAAAGGAAACAGAAGTTAATAGAGGATTATCGAAGCATTATTTAAATACAATAAATGAGTCATAATTCTGTCAAGCCCTGGAACCCAATGTGTAATTTCTCACAGCAAAGGAAAACAGCACACTGATGTTCTACTTATTAAAACTACCTTTCATCTTCTTAAAGGCATAAAAGCAGACAGAGAAGAGCAGAATATTCAACAAGAATCTCATATAGAATGTTCTCCAGTGCTTTACATTTTGACTGAATGTTTCAACTGATACTGCACACAAGACTATCTTTATGCCTAAATATAGAGCAAATATCTTGCATCATATTATATACCAAAGAGGGCCTTTCTCTTCAGTGACCCAGTTACAAAATGACAGGAGTTACGCAAAGATAGGCAAAGTGATTCCTTCCGACACAACCTGCCAAGTGGTGTCCTGTTAACGCCCACCAGGAAATACAAGGAGGCACCTTTACAAACAAGCCCGTATTAATAACCAGAAAGAGGCAACAGATAAATCTTGCAGGAAACATTAGACTGAGCTTTTCCTAAAAGTTCAGTTGTCGTCTTCCTATTGTTTGAAATTAGAGGAAGACAAGTGCTGGTTCAGACAACAACCCAGTGAGTGGCTGTGTGGTGTTAGGAGAGATCTTTAGACACAGAACAGCCTAGGTAGGCACAAGCTAGAACAAAAACCAAACAAAGACCACCATTCCTACAAATTCGGTCAGTTGCCTCATGTTCCACAACGTGAGAAGAAAGCTGCACATGCGAAAGGGAAGAGCCCACAATTTCAACTGCTGCTCAAAGAAGTCTCACAATGCTCCAGCTCTAGTGCTGTCAGAGGCACTGGGCAAGAGGCCAGAATGGACTGGTCTTGACATGGCCACTTAAGACATTTCCAGCTTCCTTGTGGCTATTCTAATAAAGCTCAAGAAAATGGTATTTTAAAAACCTGGCACATAATCAAGGCATACATTCACCTTAATGCCTGGAATACTACACTGCGAGGATGAATGTCTTCTAGCAACAGGAGAGTGTAAGGAAAGATGCCAAAGAAATTGAGAACTGGACCACTGTACTCCATCTCCTCCAAAAGAGCAGTCATGACTCAGTGATAAGATCTGCTCCATGCAGTACCACAGCATGAACACTGAGGAGTTGCCATAGCAGCTAGCATTATGGAGACAAATATAGCTATTACGACTTCGTAAAACTAAAAATACTTGTCGGAGTGGCTTTGATGTAACAGCTCTGCTCAGAATGGGCGATTTCAACATCCCTAGTGCTAAGGTATGGGATGGTATACACAGCAACATTTACTGTTAAATAAATATTTTGCTTTACATGCCTGGATTTGCACGAGATTATCCTACCTCTTTCATGATTTTGATGGCCTCTACTCGGTGCTGAGGTGGTGGGTAAAGTAATATCCGGTGATAGAGAGACTGCAGCACAGGCTTCATGGATTCCACTGACCCCACCAGTCGAACCAGTTCTGCTGCAATATAATATATGGTCCGTGCAACTGGCCCGCTCAGGGCAGGTGCTGTGGAGGAACAACCTGAACCGCGGCCATGATCAGAGATCCCTGAGGAAGGTGAATCAGCCTCAAGGCAGATGTTGCTGTGAGCAGAGGTGATAGTTTTGTCATGGATTGGATTTCCCAGGATTACTACTAGGGCTGGACACAGTTGCTTCCTGAGAAAAAGAGAAAAGCAGCAGATGGTAACTGAAAAAAAATAATCTCACAGGAACAGATTGCAAATAGCCCACAGTTAAATGAGACACACACTCTTGTTTTACTGATCAGTCAACAGCAGTGGTTAGATAGAGTATCAAATTATGGCACGTTTTTTTTCATCTCCCAAGCATCAGCGTGCTAGTACATATGGAAATACTTTTGGGTGCTTTATAAACATGGTACTGATCTTGCAAGTTCATGTTGCTGCAGAGTGCTGCCCCTTTGCAGGATAGCATGCCTGCCTCTTTCACTGGCTGCAACCTCTTGCAAGGCAGAAATGCTAGGTTTCTACTGCCAAATGTTTCTTCTTCAGTCCAACTCGGGAGCTTTAAAAAAATCTGACCAAAAACCCCCAGTCTATGCTAACTAGAAGGTCTGAGGTTCCACCACTGAACTGCACGTGACGTATTTTAGTAAGTACCCTTAACTGCGAACGTCTGTTTTGCTGGCTTTTGAGAACATAATTAAAACCCTCCACAGTAACTCAAAGTGTATGTTGTAACTACTCATAATGCCACTACACACTAAAAACATCATCCTTCCTTCAACTGGCTTTCTGCATGAACACCCAAGTGATTCCACACCAGCAGACCACTCTTCTGTGAAGCAAGAGCCAAAAGCAATGCAGCACTTTGCTTCATTAGCTGTTATTTCAGCTTTGCACTCACGTACTTGACATTTTATTTCAGTCTGCAAGACCCTAATTTAAAAAGCCAAGTGTTGCGTGAGAATGCAGTCCCAAACCTGATTTCCACCCCCATGCCTCAGAGGTTCAAGCTGGTGCCTAGAGCAAGCACCCATAATAAGTAATGATTTGGCATAAAAAGTATTAATTACATCCTCATAGGTAAGTACATTTTATTTTCTCAATATTTTTATATAGCCCAGAACTTTCATTGCTTCTCTTAACGTGCTTGCTAAAACAGCTCAGCTTCCTGAAGTAAGAGAAAGAAAACCAGCTTTTAATCAGATACCAGATAACAACTTCGAGTCTGCTTATTCCATTTCTTTCTCCAATCAGGTATGCTTCAAAACGGATCAATTCACTGCTTAAGAAATGCGCCTGCCTCAAAGCAAGCATAATCACAGGTTGCAACAGCAACATATTGCCCACACGTTAGTCCCATCCAAGTGCTTCTGTATTAAACTATGGATAACACTGACAGAAGAACACAGGGCTAAATCTTCACTGTCTGCTCCCTTCTTTATCTTCTGTTGAGAACCAACTACAAAGTGCTAGACAGAGAGAAAGTTGTGTGCATGTAGGCAACAGCTCCTTAAAGAACAAAGACAACTACCAGTTTGATTCACAACTCCACTAGACAGCTACTGGATTAGTGTGTACTTATACTGCTATATATTCAAAATGATGTTTGCAGTTTAAACTGTTTCATGTCTTCCTTTTTATTTTGTTCCACTTCATCTTAAGCATGTACCTGGAGGATGCATATTCCTTGGCAGCAATGCAGGTTAAGAAGCCTTGCCCCAATGACACATAGGTACAAATATAAACACCTGTAGATTTGCAGTGTAAACTGGATCATCAAAATTATGTAAATTTAAAATAAAACGGGAATTGTTTTCTTTTAACAGAGATCATTTCAGTGACCCTGCTTATAGGATGGCCCCACAGCCAGTCACATAAGCATAAACAAAGGGTTGGGTGAAATTCAAGGACAGAAACTCCTGAAATGGGTTTGCCATGAAAGAGAGAATTCTGCTTTTACATTAGAGCTCCCAGACACCCCAGCACAGGGCTCCTGTGCAACTCCGCCAAGTATTATCAACCTGAAGACCTCCCAGTCCAGCAGCCACTGATTATCCTGGGATAGCAAGGGATGTTACGGGTGCCTCTACATAGTGCATCCTTAGAACTGGGACCAAGTCAAACAGTTCCATTTCAGAAATTACAGGGTAAGAGCACAAGAAACACATTTGCCATTAACAGTCATGTATATATTTTCTTAAAAAAAATCACTCATAAAGGTCACAGGATGGGCATGGACTGCAAGGAATTGCATATCAGTTAAGTTCTTGCTTTATTACTATGACTCAGTTATCCATATGCTATTAAAAAAAAAGCACAATTGCAAACAAAAAGAGGGAACAGGATTATTTCATGTGCTCTGAGGTGATGGTATTGAACAATTTAGAGGTAGATATGAACACTAAAGACGTGAAGCCTTTCTGGTGAAGTGTATTATAAAGAGGATTTCTTGATAAAGTGGAAGCACTACGAAGACCATTTAGCCTCAGTCTTATACAATGCAGGACATGAGCATTTCTGGTCACCAGCACAGCATCTGACATTAATTCTGCTTATCTTCCTGTATTACTGCATCAGAGCAGTAACATGATCCTATGAATCTCTACGGCATCCTTCCATGGCAAGCAGAATATTTGTGTGTGTTTAAAGCCAGACACAAATCCAAACTATTGCAGCAAGCCTAAGAGATTTTCTGTTCTGGCTCAGTACATTAGACTTCATTACAATGATAATTCACTACAGGGATTTAATGTGCTAGCTGAGCATGAGGTCCTAACCAACCTTATATGAGGCACAGAATGAACTAATAGTAGGTTAACAGCAAGCTCTGCTCGTGTCTGGAGATTTATTACAGGTTTGTTTGCATGGTTGAGGGGAGAAGGTCCTTTTAATACTTACAAACTGAATATATGCATTAGTCTGCCAATGTACTCACCATATGAGATCAGTGAACCCTTTGTGCTGGTGCATACTGGGAGAGGAGCTGTTTAACATGGAGAGGATGCACTCCAAGTAAAGAAGCTGAAGTTGCCGATTGTCACTGGCAAAGAGAAAAGATGCCATTCATGTCACATTAAATCAAAGATTATTTAATTTTCTAAAATAATTACATTAGTTCACTTGAAAATTACATCACAATTTACACAAGTGATTTATTTTGCTTCTTCCTATGGATTTACAATGGTGTAATATAATTCATTTTGTACTGTTCGCATGCAGCAACCTGCTACTTTTTGTAAGTAATAGAAAGAAAATAGATTTAATTGATCAAATTTCAGAGTAAGGAATTAAAAAAAAATCCATGTGAAAAAGAGGAGGAAGAAAACAGATATAATAATTCAAATTGGGTAGTTTCTTTGGGCACTCTGAAGGGCATTTAAGCTGCTCTCTTCTGGTTATTTTCTCTCTTTTCTTGGTGACAGCCACCATGGTCAAAAGTCAATGTCTACAGGCAGAAAGTTGCCTGATGACATGGCTGCCTTTCAGGGCCTTGACAGTTACTCTGTCAAAACCATAAACACGAAGTGAGTTTCATGAGAAAGAATGTCCAAGATCCTGTGGTCACCTGGAACTGACACACTTGTAACGTATAACATGCTTGTACCTACTCGCAGAATTAGCTGCAGGATTCAGGAGACAAGTAAGGCTGAGGTCGGCCTTATGAAAGGATCTCCCCATGCCAGCTGCACTCACATTCTGGTTTTTATTCCTACGACAGCTAGGATTTAATAATTCTTTTTTGTTCCAAGATGAGAACTAGAGGAATGTATTTTCTGATGTATGATGGTAGCTAAAGGAAGATGTAAAGAATGGATTTATCTTAACTGAAATTAAGGAATGAGAAACATCTGTTCTTCTGTCACTGCCTGAATTCCTTTTGTTCACATAGATGAATTTTCATCCAAGTAGAACAGTACTCGTTTCACATGACATGCAGAAAATAGTGAATCCCGAGGCTTAAAGCTAGATTTCTATTATAGTTATATGCTATGGAGGCTCTAGAACTGCTGGCTGGTTATACATTTTAAAGGTGACAGCCTCCTCCTCAGAACAGTCCACACCTATCTGGAAAAACATACACATTCCAGATACAACTGCCTTCTTTCCCAACAGCTTTTCTTACAAAGCACCTTAACGTATATCATCAACATCCCGCAGCTGACACTTGCATGGGCATGTACAGGCTGTCCTTCCACTCTTGATTGCTCTGATGCCTCTTACTACCAAATTTTTTCCTGCAGGTAACAAATTAATACTGCACTCCTGCACACCTCAGCATAGCTGTCATGTTCATATCACTGCTGCCACAAAATCCAGAGGTTCTGATGCAAAATTCATCTTCCTGCACTGTTGCTCATCACACATAGCTGTGCCTCCCTCAAACCCAAATTCTAGTGAGCTTAAAATTTAAAACAGGAATAAAAGCAATCTTCAGACTAAGAAATTAGAACATGGCAGTACCATAGAACAGTTTGGGTTGGAAGGGACCTTAAAGATAATCTAGTTCCAACCCTCCTGCCATGGGCAGGGACACCTTCCACTAGCCCAGGTTGCTTAAAGCCCCATCCAGCCTGGCCTTGAACACTTCCAGGGATGGGGCACCCACAGCTTCTCTGGGCAGCCTGTTCCAGTGCCTCATCATACCCATGGTGAATAATTTCTTCCTGATATCTAATTTAAATCTACTCTCATGCAGCTTAAAGCCATCACCCCTTTTTCTATCACTACATGCCCTTGTAAAATGTCTCTCTCCAGTGTTCTTGTAGGTCCCTTTTAGGTAATGGAAGGCTCCTCTAAGGTCTCCCTAGAGCCTTCTCATCTCCAGGCTGAACAACCCCAATGCTCTTCCTGGTTGGGGGGCCTGTAGCAGGCCCCACTATAATGTCACCTGTTCCTGCCCTCCCTTTAAACCTAACCCATAAGCTCTTGGTCAGCTCCTCATTCATCTACAGGCGGAGCTCCACGCACTCCAGCCGGTCACTGACATACAGGGTGACACCCTCTCCTTGTCTTCCAGGCCTGTCCTTCCTAAAAAGCCTGTACCCTTCCATTCCAACACTCCAGTACAGCAAACCAAAACCTCACCTCACTGACCTGGAGGTTCAAAAGTTAAGTTGCTGCCAACAAAGTGTTTTGAAGGAGATACCAAAATTTGCCTTGAAAAAAATAAAGGCTTTTCATTCATGGAGTTAGTTCTTTAACAAGCCATCCTAATTAAATTTATCGTCCTCAGATTCAATCAGAACCCTTTACAATGCTTTGCTCATAGTTAGAGATCCTAACAGTCTGGGTACCTAATTACAAGCATGAAGTAAGTTACGGCTCAGTGAGTATTTTGAAGTCTTCTGAATTTCTTACTATACTCTATTCACAGCATGATTCAATCTGTTCTAATTTAGCACAGTTTTATGGGGAGCTGGGACAGCGGGTAATTTTTAAAATACTTTCAGCGATTTTGAGAGATCCCGTTAGGTAGTTTAGTTCTGATATTTCATATCCAGTAATTCAAAGCGATTATCATTTGGTGGACAATGCTTATCAGATGATATCTGTTTATAGCTTTACATGTGAGCAAAATTTGATGCAAATAGTTAATCTTTCAACTGGTTTTGCCACTTGCTATTGTTAGACATACACTTTTGAAGATCTCTTCTTATCGTCCTGTATCTATGCACACAAGTAAAACAAAATAAATATTCCTTTAGAAGATTCAGAAAAAAGCTTTTTTTTTTTTTCTTCCCAAACGCTAACACCGATCAAATAATGCTAAGTGAGGCACTCTTCCCTTTCAAATCTTGCTGTAGTTGCAGATACTCATGGGAAGGCAGTTTATAGAAGAACTGCACACAAAGATGTCTGTGCTGTCTATGGCTCTGGTAGTTCCTAAGCCATAGTTTTTCTCAAAGTTGTAGAAAAAGGAAAACACCAACACATACTTGTTTTGTACACCTCCCATTTCCCCAAGTTCATCACAGGCTACTTTCACAGACACGCAATCCAACCGAAGAGACATTATGCTACATTTAAAATAGTTTCAGATTGGCTTTTCCACTACGACTCAGGTGATTTGTAACTGGCAGTAGCAGCAAAAATTTCACTGATACAGAAACAACACTGTAAAGCACAGAGCTTGTTTTTTCCCTTAAAAGTTTCTAATTATTTCTGGCTTGCTATATTTCTGTTTTTAAAATAATTGCTGTGTTTGCACAGCTTTTGGTTGCTTTCTCAGCTCTTCAAGACTTAAGGCTTTTTTGGGGCTCATTTCTTAACAGATCATTAGTTGAGTTATGCTGGAATGCCACAGGAAGTAATTTTTAACTCATGAGTAAGCATTTAATCTTACAGTACTGGCCAACAAGACACTCCAGTATTTTAATGCAGTGTATAGAATAGAGTAACACTCTACTACTGCCCATAATATCTGCATTTTAAAAGTTAGGCTCATACATTTCGAAGTAGGTAGAGTGTACGATATTCCTAAACTTAAGGAATGTTTGGTAATGCAAATTATTTGAACTGGATAAATGCTGCCTTTCTAAGGACATATTAATTCATTTTGCATATTGTTTCTGCTAGGCTTTTCCATGTCTATTGTAATTGTTCTTTCTACAATGGCTGCTTTCAAACTAGAAAACTTATCCTTTGACAAGTGTTTTGCTGCTGTATGGAAGTTACTTAGAGCTTAGATTTACTGGAAGCTCTTTAAAGCTGAACAGTGCACAAAGAAGGCAAATTAGCTTCTCATCTCAAGTGGGGATTAAATTAATGCATCAGGAACAATACTTCCTCTAATAAACACTTCATTTAAGCACAGTTTTGCTCCATAATCCCAGAACTACAACAGTACAATCACATGTATCAGTGAAACTCTCAATCTCCAGGTAATACATTCAAATTATAAACTGAAATAACTCACTTTATGACAGCCTGGAGCTTCTCACAGAGCACAGTGAGGACAGATACAACATCATCACAAAGAGACTCAGCTGAAGTACCTCCAAAAAGGACAAAGATCAGAGGCATTACGTATGTGCAGCTGGATTTCAACCTCAGTTTACTTTATGGACTTTCAGAGCTGGTGAGAGCTTCTCAACAACGAGCAGGGCTGCCCAAATTCATAGAGAAGATGCAGTAGGCAAAGTCCTAGATCAGAAAGTGATCTCCACACAATGAAAAAGCAGTAGTATTAAATCTGGAGAAAGCATTAATTGCTTACATGTATTTATAGAAGTTTAGGTGAAATTCAATTCAGATAATAAAATAAGTATACAAGTAAATAAAAAAGAACTGGCTCCAGTACTTCTACAAGGCAGCTAAAATTTCCGTATCTCTCCCTGCATTTTGTCTCTGTTATGCAGCTTCTGATGTCTGATCAGGTTCTGATCTTAAAAGAGGATGCTTCTGCACTTCAAAGATTTTATCCTTCATCCACACAAGTTCTCCTGCAGAAATCCAGTGAGAAGGTCAAAAGCAGAGATTATTTTTACCTATCAGGGAAGATCTTGGAAGTTAGGCCAGGATGGGAGTAGAAAATATTCTTTCGTAATACAATAATTTGGTAAGCATGAACACACCTTTGCCAGTGATGCGCTTTCAAAAGCTGCCACTATATAAACCATGTCTCTGGCCTGAAATACAGTAACACAATCATTTCCAGATTCCACATCCTCCTCCAAGAAGCTGTTTCGATTTAAGAAAGACAGCCACTTACTAAAGCTTTCTCCAGAGCACTGAAACTCCTTAACTACAGAAGTTAGCACCTTGAAACAAACATTTATTAGTACGTTGAGTGCAATGCTGTTACTATCGCTCAAATTAAGACATGACTGAAAATGTCAGGAGCTAACAGGGCTGTCTCAGTTCTTACCATAGGTAACACAAAGAGCATCAAGCTATGGAGAACGTAAGAAGTCCTGAATATGCAATTCCTGTGACATCAAACAGTACTGTGCTGATGAAAAGAAAGCGAAGAGTGAAAAAGCTGAATTTGAAGGAGTCATTAAAAGTGTTACAAATACCTTGACTCTTGAATTTCTGCAAGGTGTCATGATTTTCAATTGTCTGTTGAGAAAAGACAAAGGTGGTGTAATTGGTGCAACGGGTGGAAAACCACTGTAGAAGCAATACTTGAACAGCAGAGCTTTCTTAACAAATCCATGTCCTCTGTTTTGAGTTTTTTGTTTGTAACTTTTTTTCCTTTTTTTAGGTGAAGCTTTTGCAAAACATTTTCAAAATTCCCTTAAGATCTGTTTTAACAGTCTTGTAGATTTAAGGAACTCACATCTCATTGAATTGAACTATGATTTTTAAGTCCTTAAGGGATTTCCTACACCTCAAAGAACTCAGCAATAACTAGACATGTAAGTCACATTGAAAATAACAGAGGAAACCATAGTCTAGATTTCACAAAGTACTGAAAAACCAAAATCATTTGGGTGTTAGAGATTTTATCACATTGTAATTGTTAATGTTACAGTGCCAATACAATTAATGGCAGCCAGGAAATGGAAAAGACCTCTTGCATCATTTGGTTCAGCTGTGGTATAGGACTCTTCCTATCAGTGCACAAAGGGGTCAAGCCAAATTCTTCTCCCTAGCGTCAACAACAAACTGCCAGGAATTAAATGCAGCTCTCATATGCTTTCTCCTACTCCTCAGCTAAGAATGGAACTAAAAAAATTCAGCTTTCAGACCCAAAATGATATTTCAAAACTTTTTTTTTTTCTTTAAATGTTTTGGCTTGTAAAATGAACCTACTTAGCACAGACAGAAGGTAAGTTTAAGTAAACTGATTAATTCTGTTCTGCAGTTGCTCATTAGGATGAAAGTAATCTAGCCTAATAATCCAAAATAGAAGTGATCATCTTAACCCAAAACAGATGTAAGGAAAATAATCTGTAAAACTAAAGTCCTTAAAATTTCCTAATAAATACAAACTGAATTTACAAAGACTACTTTTTTGATAATATGATAATACACAAAGAAGCACAAATGAATGTAAAAAACCAATGTAATTTCACATGTGCCCACAACATTTACAGTTTTGTTGATGATGTGCTGGGATTTCATCCAAACAGCTATCATGGATTTTAATAATTCAATAAACAGAATTTACTTTTTTGCTAAATATCAAGCAAAGAGTCTCACGAGCTTAAATGATCTTCTTCAAAAAAGTAGAAGAAAAAGCTCAATTACCCTCACTTAGTTGAGAATTTGTTTGTTTATGTAAATTTTTGTCATGCAAAAAACTTTTGGCAAAAGGATTTCAATGAACCTTAGGAAAACAAGCAAACAAAATAAAGAATGGAAAAGGAAAAGACCAAGGCAGCCTGACATCAGAACAAAGCCCCTTTTGTTTAATGGAAGGAGAAAAATAATGAACAGCCAAGTAGAGCTGACAATGTGAGAGCTGCATTTCCGACACATGGCTCTGAGGCAGACACAGAGTCAGAGCCCAAAAAAGCTTCTAAACACAATTAATTGTGGAAGTGTCAAATAAAAGCCATAAGGCACAACAAGCCAGCGCAATACACTGCGTTCAGAGAAACAAAAAGTAGGCAGCCATGGAACCATTCATTGATGGCAGAAGGCTCACCATATTTTCTTGCTTTTGTCGTAACTGTAAAGTCAAGTCACTCAACATTTGGCTGAGGGTTGCCCGCACAGCGGTGTTAATGCTCCGCTGGTGATAGCTAGATACATATGTCTCAATGCAAACCTGATGAGGAAACAAGATAGCAATACATAGATATGAACTGTCACTTACCAGTAACGCATTTTAGGAGGATACCAAGGTCTCTTGCATACAGATAGTCAGCCTTGCTTACTATTTCATATTACTTTATTAGCACATTAAAAGTTTTCAGCAATATGGAAAACCACGTAAGTAGCATTTAGAAGCAACATTTAATCTATCAGTCTCATAGCTGCAGTAATGATGAGGCAAAATTGGCAAAGTCTTCGCCTTCTGTCAAACCCAGGTGATTTCTGGCACTTCTGTTGCTCTGTAAATAATTCCCTAAATGCTGCTTTGATTGTTCATTTCTAGATTCTTATTTTTAACTATGAATCTGCAAGTCAGTATCTGCAATGTGAATATTCTCCAGTTCTTTAAAGTTGTTGCTTCTGTTGTATAGGTATTTGCTACTTTTTCTACAATTAATTATCGCATAATGCGGCACATCTGAAAGCCTCTGAAGACCTTTCCTAACAGAGAAAATACAACAGCATTTTACCATAAATAACATAGATTGTCTTTTAATAACTGGCAATCAATCTGAGGGCTCCTCAGCTCTGAGATCCCAGGGGAGCCAAGGCAACTGATGGATCATCCAGTTCCCAGCTCCATGCCCAGCGGCTCACATTTTGACACTGTACTATGTCCAGAGTTGTGCTTGACTCTTGCCCCCAGATGGTGTTATCCAAGCAGCTGCCAAAGTGTAATGCAGCTAGGATGTTGGGGACAGCACACCAAAAAATGCAGTTTCTATCCTTGATCAGATTTTCAGTGGGAGGTGTTGGTCTCTGCAACAGCTGCTGTAACTGTAGTAACCACTGTAACTACTGCACAGTAGCTACTAAGTGAGTAACAGTCTTGATGGAGCTGAGTGGGTTTGCAACAGAACTGTACAATACAATCTGTATTGTACCAATTGTACATACTGTACAATCTTCTCCGACTGTAATCTGAAGAAGCAGTTTTGGTCCTTTGGCCTACACTGAGCTTTGTCATTAACAATGACTGTAAAAAAAAAAAAAAGAATGACTGTTCATATACTTCTCAGTCTTAGTTTTTTTTTATTCTGCCATCATTCAGATACATAGCTAGTGAGAAGAACAATTAATAAACTGTGAAAAAAAAATAGTATAAATTATATGCATGAGGAGTATACATAAACGCATCTGCTGTATGTTTTTGAATGAGAAGGATATTACAATGCTGTAAAGCCACTTTTATAGTTCCCTAATGCGGATGAGTTTTTAAGATGAAAAGATGAAAGTGACCTGAACACACAGGCTAATCAATACTGGGACGGGCACATGGACAAGACTCTTGATTGTTTCTAACTCCTACTGAAATGAAACCAAGTTATTCCACTGAAGAAAGAAAGCCTGTGGGCTCCAGGCTATAAAGTTTAAGATGAATGTGGCACAATTCTGCATTTGTTAGAGTGGAGTGAAAAACAACATAAGTATGTTCCTAAGACCCTTTTGACCTCCTCATATTGGGCAACCTCACATCTCGGCATTTCAATAAAGCCACAAACACGAGAAAACGTGACTTTCTTGGATACAAACTATGTCTTAAGTGAGAGATCTAAGACATGACACATGAAAGCTATTTAATTACGGCTCTTGCCTTATTTTTCCCTATTTCCCAACTACACTGAGAGACAGCAATAGGAAGCTTTTTAAGTGTATGTATATCACTTGTTATGCTAGAAACACTATGCAAATGTCAAACTGAAACTGATTCTCTCTTTTGACAATACACTAGAACAGGTTACAGTTGTACACATTTGCAGGATATAAGGGACTGAATTGACTGCATTCTTGTTGCCCTTCTTCAAGAGTCCATGATCCTCCCTCTACCAGTACTACCCCCCAAATCCACAGGATTTTATTTAGCTTGGGATCAATCAGTCAGTGATGAAGATGGTCTTATAAGTTAAAAGAAGGCCTCGACCAACTTTGCCCATCATTTACCTGAACTCCAATGCACAAAAAAAATCCTAAAGTCTGTTAACCAGATACAGCCCTTTGCAGAGGCCAAACCATTCCAGTGCTGCTGATACCATTCTCTTGTTGTGTAAGTCTTTTTCTAGAGTACATGAATTAATTGATGAAATACAATTTTTAGAGGTAGGCTGACTTTCTGGAAAGAGCATGGTTGGTATCTCCTCCTTCTCTCCCCTCCCCATGCCAGCTAATAAGAAACAACACCAGCCACCTGAGCTCCAGTCTTACAGAAGGCCTGTGTTCTAAAACAGCTGGGCAAGGTACCTTGTGAAAAGCCATTGATGAAGAAGGACCAGTAAAAATGCGAGAGCTCAGGGCCCCGATGAGGTGTGCAATGGACATTTTGATCATTTCATGCATTTGGGGACTTCCAGCTCTATGGCATGCAAAACACAACTAAGAGCAAAACACAGAAGGGTTAGCCAATAAACACAACAGAGTCACACAAAACAAACCTCAATAAGGTAGATGAGAGTAACAAATACACACATAAACCCAAGCAACAGCATGAACTAAACTTTCTTGCATAGGTCTAGGCAAGCATGGGAAGGTGCACAGAGCAAGATTTAGTCTGTCTTCAACACTGTTAATACTTAAGCCACAAAATATAGTACTCTTTGTGTTGGATACTTCCTTAATTTGAAGCTGATAATATTCAGAAAGATTTCGGGTGCAATTATTTTGTACATATGAATTTAGAACAATCAGGCAGTGCAAAATAGCCAGACCATAGCCTTGTTTATCAGGGTCCTCAGAAAGTTCTACCAGTAACACAGGCAGCACCTTTCCAATTCTGTAGTAGCTCCACTTTGCTACAGAGGGCAGGCTAGGAAAACTAAGGGACTGACTTGGAAATAAATGCCAAATAGCAGGGACAGAAAGCTCCTCTTTGCCACCTTTCCATTAGAGCACATCAGAATAACAAATGCTAAAGCTAAGCGAATCATGAACTCAGAAATAACTTTCTGTTTCCTACTGCTCATACATTGCAGAATTCAGATACAAAGGCATATTGAGTCCAGCTGTTAAGTCTTTGCCTTACCTAAACCTGGCCAGGAGAAACTCAAGGAAGCATGTACATGCCCAGTAGGACTTGCTAATTAGAAAGACCTAGGTATTCACTGAAGTGATGGTTTCTCAGGGAGCACAGGGAAAATAGTTGTACCTCTGAACACTCCAAATAGAAACACGCATGCCCTATATTAGAGCTTGTTCCAGTTCCCTGAAGGAAATCAAATTTTTGTTTGCTTTCAGAGCCCCTGTTCACTTTAAAAGAAAAAGGCCAAGCTATGATTGTGCTAACTTGTACCACTATACTAGCAAAGGTTTTTAAGAGTCAGGGTAGCCTTTTGGGAATGACAGTGAAGTTCCCTGTGTCTTAGGCAGTACTCTTAAAGATCGAAATCAGAAGGGTTTAGGGCCATTAAATACTTTTCCCAGCAAGGGAAATCAGGACAACCAGGCAATCAGGCCCAGCCAGCAGAGGTTTATGAAAGGCAGGTCCCTCTTGCCTAACCTGATCTCCTTCTACGACAAGGTGACCCGCTTAGCAGATGAGCAAAAGGCTGTAGATGTCTATCTAGACTTTAGCAAAGCCTTTGACACTGTTTCCCACAGCATTCTCCTGGAGAAACTGTCTGCTCATGGCTTGGACAGGCATACTCTTTACTGGGCAAAAAACTGGCTGGCTGGCCAGGCCCAAAGAGTTGTGGTGAACAGAGACAAATCCAGTTGGTGACCGGTCACAAGTGGTGTTCCCCAGGGCTCAGTAGTGGGGCCAGTTCTGTTTAATCTCTTTATCAATTATCAGGACAAGGGGATTGAGTGCACCCTCAGTAAGTTTGCAGACACACCAAGTTGGGTGGGAATGTTGATCTGCTTAAGGATAGGAAGGCTCTACAGAGGGATCTGGACCAGCTGGATTGATAGGCCAAGTCCAGTTGTATGAGGTTTAACACAGCCAAGTGCCGGGTCCTGCACTTGGGTCACAACAACCCCAGGGACCGCTACAGGCTCAGGGAAGAGTGGCTGGAAAGCTGCCTGGCAGAGAGGAATCTGGGGGTGTTGATTGACCGCAGGCTGAATACGAGCCAGCAGTGTGCCCATGTGGCCAAAAAGGCCAACAGCATGCTGGCTTGTATCAGGAATAGTATGGCAAGCAGGACTAGAGAAGTGATTGTCCCCCCATACTTGCCACTGGTGAGGCCCTGCCTCGAATACTGTGTTCAGTTTTGGGCCCCTCATTATAGGAAAGACATTGAGGTGTTGGAGAGAGTGCAGAGAAGAGCTACAAGGATGGTGAAGGGTCTGAAGCACAAGTCTGATAAGAAGCAATTGAGGGAACTGGGGCTGTTTAGCTGTGAGGAGACCCTATCGCTCTCTACAACTACCTGAAAGGAGGTTGTAGCATGGAGGATGTCAGTCTCTCCAAGTAGCAAGTGACAGGAAAAGAGGAAATGGCCTCAAGTTGCACCAGGGGAGGCACATTATGGCCTACGCCTCTCTCTTGAAGAAACTTCATTAGTTTTAGGCTTGCACCAGTGTTCTGTTATAAAGAACTCAAGGCAATTTTTGCATTGCACATGGCAAAGTAAAGTAAATATGAGGAGTAGTAAATGTGCAATGTTGTAATATGTAATTGTCAGTCAGTTTCCAAAAGTACCTTCCCATGCAAGCCTATCAGCCCTGCCCAACTTGCAGCTATTTCTTCACACTGGACATAAAGTAATACCAGTCCTTGAGATGGTAGTTGTGATTTGGACTAGCTCAGTTTCAGAGTATGTGTGGAAGACATACTCTAGGTAGCAGGAGAATATCATGTGACACAAGCAACGGTATGACAGAGGCACTTACCTCAGCAATCTTCAATACTGAACTCCCATTCAGCTCAAATGTGGAGGTATATGTTATACAGAGCAAGACCTTGAATTAAAAGAGAGGGAGAAAGCAAAAAAGAAAAAAGTTTCGTCTCCTACAGCCTCCCTTCCCCACCCATGCTCCTTCCATTTTTTGAGCATACATCAGAAGCTTCTTAACACCACATGGGGAATAAAGGAGATGGCACAATCAAGTTACTTCCTCCTGAAAAGTTGCAATTTCTGTCCCAGAGGTACAGCCCAATGGATTAGTTATTGCTGTCTCCTACATTTGACCACAGAAGAATCTCACCTCCAGTGATCAACGCTGGCCTTGGGCTCAGTAGCCAGAATCCATTCATATTTTATCCACAAGCTTTGCATGATTTATAATCTGCCCTTCCATTCATTTTTATTAGTATAACAAAGGAAGAGGATGAAAGAAAAAATGCATACAAGCTACTACTTAGATGACACAGATACATATGTATTATGTGAAACTAACCATAAATTACTGCTTGAGATGAGGATTTCCCAGCCTAGGATATTTCCCATAGGCGCATTATAGTCACTTGATAATGAGCAGCTAAAAAACAATTCATAACCCTCAGTTCACGAGGGAATGCTTGTCCTGGCTCGAGTTCAGCAGGAGCAGTAAGAACTAAAAGCCCCATCCAACACCTTACCTGGAAAAGGAGTGGGAATTTTATATGATCTACCGGGGTAGTGTGGTAAGTGAGCAAGGCAATGTGGTGAGAGATGCTGTGGTGCCTTTAATGTCTGGAAATGTCCTCCCTCCTTATCTTTCTTTCCAGTCCTTTCTGACTCACAGAAGACTGAGAAAGTCTGAGCTGCTATCCTCTCCTTCAAAGCATAAAATACCCCTTTTGCCAGAATTTCTGCTTTGCTTGCTCTGAAACAGCGTGAGTTTCTTGGGATAAGTGTGCCAGCAAATATCAGTCATGTTAACACTAATGTATTGGTTCCTACAAGTTCTCAGCCCCTAAGAACTACTGTCCTCTGCTTTGCAAGGAAAATTGGTACATTAGATAAGTTAGCATTACTGGCTATTAACCATTTCTCTTATTTATTATGTTTCTCAGTGGTTCTAGGTTTTTATTTTATGGGTAGGTTCCTTAACAGCTACCAATGCAGGACACCCTGGTGTAATCTCCTTAGCTCAGAACACAAAACAAACAAACA
Organism: Pampusana beccarii; assembly: GCA_013399365.1. NCBI lineage: Eukaryota > Metazoa > Chordata > Aves > Columbiformes > Columbidae > Pampusana > Pampusana beccarii. Next base: position 474,574 of record VWYH01000007.1, read on the forward strand.
ACTTTGCCACAGTGTGTCTGATGAGAGCTTGCAAATTAAACAAACAAAAAAAGAAGGTGCCAAAGAGACATACGGTAAGGAAGATTATTGCCCTTAGGTCCCTGTAAAGTGTCGGGTTTTTTGACCTTTTATTGTGTTGTGCAGTTTCCACTGTGCAAAAGGGAAAAAAGGATGAACCTGGGGAACTACAGACCAGTCAATCTCACCTCTGTGCCCAGCAAGATCATGGTGCAGATCCTTCTGGAAACTATGCTAAGGCACACAGAAAATAACAAGGCAATCTGTGACAGCCAACATGGCTTTGCTAAGGGCAAATCATGCCTGACACATTTGGTGGCCTTCTGTGAAGTGTTTACAGCACTGGTGGATAAGGGAAGAGCAACTGATGTCATCTACCTGGACTTGGGCAAAGCATTTGGCACTGTCTTGCATGACACCATGTCTCTAAATTGGATTAGATGGATGGACCACCCAGTGGATAAAGAATTGGCTGGATGGTCACACACAAAGAGTTGCGGTTAATGGCTCGATGTCCAAATGGAGATCAGTGAGGAGTAGCATTCCTCAGGGGTGGGTATTGGGACCAGCGCTGCTTAACACCTTCATCGGTGACACGGACAGTGGGACTGAGTGCACCCTCAGCAGGTTTGCCAACGACACCAAGCTGTGTGGTGCTGTCGACACGCTGGATGGAAGGGCTGCTGTCCAGAGGGACCTTGAGAGGATTGAGAGGTAGGACCATGCGACCCTCATGAAGTTCAGCATGGCCAAGTGCAAGGCCCTGCATATGGGTCAGGGTAATCCCAAGCACAAATACAGGCTGGGTAGAGAACAGATTGAGAGCAGCCCCAAGGAGAAGGACTTGGAGGTGCTGGTTGATGAGAAGCTCAACACGACCCAGCAATGTGCACTTGCAGCCCAGAAAGTGGACTGTACCTTGGGCTTCATCAAAAAATGTGCATCCAGCAGGCCAAGCAGAGTTTCTGAGTTAAGTTTCTTTATAGCATCCTTTTTCTGTGAAAAGGGCAAAATGAATTTTCTCATCTTAAAAGTGACAGCCTACATCAGTATTATGAGATATACAAGCTATAGAGCACTTGAACTTGCCAGAGAAGGAAATCTGTTTCTAATTATGAACGATTAAGAATTCTGTACTTTGTATTTCTTGATACGAACTCTGCAAATTTGCCTGCAGTCTGCTGCACTCACTAGCAGATGGACAAGTCCAAGTGATGATGAACAGCAATGCCTTTTTTCCCATCCTCTGAACAAATCCGACTGAATAGATGAAAAGTAAATGGTTGATTATAAAAGCCCTCAATAACCTCATTTAGTTATAAATACATAAGTTATAACAGCTGTTATTTTCACCTGCTGCTCAGTCTCTACCTGCAAAATTTAAAACTTCAAAATGGAATAATTTTGTTTGGTATTAACTGAATTCTAAACTACTGACCAGCCTTGCATCCAGCTGTTGGGCCTCACCTTGTCAGCTGTTAACTGCTCTGAGAGAACTCAGCAGCTGGCTGAAAAAAAAATATATTTGGTATTTAAGAGAAAACTGTGATTTGTACTCTCCATGTACTGCTGTGTAAAACACAGATGTAACACACAGTTCATAGACCCAGAGACATACAGCTGTCACCTCCCACTGATTAACCTCTTGTTATTGTGATAAGAGCCAGCACAGACAGCCAGGCCCACAACTAATCTTATTCAGCAGTCTGCATGTCCTGATTTTCCCTACTTGTAAAACCTTGTTTGCTCTATGTGATTTTCTGCTCTCTTGTACCATGTTGGCCTTGTACAGTTTGTTAATACCCAATGCTTTCCACAGATAAAAACCTAGAAGCCATATACTACAATACATAGAACTACACACCAGTTTAGGCATTCTTATAAGGCCATGCTCTTCTAAATCTCTTCTCCCTTCCTTTTCTTTTTCATTTTTTTTTTTTTTAAGGAAAAAAAATCCTACCTTTATAGAGCTGAAATGTGAAAAATTAGCATATATATGCCTAATCCTTTGTCACAAGTGCCAATAATCTACTCATGACAAGTGAATGATAGAAAAGTCAGACACCAAGCACAGTAATGAAGTGATGATCAAAACCTTGCTATAAAGCAATAGGGAATTTCAGCAAAAAGACTGCTGAGTTTTGACTGCTACTTTTTAATAAAATGAGATCTGGGAGCCTACTAGCTATAGAAAGGGCAAATGATTGGATATAATCAAATCACAGAAGCACAAGAAGTTATCAACCAGCATATTCTTGGCTTAGTCCGCTTGCTAGAGTCTTCACTCGCAAATCATTTGCAAGATGCGAACGATGGTCTCCGACCAACGCACAAGACAGCTCTCAGCTGTGATTCCCATCAGTGCCACTGCAGGGCTCATTTACAGTCTTGGCGATGTTCCAGACATTCAACTTGTATGTCTTCCCATTTATGTCAAACAAACAGGAAGACAGCAGGCTTCTCTTTGAGATTATGGGATGAAAAGTGGGATTAAAAACAAATAAAACCATAATCATTCAGATCCACTAAAAGCACTGAGTCTCCAGACAGCATATCCCATAGGCTGTTTAACTACCCATTACACTAACTCAAGTAGTCTGTATGTAAAAAAAATTAAACAAGAAAATAAATATACTTTTTTTTGTGCAATGACATTTTGTTTTTGCAATGGCTGGTAGTGCCAGCAGAAGCAAAATTACAAAGCAATTCCTAGTAACATCTGTAGTACAAAACAACAGTGAACATCAGTTTTCACTGTGTGTGATTAGATCTTAATTGATATGAACTTTAAAACACACTTTTTTTTTTACTTTGAAAAAACCCCAAAACTCAGATGACTGTAGAGATAGATTCAAACTCTCACAATCTCCAGGATCTTTTAATTGGTTTGAACTATCTTGCAAAAGCCCAGATGAGATCACATTTTCATAAATGGCTTATCCATAAAGTAAGTAATCATTTTAATTACTGTTGAAGCTTTGATTGTCATGGAACAAGAAACACAATTCCTACTCCCTGGAGTCCCAGGGTCCCAACTCTAGTATAAGAGTGCACGCACAGATAGCTTTCACAATAAATGAAAACAACAAAAAAGCCCCTACAACCATCCCCGCCTTGAGAAGTGCTTCTGATTATATAATGGTCAATTAACACAAAATGTACATTATTTGAATTGCAATGTAATTGAACTGACACTAAAATGTCCACTCATCGTTTAAAAGAGGTCTCTTAAAGAGGGAACAATTTTAGATTGTAAGACTGTTAAGTGTTGCCAGCCAAGCTCCCCAAGTGCTTATGGTGGAGTCACATAAAATAAACAAGGTGTGTAAGAAAGCAAGCAGTATCCCCCAAGACAGAGAAAGAGGAGAAAGGTATAAAACTTGAAAACAACTGTAATCTGTCATCACCTGAGGATGCTACTGCCATCCTTTTTCTATTCCAACACGCAAAGTCCCATTGGCAAAATCCTTTGAACATTTGTGTTTCTCTAGATGGGATGCATGTAGCCACTTTAGTCCTCAGAGTACTGAATTTTACAGCCACCTCTAAGCCCTTTGTGGGATTCATAAAGGAATCCTGACTTACTTCACTTGCAGGCTAGTAAATGTGGATGCAATGTATGCTTGGATGATTCTCAAATCCTCCTCTCTCTAGTACCCCCTGTCCCCACCCCTAGGAGGAAAAACCCAGCCAGAAAGCAAGGCAGGACAACCATTTATCTTGTTCAGTAATTCAACATTTAAAGCAGACATTCAGTATTTCTGCAAAACAGTTTGAACAGCAGGTATCCTTACACTTGGGAGAATAACCAGTAACCTGCTCATGTTGCATTCTTTGGCCTTGAAGGAAAACAAGGGCAAGAGAAATGAAGTGTATTAATGAATTCAAGTACATTGTGTCACCGTGCATCACCGTACAAAATGGCAGATTTTAATTACGCAGAGAAAGGAGACAGTGTCTCCCATGAATCAGTAAACCACCTAAGAGGTGTTGCTATCACAGCAGCAACTTGTGCTTAGCGTTATGGATGCACCAGGGCTTCAAACAGAAGGGCTGTATCCGGTATAGAAGAACCTCACACATCATCAGCGGTGACAGGCTGAGTGCTCCCAGAAGACAATGCCCATTACTTCACCAGGCTAAAACAGAACTACCGCTCAACACTATTTATGGTATGAAACCAAGTGAAACTTCTGCTTATGTAGTACAGTTATAGAAGGGAAATAAATGATTTAAAGCAACTGCTTAATAGATATTTAACAGGTTTTCTTAACGGCTCTGTCAGGGGCTTTTATCTTTAGAATTTAACACTTAAAAGCAGGGAAGATTAAAAAAAGGCTGACTAGCACTGCTCGGATGGCACCACTTGACAGGTTACAGCCTATTTAGGTATACTGCATTACTTTATGAATTAGAAGATCTATAACTGAGCAAAACAAAACTGAAAAAACATAGAAATACAGAACTGAAAAATACCAACATAAAGTTTAAAACCTTAAATAAATAAAAAGTTAAAGCTCTAATGCTCCTTTGCTCATTAACAAAGAATGACACATTGAAAGATTCAAGTAGATCAGTCATGAAATAAAGTCTACTCAGAGTGCTTGGAACCTCCTCTAAAATAGAAGTGGGTAGCATTATGTATGAGGCAAAGTAAAGTAAATGCATAGAAAAGAAAGACTACGACCATAAAAATCTTAAGTAAGAAAGTAGTAAAAACCAAGAGGAAGAAAATTATACAAAGGAAATTTTCAGGAAGCATCTTTAAAATAAAAGCATACTGCAAAAATTGATCTACTTAATGAGTATACAAAAATAATACAAAAATATTTTAAGGTAGTCATTTTACATGTAGATGAGTGAAACTATTTTTTCATACTTCTTTTTCATACTTTTTAATTTTAAAAAATATAGTTTCATTTTGTCGATGCTACAAAGAACGTTGGCTTAAAAAATAATAATAATAAAAAAGACAGTTTCAACATGACAGAAAAAGCACGTTCTCTGTCCAAAAACACTTCCACAACCTTGCAGCTGAGGGACTGCTGATGAAAGTTAAAATTTTTGCATTAGAATCTCTTCAGGCAAGAAACTAAGCCTACTTTTCTACTCCTGCAAACCGTTTAAGAGACAGGACTGACTCTCCGCTCAGATTTTTAAAGCCTCATGGCTGCCTGGATTCACAGAGGTTGTTCAGGGCTATGAATTCAAGCACAGAAAGGCACTGAGGAAAAGCCACAGACCCGGAAAGAGGCTGGATTTACGAGATACTGCATTCCCTGCTGACTGGTTAAGGCAACTCCCACCCAGTACCCATTCGGCCATATCCAGGCTGCTGCCATCCTCATTCGGTTGTACCCATTAAAGAGAAAGCTCAGGTATTTAATTCAACACTGTGAATTCCGCTATGACAGCCAGGCATCTAAGAACCAGGGGAGTTCTTTAATCACAACCTTAAGTATTAGTAGTAGGCATTTACCATAGTTCTAATTAATTTGGGAAAGGCTGAGCTTATCTTGAAACACACAAGGTAGGTCACTCAATCCATTAGAATTAACCTGGTTACTTGTAACTAAGCACATGCATAAAATGACTTTTTAAAGTAACCATACCAAAAAAAAGTAAACCCAATAGAGTCTGGATTTGTAGTTAGCCTACATCACAGCAATTTAACTTATAAAAAGGCTAAGAAGAGGAAGCACTAAGAACTCTAGCTAGATTCTGGGCAGGACTGAAGAAAAGAGTCTTATTTGCATGATATTGTGCAAATCTTTTCAGACTGGCCTCTTTGACAGCGCAGACTGTCAAAACATCTCTGAACTATGGGCTGGACAAAAATCAGTGATTGCCTATGACAGCTCATATCAGTCACCACTGTCGCAAGAAATAATGAACACATTCAGGTGAAACTTTTTTCCACAATTTTTCAGCATTTCATTAATTTTTTCTTATTAATATAAATTTTAAACCAGTTCTGGATTGAAGTATACAAACAAAGTTGAATAATGGCTTTTATTTTTTACTTTACTTGAAACATAGTCCTTCTTTGCTCAGCAAGAAGTTGGATTGCAATTTATATTGCAAGTGATGCTGAAAAATGTTTGCAATAATGCAGCACATAAAATATATTGAGGAGAAAAAGTGATCTGTTATTCCAAAATTATATAGTAATTAAAATACGTAGATTAACAGCAAGCATCAACAATTGGGTTGCTGAATCTCATCCTGATAATGTCTCTCTTCTCCTTTTCCATTTACGTTTTTACTGTTGCACCAATTAATTATTATTTTTAATGGGCAACGAAATCACTCTTTTTATTCCTGTATAGAACTATTATACATGCCTTTCCTCGAAGAAGCACCATAGGGAATAACATAGTTTACATATACCTTTAAATCAAGTTGTTTCAAGTTCAGCTTCCTCCTCCATTTAATTTAACAGTTCAAGACAAAGCAGAACAGTTGCAAATAATATTATATTAAGCATAACCAAGTTTTATGTGGAAAGATACATTTCATAAACATTTAATATTAAAACAATGACAAGATATATATATATTTGTGAGAGTTTATTACAGCAACCAGCTCATTTATCAGTATCCAAGAAAAAGCTGCAGAATATAATCATCCACAGAGGCAGGATTTTACAGTTGCGTTCTGTCAACATTTTGGATCAACCAGTTTAGAACTATTTTTCAAATATATCATATAATTTGTTCTCTGTCATGGAGGGCCAAAGAAAAAAATTAACTAGCTCCCCATCAAACCTCCCACATCTTGGAAAAAGAAAAAAGTCTTCTTGTTCAACAGCAACAAAGTTCCTGCCAAATTTTCTGAAGAAGTTAACAATAAATTTTGCTCAGTTGCTCAAGCACAACCCAGCTTAATCCAATATTTGCATTAGATCAGGTCTGTCTCCTTGAACCTGTAACGCATGTTTGTGCGGAACCTAAACCAGGCCACCTATGACTGTTAAAAACTGAAAACGAGGACTAGGAGATGGCTTTTAGTACTCAAAGAATCACTTTGCACCTTTAAAGCATTATGGTAGCAATCTTGAAAAGAACAATTACAAATATCCAACCCAAAGACAGCATTTCAGAGGCAGAGCTATTTGCTCCATTTTTTCCTCATCCTTACGCAAGCTCAGTTTTACCACAGAACTCTAATTCAGATTTCAGTTCTGAATATATCCGAAACAAAAACTGAAATCACAAAAAGAGCTGTCTGGTATTATTATGGAGAGATCCTAAATGCTGTATTAACGGATTAGTGAAGAGACAAATTAAAAATTGCCTTAGCATATTTAGCAAGGGTTCATTAAACCTCATTCATAGATTAAGACGACTTCTGGCTGACTCCTCACTGAAAGCCTGCAGAAGAACACCATAAAAATTTTGCCCATCAGCAAGGAGTACACCTAATTCACCAACAAATGCAAGCTGAAGTCACTGGGAATAAAAAAATGAAATAGCTGTTCGCCATGGACAATAGGTAAATCATAGGAATTGGAAGAGTCTTCTCTCTCCCAACCCACTTCGTCAGAATATTCTTCGGTTTCAGAAAATCCTCAGGTTTATTTCAAAAAACACCACAAGTAGAGTAGCCATAAATACTGTGAAGTCTTCTCCGAGATAATAAGAAACAAAGCTTGGAAGCTCCACTGACAGAAATGTATTATATATTTGTGACTTGTCCAGCATATCATAAGACCATTAATTAGAACAGTGAAATAAAGACTAAATATTTTAAAAGACATCAAATCAGAACACTGAGTTTCCTTAATAAAAGGTAATTATTCTCATTCTTGCTTGAAAATTCGTCTTGCTAGCTGTAAATTCGATGGGAAATCTGGGCACAGACTGAACTGACGCACTGGATTACATGACACAGCTTCATCTGTGACTGAAGAAAACAAAAGGTGCAGGAGAAAGGGAAATCTAAATGATCAGTCATGCCTTTCTTTTTAAGAACAACTAGTTTACTGACAGAACCCATTACATTACAGTGTATCCGGTTTATCTAGAAAGCTTATTTCTGGGTGAGGAGTCATCTACTAATTTGCAATTATTCACTAAACTCTACTTTTTAAAAATTTGAGAATAATGTTCTAATATTTAGAGAGGGGTACTGCATTATTAGGAAGGTTGTCAACTTATAAATTAAAGTCACCACAACATTAGTGAGATTAAGAAGAAAAAAAAAAAAAAGGCCTCGCTGTTCTCTGTTCTTTCTACCCTTCTCGCTTCCTTCATATTTGGTTTGACCTGCTTCAACTCCATAGTTATGTTCAAAGCTGAGTTCAAGTTCTCCCAGGACCCTTTCCTAGAGGAAATGGATTTTAGAGTCAGGGTTACAGATGAAAAACTACCAAAAAAAAAAATATCTAAGAGAGAAATTAAAAACCACTGAAACGTTGAAGCTAAAAGGGACCTCAATCTAGAGGCTCAACTATAGATCAGTTTATTTTTCCACTGCTGATGTGACCATATCTGATAGTGCTTTTGTCAATACTACATGTGTTCCTGCAAACAAAGGTCTAATTGAATGAAGCAGAAGTGCTTCAGCCATTTCAAAAACATCTGAAGCCAGAATTTAAAAGCATCAAATCAGGAGAGAAAACAAGATCCCCCTACTCCACAACCAAACCCAAACCCATGATACTAATCTTCAATCCAGAACAATGTCCAGTACCCCTTTCTGCTGCAGACCATCTATTTGCTTGCCATTCTGGTGCTTAAGATCAACAAAATGTCCCTACTCCTCAAGATGAGATATACTCTTGCATTTTACTCAGTTATAATACGGCCTTACGTCACACAACAGAATTCTTCCCACTTCTGGACAAGTCATAGTGCATGATCATGTTCCTCTAAGGTAAGTGCTGAATTACTGCCCCCCCATTTATTCTATATATCTGCAACTTTATAGAGCAGTGAGTCACTTTGGTATCTCACTGTTTAAACACTGAATTTGATAGTGATTAACATATCTCTTCCTTCCCAACTCACAAAAACATTGTAAAGAAAATACGTAAGTAAAAATATTTAGATTTTTTTCATTCGAAACTGCAGTGAAGCTATTGATGTATTACAAGAAGATCAACAACAAGGCACTGCATGACTGTACGATTTTCCATTCCCTTGATACAGCCAGCTAAGCATAGTAAAGACACAAACTGATATTACGTATGTTAGTGGGAATTTTCAGTGTGATAGCAAAGTACCATGGCAACAGCAAAGGTGAATGCTAAAGTGGCCCTATGTCAGCTACATCGCTCCCTCTGGTTTTACTTCCTGGACTACCTGGTTTCTCAGTATTTCTTAATATGATTTAAAGCATCTAAATAGCCTCAGGTCCCCAGTGTGAAAATACTAACAAATCTCTGTCATAAAATGTGTCAGAGGTACAGAGAATACAGAGCACAGTCATTGATATATCCTTAAGAAACACTACGCTCAAAAGTTAAATAACATGCAAGTCTGAATGCAAAATTTATATAGCCCAGACAGCTTGCTTAACTATGCATGAAATCAAACACAGTACACCTGTGTTTGTTATGGGTGCCCATCCACGTCTCAGAGAAACCAGAGCCTTTTCCTGTTCCTCACTGAAAAGACCACTGCCTTCTCTTGGGCAAAAAAGTGCTGATGACATAAGAATCATGCAGTGCTTAGTAATAATAAGGATGTCCTGCAAAAAGATAAACAAGGACTTCAGACTATCACTTCTACTCTGGAATTTCAAGGGGGAATTTCCCTACATAAACACTCTATATGAGCATCTAAGAGAATGATGCAATCCACAACTGGTATTCAGAAGAACTGGAAATATTGGCAGCAGTCCCTAACTTGGAGTTTAGTTTAATATTTGCTTACTACAAAAAGTAAAATTCCACTTTGATTTAAAGTTCATTAAAAGGATGAGAGGTACCTCACCTAGCACAGAGGAGAGAGGTACTGTGAGAAATGAAGGCTTTGAGTTCATCTTGGCAGCTGCATTTAGGCAGTACCGATCTTCCCTGGCTGCCCAGAGTGCACTCCAGCACAGCCCCCAGCCTGGCCCCTCAGCCTGGACACTGTCAGCATGCTGGCTTTGTGATCCTCCAATTCGGGAACCTGTAGAACACACCATGATGCTCGTCCTTAAAAATAAGGAGGATTTGGTGTCTAGCCATAAATTAGCAAGTGCCATTGCACTTCCACAGCGGTGGCCCCAACTGCTTGGTTTTCAGTTCCAGAAGAGGTCCAGCTAGCACTCCTTCCCATTTATTTACAGTAACCATTTCAGTTACTCTATTTCTTTCCTGTCTAATGGTGCCCTGTCACAATAATATTTGATAGATTCCAAAAGCCTATCAAGCAAGGCAACTAACTGCACTTATGCCTCTCTCCTGCATTCTTCTTTTCACTGCCAATTCCAACTTGCAGTTACCTGAATGTAAAAAGCTTTACGGAATGCTCTCCTCAGCTAATCAAATCCCTTCACACTGACATCTGCAATACAGGTGGGTGACAATAAAACATTAAAATAAATATCCAAAACATTTTTTTTGATAATGCATGAAGTGTGAATTTCTGGTGTACGATTATTTGGAACAACAGCAGAAATTTTGGATAGGATTAAAAACAAACAAGAAAAAACACCAAACCCAAACCACAACATTTAAGTGTTTTAGGAGGTTACATGCCAGCAACTTACAGTGAAGTCTGTACTCCCACACCTCTATTTTCATATCTATTTTGCACAACTAAAAGCTTTCGTGAATTCTTTGATGGTTGCATTCTTAACACCTGCAAGACTGGTGCAACTGTGTAGCAAGTCACAAAGAACCCAGCCAGTATCACTGCTGACCCAGTTTCATGCAAACCTGCTCATCTTTAGTAGTGTCTAATATCTGCACTGGATGAACATGTATTTAATCTCCTTGGGATGTAGCAACACAGTTTGATGTACAACCATACACTGCCTGGAGGACACATTTTAGCAGATCCAGGGGTATAAATGCACTGCTGAGACCAGCTGCTTGAAAAACCCTTGGAGGCTTCAGCCATTTCACCAGACCTGGGTTAGCTACAACATTTTCAAGCGTTACAGTGGCATCTGTAACCTTCAGGTTACAATGTAGAATGCTCTCCACTTGATTTGACTTTTAGGCGAGGCTCAGATTTAATGCCTCTGAGTTTTAAATGCCCTGGTTACAATGTGTTTTGATCCTCTGGTCTCTCGAAATACTTAAATTGAAATAGAAGTTTTGCTTTGTTCTCAGGATGTAAAGACGTAGCCTGATTTTTACCACACATGCTCTGCTTTTAGCCAGAAAAGGATTTGCACATCAAAATTTCACTCTGTTGAATGAAAATGATGTTCCCCTTTCTCTTTTGCGCTTAAAATGGAACTGAACATGTTTGCTTCGGTTTTATGTGGTTTGGATTTTTTTTTTTCCTTCTCACATAAAGACAACTGGAAAAGATATTCACTCATAACTATAGTAAAATACAGTGCTCACATTCTTCTCAATGTGGGAGCAGCGCACCACAGATACACGTCATGGCTTTCAAAGAAAATGTGTGCAGGCAGATTCTGAATCTGAAGCACTCAAGAAGGTAAGAAAGCGACTTGCAAAACATTACTGCATAGCAAGAGAGACTTGCTAGTTCAGTAGTACTAGTTAACTCTTCCCCTTTCCCACCATAGAGGCAAAAGGCAGGAAGGAGACATGCTGGGTTAGGGATGCAGATGCGGGTGCCACCAGTTCAGCCCGTATGTGGGCAGAAGGCTGCTCCCATAAAATGTGTAACAGTCTGCACAAATATTCCTCTCTCTTTTCTGCTGCTAGGCCCACCCTTCTGTATGTTCTGATACTGAGTGTATATTGCACCCAGGTACTCATCTTCAGGGGCAAAAAGAACAACTAGTACAGAGCAGTTTCAGAATGGATAATATATATTCATTAGAACAAGGATATCACATGCAAGAAAGAAATAAAATACCTAATCTATGCACTTAGAAGTAAAGGACAGTCAAGTAAGTAGACTTAAATATATCAATCGAGGCTAGGTATAGTAAACACGCAAAAACGACCACCAGGTTTGTTCCAAAAGGGTTTTGACCATTGATCACCTATAGCACAACAAACCCTGTAGTACAAAGTTGACACCCAAACATCTGAGAACTACACACCACTGTGCTGTTTCACACAAATAATATAGATATAGAAAGTCACTTTTTCATGGCAGTACTGGCAAGTCATACAATCAACCCAATGACAGGGCAAGGAAATTTTACAGCAACTCCCCTCCAAAACAGGATCTCCCAGCAGCTACCCTTCATAACACACACAGGAGAATGCTAAAGCCTTTTAGAAATGAAAGTTTTCACTGAGTATAGAAAACAATTTCTCTCATGCACTAGTCTAGGGACATTTGGGTGCCTAAACAAATCATGCTCCATTATTAGCATTTTACAAAGAGAACATAACACTAACAAGCTAGAAAGCACCTGTGCACACATAATTCAAAATTACATACCTGCACAGCCCACACCACGAGTACTACAGCTCAATACTAAATACAAGCTTCCAAATCTACAGGTCATTTATATTTGAACTCTCATGAGGTGAACTGATTGTCCTGTTTCGGTTTGCTAAAACTGGGACTACCGGTGCACTGACTCTTAATATAGCTGTCTCCTATTTAACCCAGGGAAACACAAACCAAGTAGAAACGAAAACAACTGGCATCTGCCTGCAGGAAGGAGGGAATCAAATATTGCCCTAAGATGAAGATTTCCAAGGCAACAGCTAATTTGTTTGCTAACCCCAGCATTTGGTCATGCAGCCTCCTTTGCAAGGACTGACGTGTGTGAAACACTAACCTTCATCACTTCAACCTGCAGGTCTTCGTTGAGTGAAGGAGTCACTTTGACGGCATTCAGCATCTGATTAAGCAACTGTTTCTCATCTGAGTCTGTTTCCACGGATACAAACCTCTCATCAGACAGTAGCTTCTGCAGAGAAAAAATGGCAAAGTACAGGTTGAGACAAAATTGCCTCTGCCCAGTTCTGCTGTAAACTACTACACCTAAACCTATTAGTGTTTGGTACTATGGTGGTTAGGTTTTCTATGTACAAATTTCAAATTGATCTAATAATACAAAATACAAAAGTACAGCAAAAACCGGGAGATCTGTGCCACGATAAGAGGACAATTAATATCTTTTGAATCAGCTGCCATTCCAGTACCATCTTTCCCCATTTCACTTCTCCAGTGTCCAGAAGAAAGCAGACATCAGCAACTGATGTGAGAGATCACAAACCATTCCAAGTAATGCTCTCAGCAAAACTGCTCAACAAACGGGGAGAGGGAAGAACCCTCACACTCCCTGCAAACCCAAAGAACAACGCCAAAAAAACCCCATTCGGTCTGGTATCCTGGCCTCAAACTAGTGCTATCAGATACCTTGCCCAGCAGGACACAAGACTCAGCTGTCATCCTGCTCACTCCAACAGAGCACACGCACTGTGGAGGTGGCACTTCTGATCACTGACAAGATGTATTTTATGTCATTCAGAAGTTGACTAATCATGTATGCGATCAGGATACTCAGAGTTAAGGCATTTGTCTTCCCAAGTAACTGTAGCATGTGATGGAGTTTGGCTTTCCTGGAGATGGCTGAAAACCTGCCTGCACATGGGAAGTAGTGAATGAATCCCTAATATTCTTATGCTTGCATATGCAGCTCTGCTTTCCCTATCAAACTCTGTCTCAGACCATGAGTTTTCTCAAATTTACCCGTTCAATTGTCTCCCCCATCCCATTGAGAGGGGAAGACTAAGCGGCTGGGTAGGGCTGAGCTGCCGGCCAGGGTTAACCCACAACTACATTTTGAGAATTTCCCACATAGCAGTATAGAAAGTGCTTCAGCACTGTACAGCCTGATGAGACTTAACTCAATTTACAAGGAAAATGATTTTTTTTTTCCTATATAAAGGAGAATGTTTGGTTTGGTATGAGAGACACGGAGCTCCTGGAGAGAGTCCAAGGGCGGGCCACTAAGATAATGAAGGGACTGGAGCTTCCCATGAGGAAAAGCTGGCAGAGCTGGGACTGTTTACCTTGGAGAAAAGAAGGCTTGGAGCAGGGGTCTCATCGCTGTACATAAATACCTGAAGGGAAGGTACAAAGAGAACAGAGCCGGGCTGTTTTCAGTGGTGCCCACTGACAGGACAAGGAGGAATGGGCACAAACTGAAACACGGGAGGTCCCTTCTGAACAGCAGGAAACACTTTAATGTGAAGGTGACTGAGCACTGGCACAGGTTGCCCAGGGAGGTTGTGGAGTCTCCCTCCCTGGAAATATTCAAAAGCCATCTGGATATGGTTCTGGGCAACCTCCTCTAGGTGACCCTGCTTGAGCAGGAGGGCTGGACCAGATGGCTTCCTGAGGTGCCTCCTAATTTCCACTACCCTGTGACTTGATTTTGGTAGATAAAAGTTGTACTTCATTTCACTTTTGTCTTTTATCCTATTTTTTAACCTATCTCCATAGCATCAGTTGCATGGTGTGCTGTTATGTCCTTCATAAAACTTCACATACCATAAATGCAGATGAAGAACTGTATTTTTGCCTGGATTACTTTATTAGGCTTCTAGACAGGAGGTAACACTCTCATTTAAGGTACCATGCTGCAAATACACAACTTGGCAATTCCAGTTCTTACAGAACTCAAGCATATGTGCAGCAAGTTAGAAGAGTACAAAGACACATTTTATCTTCACTGAGTGTTCCCAAGGAAGTTACACTACAGTGGATAGTGGGTCATTCATAATTCCTCCACTACTCTTAGTCAATCATCACTCTACAGTGTTCTTCTAAGAGGCATACCTGCACCGGTACAAGAGCTGAGATACGTTCAAATCCCACCAGTCTACTGTTGCTTTCACTTTAAAAGCAACCCCCTCTCCCTCCCCTACCCCCCCGCCTCTCATATATCTGAAACACAGGGCACAGGATCTCCAAGTGTGACCAGAAGACTATGCTGCAAGAAAGCGATACCTTCTGGCAGAGCCAAATAATTACAGTAACCCTTCAGAAAGTACCTTTTTTTCCCTTAGCTAGAGCCTCCCACAGCCATGCTGTGTCCTGGTATGGGGCACTGTCTAACCAAATGCCTGACACCTCATATCCTGAATTAAGTGTATTTGAATGACCACTTACATCCTTATACTCCCAAAACAACTTCATGCTTGCTGTTTGAGGGAGAAATTTCTTTTTGGAAAATGGTGGTATGCATTTTATGCCCCAGCAGTGTACCAGCTTTTTCCACAACTAGCACTCCCCTAGTGATAAGTATTTACTGATACTCATTTGCCCAACTAAAAGAAAGGTAAACTGCTTTATTTTTTATACCGTCAAACCCAAGCGTCTTTTTGTTGCTTACGCTGCAGTGCTGTGTTCTTTTGCAATTTCTTAAACTTTCAAATCAGATGCTACTCCTACTGTTTTCAGTGTACAAAAAAACATGGAAAGTGCCGACATATAGAGAATGCAGCTCCCAGATCCTTTGCTAGACTCTCAATCTTTCAAGCACTGTAGTCCTCTCTTCTAATTAAATAAAACAGAAAAAACTTGACTCAGTTTAGTTTCCAAGACATTTAGAAGTGGCAAGGCTTACTGAGGGTAGCACTAGGCCATACAAGGAAGAGTACATCTCCATTTCAATGCTGAAAGCCAGGAACTCCCATCTATCTGCAGAACATTTTTAGCTTCTACGGAATCACTGGCCTTTACTTGCATCCTAACTTCTGAACACTGTTACAGAAACACAAACATTATTGTTAGGTCCACCCGAGGACAGACACTTTCCCTGTAGTATTTTTCAAAATATAAGCGATTTCTGCAACACTCACTACCCACTAACACTCTCACTCAAAAGCCATACCTGCATCCCTGCTAGGGCCTGTTGGGCCAGCTTCATGCTCTTCGATTCCAGAGCCAGTTGGAGAGGAAGGAGACATTTCTCCCTGCGGAAAATTAAAAACAGTAAAAATGAGAGGGAACAATGGAACTGAAATTAGTATTCAAAGGAGTAACATTCCAGAAGGGTCGTATCACTTTCAGTAAGATAATACTTGCATACAGGAGTCAAGGAGAACTTCACAACTCTGGGAAGAACATTTACCCTCTGAAGAAAGCTGGCATATTTCTTCACATACTGTTAAGAATGGCCTTTTAATTGAAATGTCACAAAATATTTTCCAACTGTTAGCCCTCTGTGTGCACACACAAATGTGCAACGCATAATGAAGGGATTCACACATCAGTAGTGGTCCTTCAACTCAGCATGATGGGCATTACACTTCAGTCACCTTCTGTTTAATACTCCAGTTGCTAGTAAAGTAGTTTCATCATTCACTTTCTATTAGTCAAGTTTTGGTCTATGGTCTCCTTTACAGTACAGTGTGCCCTGTCATTTTAGCTCCCTCCAACTATAAATGGTGTAGACAAAAGCAAATGTACACCTGTACATGTAGCATGTACTACAACTATGACTAAGCTGCACTTTGAATACAGAATAACACCTTTTTAAAAATATTAAAATAAATAACTAGGATAATATTTCAAATGCTTTTGACTCAGTGCTAACATACTGATTTTTCTTAATTTGGTGACCAAACCAAAGAGTGTCTGGAGTTATGACTTCCCACTTTACTCTTTGTTCCTTATCAGAGGAGGGCTGCATCATCTGAGGAACACCTAGTAACTACAAGCCCTTTAAGCAAATCCTGCTAGTTGGCAAGGAACCCATTCCTGATCAGAGATACTCAGCCCATGTCCAACTGCAGTCTCCCTAAAGGTTTGCAACACTTCATTAAGTCACATATCATAAGAGGCTCTTATCTGTTCATACAGAGTCTATTTTTGCATTTGTATAGACACACTTGCTTCTGGCAAACCATTCTGTGCCAGCCCTTAAGAGTCTTAGCTCTCCAGCTATCTGCATTGTACCCCAAGGAGCCCTTTCAGAATTGTATTAATTTCCTCCCCATGGAAATAAGTGTGTGCAAGGTAAGAAGGAACAACCAGTTGAGTCTTTTCTTACCCAACTGGAAACCAAAAAGCCCTGACTTGCTCCATTTGAAGTATTCTTCTTTGTAAAGTCTCAATGCATTCAAACACACTCCCAAACCCCGTCTTTTCAAAGCAGAGTCAAAAATGTTTAATTTCTAAAAATACCAAAAAGAAGAGTTGTTCCTCTTTGGCCCCTGTGAACTGCCTTTTACCTGAATTCACTTAGTTTCAGCTGACTAACTCTCCTGTAATTTTAAAGGTTCAAGTTCTGACACGAATGGAACACATGCAGTAGGCCAGCGTGCACAGTCTGCTCCTCTTGCACATCCTCCCTTCAATAACTAGCTAAGGAGAAGCCCTGGGTTAGAGCAATAGTGATTACCAGAGTTTCAGATGCATTGTCAATGCTACCTGAAGTCATGCTTTATCATAGTTTGCCCATAACCTGCCAACCTCCCCGCAAAACTGGCAGTCTACAGCCTGAACTTGCTTTTAAAAAAACTTAAATGGAAATTACCAAACACTGACCATCTCAGCTTTGGGGAACCTGGCTTGTAACTCCTTCAGCGGATCCTGCTTGCAGAGGGGACTGAATATCCACTCTGAAAACTTAATTCTGTTTTGGGTGTGTTCAGTTGGTATTCCCTTCTCTCCGCCCTTCCCAAAAAAGCACAAATCACAAGCTACCCCAAGGGGCATAATTCTGCTATTTACTCTTTGAAATGCAACCCCTTCCTTTAATGATAAAGAATTGAGAGTCACAAGCTCAGGTAAGCAATCCAGCAAGCTTCTGTACTTGGCAAAAACTTCTTGAGAATCTGCAGTTCTTTTCATATTTCCAGGTTTGTAAAAGGCCATTTGGCATAACACCACATGAAGCTTTTTAAAAGAAACATGAATGATACAGATTTCTAAAAAACTGGAAGACGACTACATGTGTGTCTTGAAATAGGTTTCTAACTAAAAGCTACCCATTTGCTTCACTTAGGATATTCTGAGAAACAAGCAGGCACAAAGCCCAATTTTCTCAGAAGCTCCTTTCTCGAATGCTTCTGGAATCAATTTAACTAAAAGGACTCTTAACACCTGCAAGTTTAGCAGCCAAAACAGCTTGAATTACAGAAATCTAGGAAATATTTCCTCATAGAGTGTCATATCATACAGATCTACAGAAACTGCCAAAACATTGACTCCCAGGTTCAGACAGTAATCCTCCAGCCAGTACAGAGCTGGCTACTGCCTATGTATCTACCGCCAGCTTTGCCTGGACCTGGGAACATTTGTAGCATGCAGGTAATTGTGATAGGACTTTGAAGTCTAGAGAGGTGCCACAGCAAATCGTCTCTAGCCCACAAAGCACCTTTAAGTGCTAACTTTTACGCTGTGACTTAGACACACTCTCTCTTTTAAAATAAGTTGTCATTATCACCCTCTGGGGGAGAACTCACATTTGAAATCAGTAGATCAACAGGTGCCAAAACAAGGTACCTGTGCATTAACTGGTACTCAGTCAGTCAGACACACACAGGAGAAAAAGAAGAAAAAAAAAATTAAAAAAAAAAAAAATCACAATATCGTATAGTACTAACTGCAGGGATACTAAAAGCTGATGTTTATTTGGACCTGCACCTCTTCAGGGCAGAAATCACGCCTGTTTTAGACTTTCTACAGTTCACTGCAATGGCGTGTAAATGTTTGGGGCATTATTAATACACAACAAACTTCTTCTCACATTAGAGCGGATGGAGACAGGGAGGAGAGGGGAAAGGGAAGGCAGTCAGAAGTCATTGGAGTGGATCCAGTTCAGTTTCATTATAATGAAGACAGGTGGGAGCTCCTGTGGCTTATGCGTAGCTACCCTACACATCAGTGTGTTGCCTACCATCTGTCATCACATACTGTAATGAGCAGAGAACAACGAGAGCTGTTTCTTGAGATATCTCCCAAAATGAAGAGCAAACAATGACAAACAGGAGGGCGGAAATTAGAACAGACTCAATTAGCTGAACTTCCCATCCTTGCTTAAATTGTTTAAGTGAAAACCTAATTAAGGTTGCTGCAGCCTGTGCTCCCACTGTATTCTTGGAGAAAATGAATTGCCTTTGTGTCATTTCCTGTTCTTGTTACACACTCAGTCAATTAAATCTTTAGCATTTCCATGCTACAGCTATAAAACACCTGCAGAGATACCAACAATGTTGATTAGCTTGAGCATCTTCCACACTTCAGTTCGACCTGCTATTTAAATGCATCATCTGCTAGTGTGAGAACGCAGGACACAGCAGATAATCCTCAGGCAGAACGGGAGAGGATGATGTAAACTAACACAATTGGTCCCTGCTAAGGTCTGCCACTTAAGAACTGGGTTAAATAAGGCTGCACAAGAGATAACGCAGACCAGAATTTGGTCTCAGAGTGTAATAAAGAAAGGGATTGAGGTTTCCTCTAATTAATACCTTACAGCCCTTTTACACTTTTGAGTGGTCCCACACCACGGGATCTCATTGCTCACTCTACTATTTGCAGTTCCATATTGTCAAGTCACAGTTCATGTATGTGATGTTCTCAGAATAAACTGGTACACAACCATATACTTCAAAACAAGTTGAAGAATGTTTTCCATTAACGTTACTGTACAGAAACTAGTTTCACACTGGAACTCCTAAACTTCCATACTGATCCATGCAGGTGGGGACACACATACAAATACAGCTTTAGGCACACATACCAACTCAACCCTGCACGAGACAAGTCAAGTATAACACAAAGTGGGTATGAAAGGCAGGGAGCATCTTTGACTTGGAAGAGGGGAAGCTGCCAAAAGCTTCAGGATAAGGTATCCTGGGCATTGACAGATGAAACAAAGCAATGAAAGTAGAATCCAGAGAGAAGAAAGAAGTTGTGATGGTGTAAAGAAGGAATGGTAGTGAAGAAAAAGGATGTGTTCAGATCCAAGTACCGTACTATGCTGAAATCCATGCTAATTGCATTGTTTGCATATGTCCACATAGCAGTGCTCTCAAAAGACAGCTCAGTTTAAAAACCAAACCAAAGCAAAAGGAAACACCCTCCAAAAAAAGGAAGAAGGTGGGAGAAGGAGGGGGAAAAACAAAAAAAAAAAAAAAGAGAGAGAGAGAGAGAAGAGAGAGGCGCCAATAAAAACACCTGGCTGTAGTGTTCTTTCCCTGACAGCAGAAGAGAGACAGGGATCCCACTTTACCTGCTGCTGCTGTCTAAGGTCACCTACGCGAAGGATACGGTGATGGTCACTGCAGAACAAGGGTCTGGAAGAATGATTTTACTGCACAGAAAGTAATTGCAGAGACATGAAACAGCTTTCCTAGTCAAGGTGTTTCTATTAAAATCTGGTATAACACACAAATATTGAACAAGCACAACATGATGGCAGGCCCCTCCCTTCAAAACAAAGAGTGCCAGCCACTCTCCTGTCCTGACCCAGAAGGCCAATTAAAACCAAACAAACAATATATAAATATATATATTCTAAGGTCACTAGAAACCTGTAGCCATTTGCACTAACGGGCACTCCATTAGAGAAAACAGCATTTGTTAAGTGCAGACATTGTGACGTGCAAAACAGAGTAAGCACACAGCACCAAGGACAAAGATTCAGTCCTGTTCCTACTGAGGCTGCCTGGAGTTTTGTCACTAGGCCTCCACGGTATCTTAAATGAATCCCAAGCAACCTGCCCAGGATCAAGCAAAAAAAGTCACAGACAGAACCCAGTGCATAATCCAGGACCAGTATCCACAGGAGCACAGGTTGTCATTCCTGAGCCACCCCACTCCACGACTGTCAGCTTCCTAAGCTGCAGAATGAGTCACGAGAACCTAAATACCCTTTATATTCAGCACAGTGGGTTATAACGACCTTTCTAGTCATTGCAGTTTGCCATGGCTCATCAACTTACCTCTTGCCCTGCAGGTCTGTCACAAGGGGTACTATGACAGGTCAGTCAAAACAGACTGCCAA
This sequence comes from Pampusana beccarii, assembly GCA_013399365.1. Lineage (NCBI taxonomy): Eukaryota > Metazoa > Chordata > Aves > Columbiformes > Columbidae > Pampusana > Pampusana beccarii. Next base: position 495,658 of record VWYH01000007.1, read on the forward strand.
AAAGGTCAGAGCAAGACAGATTACTATTGTAAGTAAGAGATCATAAAAATCTTTCCATCCTCATTGTAGCAGAAAAAGCCTTTAGTGAGGGGAGAATAATGGTTCGTTAATTCACCCTCATAATGAAAATTACAATGAAGGTAGGAAATGGCCCAATCTTAACTCCTTCTTGTTAGTGCCTGCAACACAGTCTCCTGGCCCACCTTCACCTCCACAATTCTGACTTAGAGAAGGAGGCACTATAAATGAAGTATTTGTCTCCACTCTAAAAGTTATTTGCCTTCATGCAAATTGTGATAACCATATTAACTTTCAGAAATGGGATTAAAAATAGAGACAGATTAAGAATAAGACATCTCTCTGCATTATCTTCCCCTTGAAAATTACATAGCAGAAGGAAAATTCAGAATCTCAGGGCCTTATCAGCATGTAATTTGCATTCCATAGCATAATTCACAGCCCAGTCAAAGAACAGATAAGAATTTCATTCACGGCTGTTGCCATTTTCTGATATGCTGTTTGTTAGGCAGGATAACAGTCATAGCCAGAGTCTGACATTTTTCAGTCAGAGTAACACTGACAGTTCAGAATTGCTGCTCCGTCTTGGCTGTTTAAAATGAACAAAGTGTCACAGTGTGTAACTCCATTAGCCTCACTCACTCAAGCAGAAAAGTTGGCCCACCATGAGAAAATAAATGGGAAAGATGAATTCTCAAAATTCTGGAGGTACTCCCAGCTGTTACCTTTAAATAAAACAAACAGAAGGAAATACTGTCCCTCTACAAAAAAACACAAAGTGGTGTGATTTGTGTAAAACAAATTCCAGCAGTGTATATATGAACGCATGTACATATAAACTAGAAATATCTATAACTCTTCTTTTCTTGTGCTAAGCTTAGAGAAAGCTGATGAAAGAACCCACCAACAACTTTACGGTTCACAATGGAAGCGCTTAAAACCTGGAGGAGGAACAGGAAATAAATACATCCTTTTTCAAGCAAAAGCTTTTCAAGAAGAAAGCAGATTTTAAGTCCTTGCTCACATTCTAGAGAAATGGTTAATTTTATCTGCAGCAGAAACATGACAATCCCACTTACAAAGAGTATTACAGTCAAGCTCAGAAGTTTGGAGCTTGCGGCATACCAATGTATGGCAAGTTTGGACCAGATTACTACAACAGAGCCCTCCAGCACTAAAATGTCTATGTCTATGCAAATACAAGTTTGTTAATAGTACTTAGAGACTTCTTAGAGCAATATAATGAAAGAGAAAATCTGAAGCCTCCTAGTTAGAACCATCTTTTTCAAGAACAACATAAAACCCCAAACAAACAAAACAAAAACACCCCAAAGAACCCCCAACAACAACAAATTATCTTTATGGTGCTGTACAGGATAACCATGCACTGTTACACAACTTTGACATTACAGCACTTCATAAGAACAAACAAGCAGTTAGTGTTGCATTTTACAGGTCCTGAAAAACAAACAAACACACACAAACAGTTGAGAGACTGCCCTCAACTACATTTATATTAATTCTGACATGCTACAGCAAGGCCAAGATTTTACCCCAGTTACTCACAAGCACAGAGACACTTGTGTGCATGTTTCCCATGTCAAGAGATTTGCCTCTCACATAACCAGGTCAGGTTCCACCTTTACTAATATCTTCATAATCTCTGGTTGAAAGCCAGGTCAAGTTGGACAGGGCTCTGAGCAACCTAATCTAGTTGAAGATGTCCCTGCTCTTTGCAGGTAGGTTGGACTAGATCACTTTTGAAGGTCCCTTCCAATCCAAACTATTCTATGATTTTTATTTTCATTCCTAATCACTCGCAGCTTTCTTTTTTTTTTAAAGAAAACAAACAAACAAAAAACCCAAACCTTTTATTCTTTTTCTCCCCAGACAGTCCAAAACTCTTCACTTTTATCCAGTTACAGTGGAAAGGCTTCTTTTCATATGACTTGAGGTTTAACTCTCTGAATCTGGTTCTCTCTCACCTCAGCTGCCAACATCATCTCTCTCTTGGACTTCCTTCTGGGTCTCCCTTCCAGCTAAGTATTTCCTTTTTCCATCCTCTTTGTTTCACGTATTCCCCTCTTCCCTTGACTCCCTTTGGTTTTCAAATCAAGACAGAAAGTAATCACTTCTCCCAATGCTAAAATGAACCTGCCTCTGGAGGGAAGCATAAGAGTTGCTTATCAGAGGACACTTAATGATACAGGAAAAAAGCAAGTGAGGAATAATACCTAAATGTAAATTCATACAGTTTGTTAGCTAGAACTTTTAACAATTTTTCAACCCAGAATGTTGAATTGCAATTTAATACTGCTTGGTATTAAAAAAGTGACATAGTGGCATTTCTATTTTTAAAAATTTGTTTACTTTCCAAGATACATGGATTTTCCACAGCAGCAGAAGTACAGCTCTACTCAGGGGAAAGGCAAATGTGAACAATTTAATCTTCCATCCAGCCTAATGCAGCCGAGACCAGAGAATTCATACAATCATAATTAAATAGCTCAGCACAGTCCCTCAGTTGGAGAGCACTTTAAGTTGTTTGCTTCTTCGCTATACTCACTAATAACATCTTGATTTCAACACAAAGTTCCTAGATAGGAGCCTGATACTGTTGTCAAGGCAAAACCAAAACAGAACAAAATGTACCTTTGCTTGAGAGAAGAGGAAGAGAGATAACAAAAGATTCTATATAATATTAAAGCGGACAAGGCCAAAATAATAATCAAGATGCTTCCAGTCTCCAAAGCTGTAGTGTAATCTGTGACACATTATCATCACTCTTCCTAGAACGTCCACCCCAGAAGATTTTTGCCCTTTGTGTACAAGGTATGACAGCCGCTTACTAACTCTGCCCTTAAGGAATTTAATAACACATGTAAACCTCACAAGGTCTTAATTATAAAGCAATCTGTATTCTTTAGGTGATTTTATTGATTATCATTTGAAGCACATAATGAAGATGAGGTGAGGAGCAGAGTATCCATGCCTAGTGTCCACCTCCTGGCCTGAAGCGGAGCATACACTTGACTTGGCTCAGCCTACAATTCTGAAAGTTTATCAAGCTCTTCCATAAAACCTCTCTTCCCTATATTTGGTAAGCCTGGAAGGGAAGCTGAGGATTTTTCCAGTGGAAACACTTTTGTTTCAAAATTTCAGTACACTGAAAAGAACAAGCAAAGCATCTTACAAGAATTAAAGTTCCATCAGGAGAAGTTTTACAGTGCTGAGACAGGATAGGATTGAGGGGACAGAAAAGAGGGACAGAGGTACTATAGCACAGGCATCTTGCAAATGACCTTATTTTCTCCATTACAGTTGGATGGCCTAGAGTTATTTACAAAACAGTTTGATAAAGAAACAGAAGGACAAGGTATATTTCTGGTTATTACTAGTTACATTTTGAAGGTTAATGCTGTAATCTGGAATTCTGTTCAATTTTCACAGCAGTGCGATGCTAAATCTTGACAGACCTAAGGGATGGTTGTTAAAAATATCCCTACATTTGCAATGCATTATGTAATTTTATACTCACTGCACCTTAACATAGCCAATTTCTTAAGCAAATAAACACTCAAGGAAACCAAAGGCAGTCTATTTCCTGCAGCTTAGTTACTTTTCACAGAACATAAACAAAAAAACTATGAGAAAAGACTTATTATTCCCACTCACCCCTTCATTTTCAAAACAAAGAAAAGTCATGACTTGCACAGCATCACACAAAGACCACAGCCGAGTCAAGCCTTATTTAGTAGGAAAAGAGTCCTCTCTGTTTCAGTGCCACTTCTCTTCTTCCACCCCCTGGCTTCCCCACCCAACCATATTTTATTCTCTACAGCAATTATCAACAGCCTCCTGATGTTCTCACTTTCTTCTCCTTTGCAAGCACTAAAAGCGATCAGATGTTTAAAACAAACACACACACAGCTATCCCGCTATCATCCTTAGACTCTGGAGGCAAGATTGCGGGTGCGTTTGTTGTTAGAAATTAGACAAACACTCCAAATTATGGCTGCTATCATTTTTTATTGGTGCCATTCCTGTACTGAATTAATTACCTACATTGCACAGTAACTGTATGTTGGGGGTTGTGTACCCATATGCAGGCACGTCGCAAGAAGAGCCAGAGGCCACAAATGCACTTGCAAAGAGCAAGTTTTATTTTAGTTACCTCTCTACTGGGGGATCTCCAAAGTCACACCTCAGCTCCCAGGCAGAGGTGACACAAGCGGGGACGCAGGCAAGCTCAGCCCTGGTAGAAGATCACTGGGCCTGCTGAGCTCGCCTGTATTTCAAGGCTTCAGGCAAGCGCAGCCTCCCGCTCTTTCTCACAACAAAGTAGGAATCTCATACATAGTGATAAGGTGCCTGGAGTTTCTCACAGGCCTGTGTTATCTAACACAGAGGTTCTACTCATCAAGCACACAAGGTCAGTAAAACAATTAGTGTGACGTGTGTGCTTTTTCTACAGACAGGTGCAAGTCACTAGAGCGTATTTACATTTAAGTAACCTCCTTGCCAAATCTTCCGCTACATTCCCATACAGGGGTTAACCTCAAAAGGCAGCTCAGCCTCACCCAGCTGCTCTGCACTCACATCCTACCAGCTCCTATGAATAAAATCAACTCTAGCCCAGCCAAAACCAGTATACAGGTGGCTTTTCTCACGAATCTAGAATTGACTTTCAGAAGAATCTGTAAAAGGAACAAAGACCCAAAGCATTGGTGAATATTAAGGTTCACTACTACAAAGAACGTCAGGAGGAGTAGAAAGGTAGTTTCAGAAACAGCAAGCACTGCCTTAAAAAACACAACCAACCAGCCAACAAAATAACAATAACAAAAACCAACCAAACCAACCAACCAAACCAACCCCAACAACAACAAAATCCAAAACAAACCCAAAACCAAACCAAACAAAAATGCCAACCAAATCAACCGACCAAACACCAAAAAATCCACAAAAAAGTGACAGAAATAATCTTTTAGAAACCATGAACCTTTTCCCATGACAAAATCAATCTTTCTTTGATACCTTCAAGAGCGATAACCTCAGCTGACAGGTTTTCAGGGACTCCTAGATCTAGAGGCCTTCCAACACTTTGGGAATCTTTTCTTGGCAGCAAGAGTTCAGACATGCATGATGGAAACTGGTCCTATAGACCCCTTTCCTCTCCAGTACCGCTGCCTTTGGAGACCCAGAACAGATGCAAAGCTCTTGCTGACATAAAAACATCTGCCCATCAGACAGAAATAGGGCCAGTTACATACCCCAGATTAAACATGCAGATTGATCCAAATACTGTATTAGACAGCACCACCCCGCCTTTCTAAACATCAATCTCTTCCCCTCACCCATCCTCCAACAACAGAACTAGGAATGCAACATTTTGAATCAATACCAAAGCACATACACCATTCGAAACACCGAACAGGCTACGTAAATGCCCCCCAAAAGTCTGGATGCAGTCTGTAAACTGCCAGCAGGGTAGATGCAGCTCAGCAGTCCACACTGCCACTACAATCTCTTCTTGGCCAGGTGCCAGCCAGGGAACTCATCATCCACTTGCTGAATGCCAGATAGCAACTGTGTAATGGTTGAGCAGCATGAGTCACATACCCAGCAGTCAGGTTCAGGAGGAAAGCACAGGAGTGCTTAATGCAGGGTGGCTGTGGCAGCAAAAGCAGGAAGCAAAGTGCACTAAAAATAAGAAAAAGTGGGTAGAGGGAGGTATGCTAAAAACACCACCCAAAAAACCTCAGAGACGGTCATTCCTCCCTCCCTGCTCCTTTCTTCTCGTCAGGGGATCTGGTGAATATAGAGCTAGCTAGCTAATCTTCCCTATCCACTCCCAGTGGAAAGAAACTAACAGAAACGATGAACAAAATCAAGTAGATGGGAGAAGAAAGAAATTATGAAATCACAAATATTTCTTCACAACGGAGAAGCCAAAATGTATTCCGAGCCTCAAGACTATTTAAGTGAATTATCTGCAAAGTTAAGCGGACTGGAAGTCTCTACGGCATTGGACGTTTGGTGATGATCACACCACGCTTACTGCTTTTATTATTTGTTGAGCACAAGCTAAAATGTGCAAGAATGTTGTTTTATTTAAGAGTTGGCAAGCTGCATCTACTTCCCAAGAAGTATGTCAGACGCAAAGCTAGAGATGCAAAAATAAATGGCAGAGTAGAACCACCAATTTCATCCCCAAATGCCCATAATCATAGGACAAAAAAATGTTAGGAGGACAGATACTTTGGAGTTCAGCTAAGTTTAAGGCTTACTTCTGTTCCTGACTGCTCTTCATTGCACTGCATTCCTGAAGTTCACAAACTGCCCTCAAAAACCAGCACCAAGATGGATAGTACTGGGACATGAACAGAGGAGACAAAACTGGACATAAACTAGCTATTACTGAGGACCCTGCTCACCACTGACTTCTGACTGTCCAGCTTTAATCCCTGGAAATACCGGTTATTTTTGAAATACCAGAGCAAGCTTTTGCAGTGATGAACACAAGAAGGCTACCAACACAAAAAGGAAGGCTTGTGCCTGTGCCTCCATTTGATTTCAATTACTTTCTGCAACTTTTATGTACAGAGATGTGCAGTGTACAGATATGCTGAACAGATAAGCAAGCATTTGGGAAGCCCTTCTGGTTCTTCCTTGAAGAAGGAATGTAAATTACATACATTATTACGCCAGAACACTTCACTCATCAGCATGTCTCGTGGCCATTACTTTAAAGTCCACAGGGGAAACTTTAAGCTGGCATGAAGAGCAATTTAAACTATGGAGAGTCTTGCGTATGCATCTTCTGCACTCAGCCACATTTCCCTGAGAGTAAAGAGACAACAGCCACATAAGCTCCACAGAACAACTCAGACTCAAATCTGCAGTGATGCTCCTGCTATACTGACAAAAGGGCAAAAGACATATCTTATTGTTCTGGTCGGAAGAAAAGTAGTGACAGGATAGTAGAGAGAGCTGGAAACTACAGGAAATCTCTTGAAACTATGAGCAAGTATCTTTAGGATAATAAAAACATAAATCCTAATGAAGAATGGTAGGGACATAGTAAGAAATTCTGTATATAAGATTCCAGATTCAGGTAAGGACAGAAACACCAAAACACAACAGCTAAACTACCCACCAAACCATAGCCTCCCTCAGAAGTCCAAACCTACCTTCTCTCTACAGCGCCATGCCAACAGAAAGCCCTTAAGTTTTACGTAGCCTATGAGGCACGACTTAACTGCATAAAGCATTCCAAGAAACTCTGGTATACCGAAGTTTTTTCAAAACACTGTGTGACTGACAAGTGCTTCCTGGCCTCTTATTTTATTCTCTGCTATGTATATAATCCTTATGAGTATTAAACTGCTCTGATCAAACATTCTCTTTCAAGGCTCATTTTTTTTTGTGTCCATTCAGTTGCCGTTTATGGATCACATTTCAGCCTCTAAAACCACAATGGAGAAACTGGCCAGGAATTAGCCAAGAAGAGAGAGTTGCTCAGTGTAGGTGGTTGGCCTTAGGGCAGGATTTGTCAACTTGAAAATACTGAAGTGAATGCAGCTCGACTTAGTAGCAAACAATTGTTTGCTAGCAGACAACATTAAGCTCTTTCTAGCTATTTTCCATGTGATCAATTCACCAATTAAAACATCAGCACATCAATTCCTTTTATCTAATTCATTATTTATACGTCATCCATTCAGCCCCCTCAAGCACTTAGCGTATATCTAATCTTCACAACACCTGTTCAGAGACAAACATCATACTAGGGGAGGCAACAATGGACCAATTACCAATGGGTTATGTGACTCTCCCTTCTCAAGAATTCACAGGACATCTATGGCAAAGCCTTCAACTGGCTTAAGGTCATTTCCATCCTGGTTCACTTTAATCTTCTTTACTATTTCATACCCCTGCTCAGTAGTCTGATCACAAGTACTGAAAAAGCACACACATACTCCTATCTCAAAGCAGAGCTGGCAGGACTCTGTGGGAAAGTCCATATTTGTGGGAGATTTTTACTTCTTTAGGAAGCGATACATTTAACTAATGTCCCCCACTAGAATCAATATGTAAGGTCATCAACTGGGATTTGCATTCATTTAACTCCCTGAAGATATACTCAACAGATCTCTATCAAACTAAAATAAAGAATAACATTCCAGGCTGAATGTCCAGTCACTGCATTCCCAGGCGCTCCCAAACGTAGCAGGCACTTGCTATCTAAGCGGTTACCAGACAAGTGCTGGAAACAGCTCCCAGACAAATGCCACAGCTGAACCACCTAACTAATTGCACAGACTTGAAGAAACTACCATGTGGCCTGCCTGGTGCTCTGTAGCAGAAGCCCAGCACAAGAGAGGATGCTATGAGTAGCTCAGGAACAAGCCAGAACAGAGGATTAATCTATCCCAACACTATGGCAGAAATAAGTATGTGGCTGATACAACACATGTAACAATGCCTGAACTCAACTAGTTACAGCCTGAGGAAATGAAAAAAGATAACTTGTCCTTCCTGTTCCCACACTAGGATCACTGTCTTAAAATAATACATTATGAAGAACCTCTATTAATCCAGAACCAGGGTTTCGAAACCAGCAAATGGCCATTTACTTTTTAAGGGGAAAAAAGGGGAGAATGCAGTTTACACCTTCTCATGAGCAGACTTCATTCTTCAGTTCCAGAAGGAAAAGAAGGACCTAAGTAAGGGCATAGCCACCCTGTTAAACAGCAGTAAAACCAGCACAACTTGCTAGCGGAAGCCAGATGCTGCTTTGCGGAGAAACAGAAACAATACTGATTGGGGTACCTACTAGATTCACTCTTTCTGAAACCGAGTCAGTATTTATGTCAACTGGTCAGGGGAGATAATGAATCTCTGTCCCCTATTCCTATGCAGTAGAGGTGGGCCCCAGATAAGTCCCCAAACATACTGTAGAGAAATGCTGATATACTTTCCTTTTATTCAGCATATTCTAAGGACACACCAAACTCTCCTACTAGACAAGCTGGAACATTTTCCCTGCCGAGCAGTACTCTAAATACTCTTTTCAGCTGCTGCTCTTGGAAGAGACCTCACCTCTATTTTTCTCCTAAACTATTTGGCACACTGCCTTTAACACTTTCAGTACGTTACCACTATAGATCTCAGATCAGAGTTGTGGACTAGGGTCACTTGGTGGAAAGACAACACATACCTTCAACTCCAGTATCACAGAATATTCCAGACCACATCCCCAGGCTCTGCTACTACACCCCAAAAATAATACAACAGAAAGGGTGAATGGCAGATTCAAAGTGGATGAGCAGCCAGGGGTTGATCTGTGTTAGAGCAGATGATGCAATCTGCACCTCATCAAGATGAACAGAACAGAGGGACATGGTCAGGATTCCCTGTCCTGCATCCATCTTGTCTTTGCCATTGCTCTGTTTTCAAGGCTATTCTTTTCCAGTGTTAGGATCCAAGCTGTCACGGTGCCGTTCTTTAACAAATACTAAGCAAAGATGAACTTTTATCTGATTTGCACATCATGCAGGCAAACTCCAGCCCAAGATGTATGCTGATCTGGAGTCTGGCAGTAGCTCGTTAGCAGAGAATGAAGAATAATCTCGGAGTACTGGTGACAGCAACATCTCCCACACTGTCTGAGGTTGTATGGCAGAACCATACCAAGGATCCCACAACCAAAGCTTTTATTCAAATTCTCTAGTGCAGCCTTAATTTTGTAAAACATCCGATAATACTGAGTGCATTGTTACTGACAAATCTAATGTTAAGAGCTTACATCATAGCTAGGCCTGTGAAGGTATTAGCTTTGTTTAAAAAGATTAGTATTTACAATAGGAAAAAAATAAACAAATACAACTATAAGAATATTAGAGGAAGAAAAGCAAAAGGCATACCTATAAAGAGGCAGTAGGCAAGTGAAAAAGGAAGATGTGATAACGGCTAGCTAACTAATTCATAAGGAATGAGAATAGTACTTAAAAACAGAGAGACCATATACTGTAAAGATGAAGGGTGATAAATGGGAAGAGAAAGAGCCAGTTTTCTCCAACCACAGTGCCAACAGCAACTATAATCTAAGTCTAATGGAACTACTGGGAATTACTTCTTCAGCTGTTCTCAGCTGCACAGCCTGTGTTGGAAATGAGTATGTCTGGCACTGGTCATGTCAGACCTGTGTTACATCCACTCCACTTGAGGCACCCTCAGACTGCAGCTGGCAGGTTTTCAGAGCAGCAAAAGAACTGCTCTTATTCCTTCCCTATCTGGTGACTGCTCTGAAATAACTAGCTCTTCAGTCCCTAATTTTCCTTGCACAAAGCTGCACCAACACATCTGAAAGGAGCAGGGGGAGAAATGAGGTAATAAAAACACTCTCAAGATAGTAATATTGTAGTAAAAAAGCGTCACCTGTGTCAGCAACTAATAGCAGATATCTAGGAGGACTACAGGACAGGCCAAATTTATAGCAACACTTTTACATACTCTCTTAGAAACTCAATCACCTCTGACTAAAGTATTTCTGAATAAGAAGGGGTACCTTTGCATCTGATAGACTTGAATCAATTTCTTCAATGGATTTGCTGAAGTGCTTTCTGAACCCATGCAAATTTTCAGCATCCATTACATTCTTATTAAAGTCAAGCATAAGCATTTCACACTTTAACTATAAGCTGTGAAATGGCATCCTGTTTTGAACAGTGCACTTGCTAGTTTCTTTTGATGCTTCCTAACGGTTCTGTCAGAAGGGAAAGTGGATAATTTCTCCTATTTACTTTCTCCATAGCAATGAGAATCTCCAAAATGAGATCTTAAATAGCTCTAAAACTGAGGGCAGTGCCACCTCCCCCATTTTACAGGTGTACAAATGGAGGCAGGAAGAAGGGAGAAGGCTTACTTAAGACAATCTAGCAGGCTAAAGGAAGAAATAGGCATAGAAACTGTGTTATTTTAATTTCTAGCCAGTGTCCTAGATATACTATAATAAAACCTTTCAGTTCTGAGAATATTTATTCTCAGTAAACAAAAACTGTTTTGGATTTAAAAGAAAACAAACACACTCAGAAGCATTACCACTTGTACTGAATGCTGTAATTTAGAAGGAAAACTCTTCAGATCATAAGGCAGCCCTCCTTTCTAACCAAGTGTCACCATTATACATACTCATGCCAATTTTAACACATTTCCTCACATTTCATTCATGGCTAGAGGCCAAAAGCTCATCAGCAAATTACTCACTACTACCAACCCAGATATGTATATCTACAAACTAAATAAATCACATAGATCCATCCCTCTCCCCTGTCTACCTAATTTTTAATTCAAAATTTTACTTGAATTTTAGTAACACAGCTCCACAGATTCAACATTAAATCTTCTTACCTTAGCTGGTATGGAGGTATCTTGATAGCAGCATCAGGAGAATCCAACGTTTCTGTAGAACCAAAGGAAAAAAATGGGCTTTTAAAAGAAACTTCTGAGCTCAATCATAGTAATACATTTGGCTACAATCTCTGAACCAACAATCCTAAAGTTTATATCTACTCCAGCTGGCAGAACAACAATCACTGCTGCTCTGAGTCTTCAAAGATTTACATGAATCAGGACACTGCGTGTCCAATGAGAAGGCACTGGGTACCATCTTTTCCTCAGTGAACTCTCTTTCAACATATCAGCACTTCAGCAGCACATATACCAAAACTGGAACAGTACAGATGGTATTAGTATGGCTGCTGTGCAAGGGTAACACAAAATGAAGCAACCCAGGGAACATCAAGCTGAAAGGGCAGTAATAATACAGCAACAGGTATGAACTACCAGAGATTGCTGTAACTATGTATGGGTGAAAAACAAAAATTTTAAGCAATTTTAAGTACCACAGTTATGCTGATGTAAGTTAAGGGTCTTGTTGACTAGTGCTCCAGGTAGTTAGCATCAAAAGCACTTTAAGCCTCAGCCAGTCTCTGAAGATGGGTGGATGCTGAAATGTACCTAAACTCATATTCCCTTAAAAGAACAACTCATTTTATTGATCATTATTTCCATTACATAGCAACGATAAAAGAGCTCATGGAGTCCAGTCAAAAAAAAAAAAAAAATCCAGCTTTTAAAATAGATGCCTGAATGTAAGCCAGCAGTGAAAACTGTACTGGACATTTTTTTACAAAGATTTAGGAAGGGAAGGAGGGCTTTCAGAGAAAAGACACAAACACACGCCCAGCATACACAGAAACTGACAGCCACCGATACCCATAGCTGCCTCTCAAGACCCACGAAGCAGACCCAGAAGACGGGGGCGGCGGGGGACACGGATGCTCCGGGACCACAGCCCCCTCAGCAGCGCGGAGCTCCCGGGCATTTCCAACCGCCCGGGGCGCTCCGGTCCGTCCCCGCCCGCTGGAGGCTCCGCGGCCAGCGCGGAACAAGTTTGTTGAGGTGTCCCTGCCCGCGGCGGTACCAGAGCTCCCCGCCGGCGGCTCCCGCCCCGCACCGCTAAGGGCACCGGCACGGCCGGGCCGTGCTCCGCTCCGCTCCCCGCCAGCAGCCCGGCCGCGGCGGGGTCAGCCCGGCGCCGCTGCCCGTGCCCCCCGCCCCTTACCGATGGCCCAGGTGCAGCTCTCCTTGATGGCCCTATGCTTGCTCCCCGACGCCTCCTTCTGCAGCTTTCGCAGGATTTCTTCCATCTTGCCTCTCCCGGGATCCTGGCGTAGCCGCGGGGGCAGAGGGGCAGACGCCGAGGGGCAGGAGGGCGGTGCGGGCGGCAGAACGGGGCCGGGGCTGCCCCCGCCGCGGCCGTGCCTACGCGGGGACGGTGCGCGGCACCCCGCTGCCGCCCCGCCGCGGCTGATGAATCACGCCGAGCTCCATGGCGGGGACACGTCAGTTGTTGCCGCTGCAGAGTCCCTCCTCTGCCTCCTCCTCCTCCTCCTCTGCTCCCCCCGCGGTGGCGCAGCCAGGCTGGGGCCGAACCGGGCCCCGCCCGCCGCGGGCACAGCCCGGCGGCCACGGGCTCGCTCAGCTCCGGGAGCGCAGGGAGTCCCTTACTCGGGCCGCGGGGAGAGGCAGCGGCTGCTGCACCTGGGGAGCGGAGCGGTGAGCGGCGCCGCCAGGCCCGGCCCCTGCGGCGGCAGCCGCCCCCGGGGGAGAAACACGGCGCGGGCGGGCTGCGGCCTGCCCGGTTGCCATGGCGACCGGCGGGCGGGGGGCGCCGGCGGACCTGCCTGCCTGCCCCGGGGATGAGTGCGGGAGAGCGCTTGGTGCCTGCCTGCGGCGGCTGAGCGGTTCCAGCCGGGCGCCTTGCGGGGCCGCGGCTGGGAGACGCTGTCTGGGCTTTGCGGGGCTGAGGCGGGGGCCTGTTCCTGAGCCCGCCCGGCCTCCCGCCAGCCCCGTTGCGGAGCGCGGCCTGAGCCTGCAGGGCTGGAGATCCTTACCCGGGCACGGCAGCCCGGCGGTCCTTGCCCTGCAGTGCTGCTGCAGGGCAGCCCCTCGCTCCAGCCTGCAGAGCCGGGCGGGGCGGGATGCAGGGAGTCAGGCCTGCACACTGACACCTGTACAGGGGCCGCCCATCCTCTGAAATCAGTGAGATCAAGTAAATGTCGGTGTGCCCGACAGGGTCAGCGCCTTTGTTCCCAGCTGGTACTTGCTGAAGGTCTTGACTCAACCTTCTCACCTGTGTTCCCCCAACAAGGCAGTCCCTGGGAGAGGGAACACTCTGCTACCTCAGACATTCCTCCTCACAGCCCAAATGCTTTCTACCCAGCAAAGCTCCTGCCTTCTTCAGTTTGTTGTTTTACTGCCTTATCTCTAGGGTATGCTACTTCCTGGCTTTTTTGCAACTGCATCAGTTAATGTTAATTGAGTGTTTTAATAATGTCTTATTGCAGAGTATCTCTCAGAAGATACAAGAGGACAAGCACGCTAGGAAAAGAAAAAGACAACAGATAAGAAAGGCAGTGCAGGTAGCAGCTGGAAGTATTAGCGGTTATGTCTCCTACTGCTAATTGGAAGAGTACCAATTGTGAATTACCAGACAGAATATTGGCACCTGGTGAATCACTCATAGCATTTCCCATAGGATACTGGGCTTTCAAAGGCTGTCCCTTATCCAAATACTTACAAGGGCTGATCCTGCTTGTGTTCAAAGTATAATGAATGCATAATCCATAGTTGCTTTTTAAGGCCAAGGTGTAAAACCCATGTCTGAAGAAAAGGATTTAGAATGGTGCCAGAAAGGTCTGGAGGTGGTTAGGGGATGCCATGAGCTACAATACTAATGATTAAAAAAAAAAAACAACAAACATCTCTGATAGACCGTTAAGCTTCAGATTCCAGGGTATAAACTAACATCTAAGAAACTGGAAGTACTTTCCCAAAGTTTCTTACCTGGCTGTGCTCTGCCACCTTCCTTGGAATGAAAACCTGGAAATAGTGGCCGCAGTTATCAGTAAACCATGGTGCTGTAAGTCAAAGCTTAAAAACTGAAGTGATGATGAGTTATATCTCTCCTATGTGCTTCCTCTTTATTCCGTGATGTGCTTAGTGGAAATGGGCGTGGGAGTGGTTTTTATCTGTTCAAGTCTTTGATTTTTTTTTTTCCTTGGGGCAAAAACAATAAAAAGGATTGTGATGGTGTTTAAGGTATTTTTAATGTAGAAATGATATACCAGAGATCATCTGGACCTGTGGAATACTAAAATATAAATATGTATCTATTAACAGTAAATAATTAATTGCTTATTTTTGGGAAGCCACTGATTAAACTCAATTAATTTCTAATTTGAGATTATTTTCTAGCTACATGCATCATCAACTCGGTAGTTAATTCCTCTGTGGTCTCTAAAGGAAGCCCTTTGCAGCTGAAATCCTCACCAGAGCTAGTGTTTTCATAGATGCTGATGTCACTGAGCCAAGATTTGCATTTATTTGTGTTTCACTCACTGTGCAATGTCTTTAGGCAAAATGGATTCTGTGCTGCTAACAGTTTTCCCCAGAAGTTATGTCATCATAGTGAGAGACATAAAGATCGTGTTCAGGCTCTCTAGAGCATCTTAAGGCCTGCCTATAAGATTATGCAGATGGAAAAACAAGTAGGCCATGATGAATCTTCCCGAGCACGTGTTTGTGAGTGCCATGAGTCAGATTGCTGACACTTTTCATGGTAAGTCGCTCCATCTCCAAATGAACCAGAGTCCATCAGTCCTTGTCTCTGTTGTCTGTCATAAGCACATAAACACACAGTAGCCATGTCTTGCTGGAAGTCACTGAATGTGCCTTAGTCAGGGAGGAGATCACATTTAATCGTGTGATTTGGGCTCAGCTTCAAGGCAAATGGCCTAGAAGGTCTGTAGGTCTAGGTACAGAGTAGGGATGATGGAGGAAAAACCTTCTATCTTCTGCCATGAAGAGACAGCTAAGCTTCTATAGTCACTCTTGCAGCTCATAAGTCCTGCTTGCCATGTCCTGGCTGTTGAAATCCAGCAGCCTTCTGCAGTGGTAGGGGCTGCCTAAGACTCAGCTCTGATGTTCCCCTGCACAGCTCAAGCCTTGTCCATCTGGTAGTCAGAAGGATCCTATGCAGATCTGATACCTGCAGGATGCAGTGGTTATGGATCACTAAGATGCAGTGGCAGATATGCAGCGTGCTTTCGGGACTCTCACCTGGCAGTGCTACTGATAGTTTGCATTACGGGAATGCAGATTATATCCCAGGCTATACCTGTAGCTCTGAACACAGCCAAGAAGCATGTAAGCAAAGCCAAACTACTCGAGATACCCAGAGTGACAAAGTTCTGCTTGTACAGTTCTCTGTAAGCTAGTGAGCAGAGTTCAGGAGCAGCATATGCTTGCGTTCAGACATCCCCATGCTGCTGTGGCTCTGCTCCTTCCTGTAGCCAAGGAAGTCAATGTGGTGCTATTTTAAATCTCTTCCCATAGCATATAGCCGTGTTGCCCAGGCACACACCTGCCTTGTCGCTGTAGCCTTTGAGATCCTAAAAAAGAACCAAATGTACCCTGGAAAAGTATGAGACAAAGGCACGTTAGGCTGTGAGATAACCGCATATATTTGCTGTTAGTTATCACTCATTTATTACCTGTGCTTTGGCCATTTTAACAGTGTGCTTGGTTGGGATCTCATTGTACACTGTGGACGCTGGACAACGCGGACCAAAGAAATAAGCTGTGTCCCTGAGAACTTTCAGTTTAACTACAAAATACCAAGAGATACCCCTAATGACAGGAAAACCACCTTGTTCCATGGTGCAAAAATGGAGCTTAGTCAGATTTTTCAAAATTACTCTTTTCCCAGAAGCACCCCCATGACTGGACTGACCAGACTTTTAAGAGAAGCTTGGGCTTACTTTTCTTCAGGAAGCTCTGTACCTGTGACTCCCCGTGGGCAGGACTAATTGCTCAAAAATCTTGACGTGAAGGGGGCTGTAGCTGGGACATGGCCCCATCAGCACTTTGGTGACTCTTGATATCAGAGGCAGGTACCTTTCCTTCCCTCTCCCAGAGGGCAGCAAGTCTTGGACAAGCAAGACCTTTGTCAGGGTTTGGTTGTGGTTTTGGTTGTCTAGATTGTAACCACATAATCAGTGATAGGGTGGCATCTGCCACTGTTTGCCTGATTGCACAGTGAGTTACCAGAGGCTTGCTGGGTGCTCAGTGAAGTCGCTCCTGAGCAGGTGCTGCTTTCTGCAGCCTCCAGAGTGTGACCTTGCTGAATAAAGGCGAAGCACAGCAATGACGGGTGCTGCTGAGCACAGGGATTACAGAGGTGAGGAGGAAAACCCTCTGCAGCGGGAGCTGTGAGTACAGCTAGCATGTGTTCAGCACTGTCTGCTCAACATAACCTCACATTGTTTATTCTGTAAAGAACAGTTGAAACAAAAGTGAAGTCTTGAGATCCATGCCAAGATAGAAATAAGAGACAAGGCTCTCTGGCCCTGCTGAGGCATACTTTATGCCAAGACAGAGGAAAACCAAAAATCCCCTTAACTGCCTTCAATCTACCATAATCTTCTCATCTCCCTGAGGAATTGCAAAGGCGATCGAAGAGGGTATCAGGAATGCAGAACAGCTATCCTGGGTCAGATCAAGGTCCTTTTTACTCAGTAGCTTATTTCTGACAAAAGTCAGTTTGGGATTCTTAAAGAAAGGGTAGAAAGAGTATAGTGCTCCTTCCTCTTGTAAACTCTCCCATTTTCTATTAATTTACAGACTAGTTACTTCCTGAGACAGTGGTTTTACCTGTATGGATTCAGTAATACCTGACAGATTTTTCTTCTTTGAATGTATCTAATTACTTTTGAACCTTTTCACAGTCATCCTGTGGCAGTGAGTTCCACAGCTGAGTTGCACACAAACAAAAGAAAATACTTTTCTTTTTACAGTTGTATCTTCTTTCTTTTTTGTTTGTTTTTTTAAGTAGGTTTTTGATGCTACCTAGCTTTTGTACTGTGAGAAACTTCGCTTAAGCTCTCCCTGTTCACGTTTTCCCCACCATTCATGATTCCTTATGCACGGAGTGTGTCCTGCCTCAGCTGTTTCTATTGCAGTCTACAGCAGACTGTTCTATTTAAACTTCATATGTGATCTTTGGTCATACTGATTGCCCTTCTCTGTACCATTTCTAGTTCTGCTCTACCCTGAAATAGGAGAGTTTGGAAGGAAGAGTGAATACACTGGAAAAGGCAGCATGAAGATTTGAACTATAAAAGCTCTTTCTTCCATCAGACTCTACTGAAAAGACTTCAAGGGGAAAGGAAATTACAAGTAACTGTGGAATTAAACTTGTTGTCAAAAGGGTTCCAAGTTGACCAGACAGCTAAATGTCAGAGGACTGATTGTGTCCCACCTTTCTCTCTGTAATCCAGAGGACTCCCGTAGTCTTAATTTATGGAAGGAGAGTTTAAAAGTCTAACAGCAGTACATTCAAAGGCTTGAATACTAAGGTCAGGATTGTACCGTCTAGCCACCATATATTTGGAATATAAAAAATGGGCAAAACCAATCTCTCTGGAGCTGTGAAAAAGACTGAACTGACAAGCTGTCATATAGCTGTATGAAATGTAGGTCACTCAAAATTACAAATGCATTATAGATATTTCAGGCCTTTGAAATTTGCTGAGGCCTTTGACTGAGAAAAAGATGTCTCTCATTATGAGGAAACAAGGACATCACGACATCTACAGCTGTCGGATGCTCATGATGCAAAGTCAAGAAAGGTCAGCAAGACCTAACTAAATCTCTGCTGGCTGGGAAATGGATTGTGATTTGCATGCCCTCTTTGGTGTTAAGCATGTAAATAAATGGGTTGAAGTACTAGAAATATTCCTAGAAAAGCTGAAATTATATAAGTTTTCAAACTAATATGCTCTTTTTAAGGTAGATGAATAGATTTTCATGCCACTATTTCAAATTTTAATATATGTCTCTCCTGTGACAGATCCCTAAATTTCTTAAGTATAGTGCAAAGTAAAGAGAAGCACAAAGGGACAGGTTAAATAGAAGTTTATTTAATAGTGTTGATTTGCAGATTCTGTTCTGTCACAGATAGATCAATCTGAAATGAATTCCCTTGTTTCAGGAGAACGTTCTCAGTTTTACAATGCAATGGTGGCAAAATTCAAGTCAGAGTGTTTGTTTATGCATTCAAATAATATTCACATATAAAGACTAAACAAGAGACAATTTCTCCCTTTTCTTCTTGATGCTGCCCATGAAGTCTCTGAGATGTGGATTGACTCTGATAGTCGATCGTACTTCTTTTGAGAGCATTAAAGACCAACTTAAAATTTTACAAGATAAGATGTTCTGAATTAAGAGAGCAAGTTAGCTCCAGAACACAGTTTGGTTCCTATTTAGTGTTCTTTTTTTCTGCACAGTGATAAGTAAGAACTTATTTCAAGGAAGGCAAGCCCTGCGCTCCAAAAGCTCTTCCAAAGGATGTAAGAATCTTACTCCCCATACGCTTGTCTCTTTAGATGCTACTTCTCATCGTATCAAAAGGCAGAGCATGTTCAGTACTTCCAACATGAATTAAGAGACTATCAATTGCTTATACATCTCTTTCTGCCATCTGAGTGGGCACAGGACCAAGTTCCTGGATTTGACACTTAAATTGCAAATTATCAGTAAAATTGACCTGTAAGTAGACCTGTGGTATAGTCACATGCTTGAAGGTTTTTCTTGAGATGTTCTTCAAGACAGTAGTTTGTTATAAGCTGACAAGATGAACTTGCATATTGAGTGATGCCCTTTAATATTTCACTGCTAGCATTAATCAATGTGAAATCAATGCTCAGATTGTTGTTGGTATATACTTTCTGGAGATGTAATCAGGGGGAATATAGCATTCAGCTTCCAACTTTTTAAGAGCAAACAGTAATTGCCTCTAAGTCATGATCTGAAAATCCAGTGCTAACTGGATATTGAACAAAAGCTCGTATTACAGCAACAGGCACACAAGCACACAGCCTTGTAGGCTTGAGGGAGATCACTGTATGTTTTTCGAAGCTTTTGGAAATTGCTCTTACATCAAATGGAAAATCTAGCAGAAAGACACGTTTCCCGACATGTATTTTGAAAAGGTATTTCAAAGAATGGCATTTCAGAGTTCTGTGTTTGGATTTCTGTAGCTTCCAGATCAAACATGCTCAGCCTATGAATGAAAAACCTTGGGGGAAAAGTGATCTAGTAAGCTGGGCTACAGATTCATCTGTTTTCTATTAGATTGGATTCTTTGCTCTCTGTGGTATACTATAGCATAAGCAGAAAGAAAAAAGATGAAAATATTTGGGAGATTATTAACATGATGGGCCTTTAAAGAGCAATGGCTATTTATAGGGAGACAGTCTGAATGTATTTAGTTGGCTTGGTCTTAAACATACCTGGCAGAAGCCTTGCTCTCAGTGCTACTGTACGCCTCACTGATTTCAGTGGTGTGTGATTTGACCTATGCAACTCTTTTCCCTCACATTATGTTGCCACAATTTCAAGCAGCAGAACTGTCTGATTTCAAGTCTCACCGATACGAAAAGACAGAGGCTTTCTTACTGAAGCCCTTTACTTTTGCAATGTGCTCTCTCTCTCCTCTGATCTGTGAGGGCTTGGATTGCTGTGTGGTAGCTGCACTGGTTTGCCCTTTTAATTTTTTTAAAAATTTTTTTATTTTTTTAATGTATGTATTTCCTTGTGTTTTTATTTTCTTTTTTTTCTGGGCCTGTAAGGAGCAGGGAGATATGAATAATAAGAAGCCAGTCCACTGGACTGAAGAAGATTGCTCTTTTGTGGGAGGATAAGGTACTTGGCTTTTCAGGTACTTAATTTCTGAGAATAATTTTGTGCATATGGCATATTTTACAAAAAGACATCAGATTTTAACACACAAGTTCTTCTGTGTAAAATTTAAACACCAATGAATGTTTAGAAGTGTACAATAATATTTGACATTCAGCTTGAATTAAAGGTGTTCTGAATTAATATTTCTATTATTTTCTGACAGCTAGTTTACAAAAGGTGATGACTCTGTCCTCTTTTTCACCAGTCTTCGCTATTCCATCTGGTATATTCACATGTTTAGTTAGAATGTATACACAAAAGCACGGCTATTAAAAGAACATTGGGATGCAACTTGTGCATCATGATAAAGTGTAGATGCTCATGCAACTTCATGACTCCTCACAGCCCCAGCCTCCTTGTTCCGTCTGCTCAGCTCTGCCCCAGCTCACCTGGGCTTCTTTGTGCCTCCTCTCTTTCTGCAGGTGCTTTCAGCTGCTCCCACTGCCGTCCTGCCCCACATTTCTTCCCAGGCCAGTCAAGGTTCGCCTTGTACCATACTTCACGTTAGCCTACTTTGCCCCTTGCCAATGTCTCCCCTCAGTCAGCCCTTCCGTCTGTGTCTTTTTTATTTAAAAAAAAAGAGTCTGTCTACATGTGCGCGGGTTTACAGTTGCAGGAAAACTTCCGTTTAGTCGCTTACTGTGTAGAGTATTAGCGTAAAACTATACAAAGACTCTTCAGAGATTTTAGCTTATAAAATCTAGTGGCCTTAATGAACATATACAGACTGATTTTATGAAATTTGGAGAGATTTGGGCAAGTTTTCAAAAATGCAGCAAAAAAAGCATAACCCTGATACATAAGCCACCTGAACACCGTGTTTTAATTCTTCATGAAACAAACAGGGACAGTACATCTTCTCAAAGAAATGTTATCAGATTGCATTAACATTGGCAATACATTATCTTTTCTCTTTTGTCTAGAAATAGTGAAACTGATCTGATCGGAATGCAAAGCACTCACCCCTGCTCCCATCCAGATGGAAGATTTCAGCCTCAGTTAGTATTTGGTAAAGTGAGTGAAAACGAGACTGTACTGTGGCAGTTGCCAGATAACCTTAGGGTAGTCCCACCTGTAATGCCAGCCAACTTTATAAATGAGATATATATTACAGATACGATATTTATTTCATACAGTCGCATGTCACTAGTAATGAGAATATTGTTCATTTAATTTACTGTGCCTTCTCTAATCTGTGTGGAAGATGAAAACATCTAAACATCTTCTTAAATACCAAGCGAAAAATAAATATAAAAATGATTTTTTTTTTTTTTTTTAAGTTCGTAGGTTCCATTTATTTCTTTTCAGCTTTGTGCAAAATGTTGTAAACTAACTTACTGTTATTGGCCACTGAATGAAGACATGAAGACACACCTTTCTGCAGCAGGGGTCAATTGATATTATAGGATTTCCCTCTGGCAGTGGAAGGAAGTCCTGCTGCTACCACAGTCCTCCCCAATAACACAATTTAACATACCTCAGCTATTTCTTGCAGTTGCTGGATTCTTTAGTGTATGTACATGTTCTCTACCTTCTGAGGAGGGCAGCAGCAATTTGTGTATTTTCTGCCTCCATTCTCAAAGGCTGCTGCTGTAAACAGAGATTAGCCGCTGTGGGTGTTTGCAAGACTGTGAGCTGACGTGTGTCCTTCAGAGTCACAGAAGATGGTCCAGTAGCATTTCACCAGCAGAAGAGATAGGCCTATATTTTTTACACTGAAGCACAGATATATATACATATATATATATATATGGATACACACCATAATGTAGAGTCTCTAGTTTCATAATCCTAAGAGAAAATTGAATGTCTGGATGGTAATTAAATTTTATTAACTTAATTAACTTAAAGATAAATTCAAGGAATAGATATACTGCTTGTTAATCTTTTCATTAGTGATCTTTACGCAACATGCTCGCAACGAATCTAGCTCTACAAGAATTTGCATTTCACAGATTCATACGACACATTAGATTATAATTTTGTTTCTTAGGGAAAACCCTTAAATGGGCGTTACAGTGATTTATGTTATGTTGTATGGATGGTTTATGTCTTTTGTATTTGTGCTTAACAATGCATCAAGAATACCACATAGCAAGCTGCATGTCGATATGAGGATTTAGCAGAGTGCAAAACGTAAGCTTCCCGTGGATGATACATCTTTATTTAACACCTGTATGTGCTGAGTCTCATGACTTTTTACCCCTCTGCTAATTATTTGCCCCACTAAACTATTCACCTCAATGCTTTCTGATGTTTTTTCTCTAGCAAACTAGCTGCATAGATTTCCCAAATTCTCACATGACCAGAAAGCCACAATATTCACACTTGTGTTTGGTTAACTTTTTCCTTGTTGAACATGGCACTGGGACATATTTTCAATGGATGCCTTCTGTGCTTCTCAGATATCTCACACCCTTGCTGTGGTGTTCAGTTACCTACAAAAACCATTTATTGCTTCACACATTTCTCCACCATGGGCATTATGCCTTAAATAATTCACACTCCATTGTGCCCTACTGCTGAGCTGCTGCTTAAAACATTTATATATAAAAAATATTTAAGGCCAGTCTTTACATAAAGCTCACATAATTTCATATAAATACAGTTAAACCCTCTTGTGGAGTCGGGTTTGCTTCAAGAAAGCTCCAGCTCAGCAGGAAATTTTCTGTGTCATTTGAACTATTTTCCTTATGATTTGTGTCTGAATCATGAGAAAGAACATCTTCAGTGCAAGCTGCATTGTTGGCAGAGCATATACAGGCAGTTAAATCACTTTTATCTCCTTGATGCTCTTGTGATTTGTTCTTTTTGTTTGGTTGCAATTTTTTTTCCATTTACAATCGGGGTTAGAGCAGATGGCAAAGGCTTAGCTTGATGTAACGTGTCCATAAAACAAGCAAAGCTGTCAGTGAGCCTTCTCTCCAGCAGGCCTATTTCACTTTCAGGGGGATTTTTTTTTCCACTGGAATAAACCTGAAAAAAAAAGTGACTTTAGGGAGAAATTAGTAGCTCTATGAGCAGCCGAAGTTAATGGTTTTGTGGTTCTCTGTGAGCTCACTGTAGAGCTTCTCCCTTAGGGGAGGAAGGTGATACTTTGGGATTCTTGGCTCCACAGGGCAATGTGTTTTGGCAAAACTTGCAGCGATTCCTCAGTTTTGCTGCTTCTGCTCTTGTGTCATTAAAAGATGTTTTGGGAAAGTAGGGAGTGGCAGGAGGCTGGCAGAGTCATGGAGACGTTAGCACTGCATGTGTTCATGGCTTGATAGAGCAAATCACCTCAGTAAGTGCAGTCTCATTAAGATCTTCTCATCAAGGTCCAAAAGGAAAAAAAAAAACACCTTAGATTTTTTTTCTCCCATAGGATTTGAGATAATTCCTAAATATCTTACGAAGTTGTAACTTCATAAGCTATTCCTGCTGTTGTTTCTGATGCTAGAAGTGCCTGGTGTGTGCCAACACATACAGCCGTCTACAGATAGACAATAAAGACAGACTTTAGGCTTTACCCAAAACACTATCTAAGCAGAAAGCACAGCTCAAACAAGCTGTAATTTTAGTGATATCTTAGCTGAAGAAATGATGGCATGGACTGCTCACATGATTTGCCCAAGGCCACACACAAAGTCTGAGGAAGAGCTATGTCTGAGGAAGGAAAAGAACAGAGAATTTCTCCTAAGCCACAGATCAGTGCATTAAGCACAGTTCAGCCTTCCTTTTCAGAGTACCACCAGGTAGTAACATATTATTCAAAGTTGCCTGAATAGCTCTTGTTCTAACAAATGAAGCAGTGGCAGTTGGCAAAAGGTAATAAGAGCACTGGGCAGCAGAGATTATAACTGCCTGTACCATGCATTGTGTTGTACATTTATCTTTAAATGCTCCCTTAGAGAAGAACGAACAAGAATACAAAGGAAGCTGAAATCTGACACCTGCCTATAATATATAATAGTCATTATATTTTGGGGACAGCCGTCTCTTGGCAAGGTAAGTTCTTTTATTTATAGGCAGGGGCTGTTCATGATTTGCATACTAATGGATTCACATCTGCAAAACCTATAAATTAGCCTCTAGCTCATTACGGCAATGCCATTGTCCCACTTGCCAGTATGTAGTCTGATCCCAAATGTTTCAGATGTCCACAAAATAAAAGCAGCCTTAGAGAAGAGTTTCACTGTTGCAGTATTAGCACACCAAAAAACACTACCCCCCGCCGCCAAGCCCCACAAACAAACAAAACCCCCAACCAAACCAAACCAACAACAAATGTCTTGGAGGAGATGAAACTGCTAAGTGTTTCAGAAAGATGAGCCCAAAAGCCTAACACTCAAGAAACTGGGAAGCTGTTGCTGTGTTTTGAGTTGCTTATGCCAGTTCAGTCAAAAGAAGAATTTATAGCAGCTTTTTAACGGGCTCCCAATAAAAGTATCTTCATAGAAGATTAAATAATTTTGCCGTGTGTCCTGATTGTATCCTAATGTGTCAAACATGAACACTCTTGTTACTGTTTACATTCTGGTTGTGTCTAGCCACCTGAAACAGACAGTGAGGTCTTTTTTTTGGTGAGTCTCATAAAGGCCATCCCTACTTCAGGTAGTCAAGAGTTCATGATTATGTCAGGATTTTGCCCCTTTGTTGAGCTGGCAAAACAATGAAACACAGCATAGGCAAAGCAGACTCATAGAGTAGTGCATATGCTCTCCCATCCAGATGTGCAGGTGACTCCTATGTGAATTCACTTTGTCAAAATTAACTGGATGGTATAAGACCGCTGGCCCCACAAGTAAACATTCAGCTTCTGAAATCTCTGCAGGCTCAGCTTTGCTACTGTGGTTAGGATAAAGGGTGCTCCGCACCAGCCTCAGATAAACTCTGGCTCACTCTTGTAACTTCCAGCTGGTTACCTTTAACTGTGCTGAGACACATGGACATGCTCATCCTTAACAAAGAGAAAAGTGAAACACTTACAAGTAGAACACAAACCCTACCTACATCGTTGGCAAGATCTTAAACAAGGTGACAGAGCTGCTGTCAGCAAACTTGACAGATTTTTTCTTTTATGGACATGTTACATCTTGCCCATGCTTGCTCCTGCATTACCCCACTGCTTGCATCCTCTGGCCTTTTCATCTCTGCCTCCCAACATCTCCACCTACTCTTCCCTGGCTGAAGAGCCCTCAGAAACCTCCCTTCTTTGCTCGCATACTGCTATAGGTAAATGACTATAAATGGGAAGAAGGCCTGAAACAGAAAAGCTTCAACTGAGGCTTCAGAGTTGGAGGGGACAAGGAAGGATCCAGATGTACCTGCATGAAGATGTAGCAGTATCTTTATTAAATCTCTTTATTGAATTCTGGATGATAATAATAGCTGGTTATCTATTTATTTATCTGTGACACTCTTGTTTGTCAGAGTAGGTGGGAGAGGAGCAGAAAAACAGAGCTTTTCATGAGTCATAACCCGGTAAAAGCTCTGCTGAGAATACAGCTCACACTGCTCTGCAGCACAGCCTAGGTGATAAGCATCAGTGTTGCTGTTGTCTCCATGCAGTTGATTTCATATTACCATGGATGACAAGACTCACTATGACATATTCAAATGGGGCTGTAGGTAAGGATAGGTAGGGGCTTCTTCATTTCATTCTCTTATATTTGTCTTCTTCATACTGCCATAAAAAAGGCAAATTGCAGCATAAAGAAAAATAACTACTTGTTTGGAATAAAATTAGAAACATAGAAAAAAGGTTTTACTTCTAAATCCATGGTTCTGACCCCAATTCTGTTCATCTGTGCTTTCAATATTGCAAAGAATTGCACAAGGCTAGGTGCAGCTATGGGGCCCAGGGAGGTTCATACATCTCTGCTGCTTATCCCACTACATGAATGGGCAGTGTCCATGCATGAGCCGCAGCTCTGTCACCCTCTATCACCGCCGCAACTGGCAGATAGCTCGCAAGTCTTGCTTTTACGTATAGGACAGCCTCAGTGAACTCTGTGGGACCTTCCTATCTGGGCATAGAGTGATGGAGCAACAGGGCCTGGTGTTGTCGCTGAAATCTGTGGTTCAAGCACATGTTTAAAGGCAGCTGTCCTGCCCACATTAGGATCCGGGCTGCTCAGTGCTGAATCTGTGATTAACTTCTCACAGATGGGCCCTGGAGTGGTCATTGCTGGGTGAGGACCACTGGCCGCATCCACACTGCTCTGAACATGCCGAGCTGGGGATGGCAGTGAGCTCTGGTTTGGGTACCTCCCCCCTGCACAATAATATGTGTGGAGAAAAAAAATCTTGGCAGCATTTTTGTTAAGATCACCTGTGATAAAGCCTCATTTTCTCTTTTCTCTGCCTATTGTGCTTTTTAAAAAACTTTTGCTGAACCTATATTTTGGACCTAGTTCCTTCATGCTTTGTACTACGGAGATCCAAGGAATTATTTCTTCACAAATGGCAGGAAAAAAAAAAAAAAAA